>CM035802.1:2225847-2265847 GCA_020466265.1 Siphamia tubifer | reverse complement strand
GAGTTAGAATGCTGGGGGAAGTACAGACACTGAGTTCTTTCTTCTCTTTCTCTTCCTCACACCTGTTTCTGTCATTTTTATAACATATCTTTCATACCAAGTCTGTTCATGACTAGTCACCTGGTGTCCCCTTTCCCCCCTCCCCCCCTGGGGGGAGTGGTGGGTCTCCTGACAGTGTCTGCACAGGAGCCATGGACGACAGGATCTGCAGTATCTCGCCTGTGCCGACCTGTGACCCCGGACCACCGCCCCTGCCTGTCTGGACCAGCCCCCCCTTCCTGCATTTATACATGGACGTTCATCTATAGCCTGTCCGTCCATGGGAGTGGATCTGTCCTTCAATGTGGTTCTCCTCAAGATTTCTTCTTTTTCCCACTGGGTTTGGAAGTTTTTTCTTGCCGAGAAGGAGGGTCTAAGGACAGGGGGAGGGTCTAAGGACAGGGGGAGGGTCTAAGGACAGGGGGAGGGTCTAAGGACAGGGGATGCCTGGGACTTTTCATGTATTTCTGTAGTTGATTGTGTTTTTGTAAAGCCCTCTGAGACGACTTTGTTGTGATTTAGGGCTTTATAAATAAAATTGAATTGAATTGAATTGAATGTGAGGCTAATGTAAAGAGCTTTGAACCATGAAGGAACAGATCTATAGAAGTGAAGAACATTTACATTATGTTCACTTTCACGTCAGTGGGAATTTTGGGGGGATTTGTCCAACTATATATTTTTTTGGAAAGGTTATAGAATCAGAAAATCAATGTTTGCATTTTCCCAGATGTCTATATGGCGGCCATATTGCTTAATTAAAATATGGCTGCCATTAAAGTCATATTTGGAATATCTCAGCCTGTGAAAATATAAAATAAAAGTTTTAAGGATCAGTGAATCCAGTGGTACTAGTTACAAAGCTTGATGACCTTCACACGTTAATGCTAGAGTTATGGGTTGGTCAAAAATGACCAGATTTTTGTCATATTCTTGCAATGTCATTGAAATGAATTTGTATTTGTTTGAATTTGTATTTGATTTGTATGTAATAAATACCCCCCCCCCCCAAATAAAACAGTTTTAAACTAAACTGCTAGTTACACATTATTATATCAATCCTTCAATGCATGAGTAGATACAAATGATCCCATTCATTTTTTCATTTTTAATATGTCTGGAATAACGACTTAACGTGCACGATTCCAGTTGTTGTTTTACAAAAAGATTTTCAAATCATTATGCTATTTTATATCCCTCATTTCAATCTTTAATATTTATTGTGTGAAGGATTAGAAAAACACTCTTGAATTGGTGCTAAGAGTAATGTAAAGAATATAAAGTACATATATTTATATAAATATAAAGAATATAAAGTACATATATTTATATAAATGTAAAGAGTATAAAGTACAAATATTTATATAAATGTAAAGAGTATAAAGTACATATATTTATATAAATGTAAAGAGTATAAAGTACATATATTTATATAAATGTAAAGAATATAAAGTACATATATTTATAGAAATGTAAAGAGTATAAAGTACATATATTTATAGAAATGTAAAGAGTATAAAGTACAAATATTTATATAAATGTAAAGAGTATAAAGTACATATATTTATATAAATGTAAAGAGTATAAAGTACATATATTTATATAAATGTAAAGAGTATAAAGTACATATATTTATATAAATGTAAAGAGTATAAAGTACAAATATTTAAGAACAAATGTAGGGAGTAAAAGTAAAATGTTTTAGAAAAATAAATATTCCAGTGAAGTACATATAACTTAAAACTATACTTAAGTAGTAAAGTAAGTATTTGTATGTGTGTTTATTTCCAACAGTAGTAATCAGTGTGTGTATAATGGCTGTAAAGTGGGAGCAGCTCAGATGTTTGGTATTCAGCAGAGGATATTAAATATGAGAAGCACAGAGCAGGTCATTTCCCAGCAGCCCTTTCACCTGCACACACTTCTATCTCCTCATGCAATTAAGACGACCACTGCTTGATTTGTTCCATCTCTCTAAATGTTAGTCGCAGAACCTTTAATAGTTCCATGGCAGTGTGATGTGCAGCGCTCAGTAATAAAGCTGTGTCTAATAGTTCCATCTGAACGGCCTTTTATTCACCACTACATTCCTGGAATTGGTTTTTGCTCCAGGCCACGATGACTGCAAATAAACAGGCAAGCACCACTTCAGACAAAGAAAGAAAGCAGCTGCACATTTAAAACACTACTATGACCACTGATTTAAAACACAACTGCCATTAAAAATACATTTACATGTTAGTGATAAAGAAAAGTCTGAAAGGATGGTTGGACAGAGTTTCCAACAAAAGTCTTTTACTTTTCATTTTACTGAATATTTTGGTCTTTTTTTTTTATAATTTTACTGAATATTTTGGTAATTTCTGTTCAATTTATTCAATATTTTGTTTATTTTTGTTCATTTTCCTGAATAGTTTAGTCATTTTTTTCATTTTACTGAATATTTTGGTAATTTCTATTCAATTTATTCAATATTTTTGTCATATTACACAATATTTTGTTCATTTTTGTTCATTTTACTGAATGTTTTGTTCATTTTTGTTCATTTTACTGAATGTTTTGTTCATTTTATTGAATGTTTTGTTCATTTTTGTTCATTTTACTGAATATTTTGTTTATTTTTGTTCATTTTACTGAATGTTTTGTTCATTTTTGTTCATTTTACTGAATGTTTTATTCATTTTATTGAATGTTTTGTTCATTTTTGTTCATTTTACTGAATATTTTGTTTATTTTTGTTCATTTTACTGAATGTTTTGTTTATTTTTGTTCATTTTACTGAATGTTTTGTTCATTTTACTGAATGTTTTGTTCATTTTTGTTCATTTTACTGAATGTTTTGTTCATTTTTGTTCATTTTACTGAATGTTTTGTTCATTTTATTGAATGTTTTGTTCATTTTTGTTCATTTTACTGAATATTTTGTTTATTTTTGTTCATTTTACTGAATGTTTTGTTCATTTTTGTTCATTTTACTGAATGTTTTGTTCATTTTTGTTCATTTTACTGAATGTTTTGTTCATTTTTGTTCATTTTACTGAATATTTTGTTTATTTTTGTTCATTTTACTGAATGTTTTGTTCATTTTTGTTCATTTTACTGAATGTTTTGTTCATTTTTGTTCATTTTACTGAATGTTTTGTTCATTTTTGTTCATTTTATTGAATGTTTTGTTCATTTTTGTTCATTTTTACTGAATATTTTGTATTTTGTTGCTGTTTTCATCATTCCTTTTTCCTTCTTGTTCATTGGGGGTGAAAGTTTTAAATTTGACTCCTCCATGCCATGTACGACACAAAATGGCACAACCAGAATGAATCCATATATAAATATATATATATATATAATTATATTATAAAATGCACTGTGGTTTTTGTAGAAAATGGAAGTGTTTTAAATGTACCTTATTGTCCAGAAAATCCAGTACTTATTTATTACCGTGCAGGTCTGGATCCTGCTCCAAATGTAAGTTGTCATGGTGATGAGTCTTGACATGTCATTTATAACCGTATGATTCCAGCTCCGTCGGGGTGTTCCTGCCGCTGGCTTCATCACTCCAGCGCACACTTAGTCACCAGGACCAGGCAGACGTCTGTTAGCCAAGCCAACGTTGGACTTCCTGGAAGTGTCAGCCTGCAGCTTATTAAAGGCTGGAGGTGGAGCTGACGCCGTTACGAGTCGCCTGTGGCCTCATGAGCGGCTCCCACTACAGCAGGTGATTTAAGGCAGCATAAAGAAACCAGGCCGCTACAAAATCCACCTTCAGCGACATACGTCCACAGCCTCATGGTGCTGATTAAAGCTCTAGTGATGTTGTTACGAGGCTGCACCAAGAATATTACTGCACTTACCCCAAGACTTTACAGGTTTGATTCATTTTACTGAATATTCTGATTATTTTGGTTCATTTTACTGAATATTTTGGTCATTTATGTCCATTTTATTTAATAGTTTGGTATTTTTTGTTCATTTTATTGAATATTTTAATCATTTTTCTTCATTTTTACAGAATATTTTGGTAATTTTTGATAATTTAATGGAATATTTTGGCCATTTTACTGAATAATTTGGTCTGTTTTTCCTATTTTATTTAATATTTTGGTTATTTTTACCCCATACATAACTAATCAGAGCTCAGTTCTTCCTTTCCAATGATGGGAGGATGCTTCTGGTCCAGACTCCAGACCATAACTGCAAATAACAGAGACGTCATCAGCCTCCACGGTCCATTTTGGGGACGTTCCCACTAAGTATTGGGTTTGCTTTAAATTGGCAGGTTTTAAATGTGGGATGCCAAGCAAACATGTCAAATTAGTGTCCGAGACGACGCAGGATGCTGCTGGGATCAGACGCTTACAGGCCTGGCAGTCCTCTGGGACTGAGTCAAAGTTTTGGCATGTGATCACAGCGCTCCCCCAGGGCCAGAGGATGATAGGTTTTATTACCTAAAATGAGCGCCTTCGTCCCTCAAGGAGAACTTAATTAGTTTCAGAGCAGCGTTTGACTGTCACTTCCTGATCTGCACGTCGTCTCCCGAGTCTGTTTCACATCGACAAGTATGGAAGAAAATAGAAGCTTTGATAAAGAGTCGATGGAGGTGTTTGTTTTTTTATATATAGAATTGAAAATGAACTCAGTCCAACATCATCAGACATGTTTCCTGTGGATGGACGTGGTCAACAGATGAGTCTGTGGAGAATCAAAGCAGCCTTTAATGTGTTTATAGTTGGCTGTCAAATGATTAGGTTTTTTTTATTCATTTTAATTAATCATGATTGCGTCGGTCGACTCTTCTGTGGGGGGAGGGGGGGGTTGTACTCAAATTTCCCACAAAATACAGAAAAAAGCTCTAAGATGCAAAAAATGCGTAGGAAAAAAAAGATATAAAACATGCTAAAATTCACTAAAATTCACAAAAAATAAACTAAAGCAAAACATTTGGAAACATATTCAAAACCTCCCAGTAGGAGGAACCTTAGAAGCTACTGGTGTATGAGTGTGTGTGAATGGGTGAATGTGAGGCTAATGTAAAGAGCTTTGAACCATGAAGGTGGAACAACTATAGAAGTGAAGAACATTTAGTTTTTGTATCATGATTTTGACTTTTTATCTCAGAATTTGGACATTTTGTCTCACAATTTAGATTTTATCTCAGATTTTGGACTTTTTTTTAAAGTTTGATTTAGCAGAATAAAAGTCTATTTTGTTCCGTCTTACAACTCATTCATTCTGACTGTTTAGTTTCACTTAATGCACCATATATATGTAAAACCCTCAAAAATAAATGAGTTGACAGTGCGCCGTATAGTGCAGAAAATACTGTAATTTGTAGTTTTTTCTTGTGGAGAAGGAGGGTCTAAGGACAGGGGATGTTTGGGACTTTTCATATATCCCTATAATTGTGAGACAAATAACATTTAATTGAATTGAATAGTTTTCCTCATGCTTTCTAATCCTCCATACTTATTGTTATTTTTACCTAAAATCTTCAACACTGTAACATTCAACCCCATAACCAAAAAAAACCTGTGTCATGGGGATGAGTCTTTGTTACGGGGTTGAAGGGTGGACTGTTCTTATGTCAGTCTCCAATGTTCTCCCAGTTCACACAATCACCCACTGACATTTTCCTGTATTTAATTCCCAGCCGTCGTCAAGGTGACATTACATTACATCTGTTTAAAAGCTCCACTGTCGTAAGCGCGGACACTCGGACGTGTTCGCTCCACGCCGGCCTCCCTAACCACAGGTTCACACCACCGCCTCATTTGATTGAAATGACAAAAACGCCTGTGGTTGTGTGTGTGACGGTGAATATAAATGACAAAGTGACACAGTGTTCCATAAAGACTGGGTGTTTACGCTGGTCTTATTAGAGCACCGGGCACAGGCAGGTGTTCACAGCGGGAACACCCAGGATAAATAAGGACGAGGAGGCTTTTGGAATGGTTCAAACATGACTGGGCATCACATTAAAGTCCCCGAACAGGCGTCCGTCTGTGGCACGTGTACAGGAATGCAAATGGAAAAAAAAACGACGTAAATAAATAAATAAGAAAAATAATTTTTTTTTTTATAAAAATAATTATAATAAAAATAATTATTATAAGAAGAAGAAGAAGAAAATAATAACAATAAAATATAAATAACTAATTAAAATAAATAAAAACATTTAAAAATAAATGTAAAAAAAATTATAAAAAAAATAAAGAAAAAATGAGAAGAAATAGATACAAATAATAATAAAAAATAAAAAATACATAAAAAATAAATAATGAAAAGAAAAATAATAACAATAAAAAGTAAATAATAATAATAATCACAATAAAAAGTAAAGAAAAAAGAGAAAAAGGAAATAAAACGAAAATAAATAAATATAAATATATACAAATAAAAAAGAAATATAAAAAAAAGAAATTCAAAAATGAAAAAGTATTGACATATGTCCCACCTGTTTTTTTCTCTGTTCTTTCATCATTTAATCGTCCTGTGAAAATAAAGCTTTGATAAAACAGTAAATGAACACAAACCACCTGTGATCATGTGACCTCCACCCTGTACAGTCATGTGACCTCCACCCTGTACAGTCATGTGACCTCCACCTCTGTACAGTCATGTGACCTCCACCCTGTACAGTCATGTGACCTCCACCTCTGTACAGTCATGTGACCTCCACCTCTGTACAGTCATGTGACCTCCACCTCTGTACAGTCATGTGACCTCCACCTCTGTACAGTCTGTGACCTCCACCCTGTACAGTCATGTGACCTCCACCCTGTACAGTCATGTGACCTCCACCTCTGTACAGTCATGTGACCTCCACCCTGTACAGTCATGTGACCTCCACCTCTGTACAGTCATGTGACCTCCACCTCTGTACAGTCATGTGACCTCCACCTCTGTACAGTCATGTGACCTCCACCCTGTACAGTCATGTGACCTCCACCCTGTACAGTCATGTGACCTCCACCCTGTACAGTCATGTGACCTCCACCTCTGTACAGTCATGTGACCTCCACCTCTGTATAGTCATGTGACCTCCACCCTGTACAGTCATGTGACCTCCACCCTGTACAGTCATGTGACCTCCACCTCTGTACAGTCATGTGACCTCCACCTCTGTACAGTCATGTGACCTCCACCTCTGTACAGTCATGTGACCTCCACCCTGTACAGTCATGTGACCTCCACCTCTGTACAGTCATGTGACCTCCACCTCTGTACAGTCATGTGACCTCCACATTCAATTCAATTCAATTTTATTTATAAAGCCCTAAATCACAACAAAGTCGTCTCAAAGGGCTTTACAAAAACACAATCAACTACAGAGATACATGAAAACGTCCCAGGCATCCCCTGTCCTTAGACCCTCCCCCTGTCCTTAGACCCTCCCCCTGTCCTTAGACCCTCCTTCTCGGCAAGAAAAAACTTCCAAACCCAGTGGGAAAAAGAAGAAATCTTGAGGAGAACCACATTGAAGGACAGATCCACTCCCATGGACGGACAGACTATAGATGAACGTCCATATATAAATGCAGGAAGGGGGGGCTGGTCCAGACAGGCAGGGGCGGTGGTCCGGGGTCACAGGTCGGCACAGGTGAGATACTCCAGATCCTGTCGTCCATGGCTCCCGTGCAGACACTGTCAGGAAAACCACAACTCCCCCGGGGGGGGGACACACCAGGTGACTAGTCATGAACAGACTTGGTATGAAAGATAGGTTATAAAAATGACAGAAACAGGTGTGAGGGAGAGAAAGAGAAGAAAGAAGGAACTCAGTGTCTGTACTTCCCCCAGCATTCTAACTCCTAGGGCAGCCTAGACTGAACTGTGACTCATACATCATGTATACATGATATATGAGTCACATCATTTTTAACTAACCTGACCATAGGCTTTCTCAAACAGGAATGTTTTAAGCCTAATTTTAAATGTAGAGACTGTGTCGGCATCTTTAATATTAAAGGGAAGATGATTCCATAAGACAGTAACCATGGTAACTAAAGGCTCTAGCTCCTACTGTACTTTTAGAAACCCTAGGAACTTTCAATAAACCTGCATTCTGAGAACGAAGGGTTCTATTGGGTTGGTACGGAACCAGATCATCTTTAAGATAAGAGGGGCCCATACCATTAATGGTTTTATATGTAAGGAGGAGGATTTTAAATTTAATTCTAGACTCAACTGGTAGCCAATGAAGGGTTTGGAGCACAGGGGTGATATGGTTAGGGGTCAGGGGTCAGGGTTTGGAGCACAGGCGTGATGTGTTCTCTTCTATTTGATCCTGTTAATAATCTTGCTGCTGCATTTTGAACCAGTTGAAGCTTTTTAGGGAATATTTAGGACACGCTACAAGTAAGGAGTTACAATAATCTAATCGTGATGTAACAAATGCATGAATTAATTTTTCTGCAGTCGTTTTAGACAGAATATTCCTAGTTTTGGCTAATGTTGCGCAGGTGAAAGAAGGCTGTTCTACAAGTTTGGTTAATGTGCATTTTGAATGAAAGATCTGGATCAAATAAAACTCCTAAATTTTTAACTGTGTCACTGGGTGTTACACTTAAGTTGTCCAGAGTAACTATGTGGTCAGGTAGGGAGTCTCTCACATTTTTAGGACCAATTATAACAACTTCAGTTTTTTCAGGGTTCAGTAAAAGATAATTGGCACTCATCCAAGTCTTTATGTCTTGTACACATGTACTTAGTTTATCTATTTGTCTGGTCTGATCAGGTTTAATCGATAAATATAGCTGTGTGTCATCTGCATAACAATGAAAATTAATGCCATGATTTCTAATGATGTTACCTAAAGGGAGCATATATAGTGTAAACAAAATAGGCCCACGCCATAATTAACTCTGGAGGACTGCGATGATTGTTGATTGACGTGAACAAATCGGTAGCGATCAGATAAATATGATTTAAACCAGCAGAGGGCTGCTCCTCTAATACCTATATCACATTCTAATCTGTGCACTAAGATACTGTGGTCAATGGTGTCAAAGGCTGCACTAAGGTCTAATAACACCAGGACCCATATTAATCCGATGTCAGCGGCTAATAATAAGTCATTAGTAACTTTAACTAACGCCGTTTCAGTGCTATGATGGGCACGAAAGCCAGACTGAAACTGTTCAAATAAACTATTATCCTGCAGGAATTGGCACAGCTGTTTAACTATTACTCGTTCTAAAACCTTTGACAGGAAGGGCAAATTGGATATAGGCCTATAATTGGCTAAAATGTCAGGATCTAGGGTAGGCTTTTTCAGAATTGGTTTAATAACAGCATATTTAAATGACTGTGGCACATATCCAGTAATTAATGAAGTGTTAATTATATTTAGGACAGTGCTAATAATTAGGGGCAGAATCTCTTTAAAGAGTTTAGTTGTAATTGGATCTAAGAGGCAGGTGGCTGATTTCGAAGTCATGATAATAGATATGACATCAGTTTGGTCTACAGTGGTGAAATTATTTAGTGTTACAGAGGGATTTATTAAAGGGCCTAGGTTTGAAAGCGCTACTTTTTCTGATCTAATATTTGGGAGAAATGTGTCTATTTTCTCTCTAATAGTTGATATTTTATTGTTAAAGAACTGCAGGAAATCATCAGAACGGAGCGTGGATGGAATAACTGGTTCCACGGAGGTGTGTCTGTTTGTCAGTCTGGCTACAGTACTGAACAGGAATCTAGGATTATTCTGGTTTTCTTCTATTATGGATGAGTAATATCTAGTTTTGGCTGTACGCAAAGCTTGCTTATACTTTATTAAGCTATTTTTCCAGGCATTGAGAGAATCTTCTAAGTTGGATCGCTTCCATTGCCTCTAATTTACGTGTTGTTTGTTTAATGGAGTGAGTGTCAGCGTTGTACCATGGGGAAGTTCATCTAACCTTAGTAGTTTTTAACTTGAGGGGGGCAACTATATCTAACGTAGTTTTTAATGTGAGCATGGTACTATCGACTAACTCATCACTTATACTGGGACTAAATGTGTCCTTTACATAATCACATGACATAGACACAAATAGTGACTGAATTAACTCTTTGTACTTTGAGACAGCACGGTCACATAGTATCCTTTTCATTTGTGTTTTAATCACTGAGGTAGAAATATCCTCAAACAAAACCTGGAAGGTCATTAAAAAGTGATCTGAGAGTATGGGATTATGGGTAAAAACGACGAGGTCATTAATTTCAACACCAAGTGTTAAGATCAGATCGAGAGTATGTCTGTGAATGGGGGTTGGTTTATTAACATTTTGGATAAAGCCTAATCCGTCTAGTAGGTCACTAAATGCATTACTAAGAGAGTCAGCGTTGTTATCGACATGTATGTTCAAATCACCAACTATTATAATCCTATCCCAGTTCAACACTACACTGGATAGAAAGTCAGAGACTTCTAATAAAAACTGTGAATAAGGGCCAGGAGGGCGGTAGACTATGACAAAAAGGACTGGTTTTTGGTTTCTGCAGTTGGGGAAAGTAATGGATAAAACTAGACTTTCAAAGGAATGGTAAGTGGGATTAGTTTTATGATTAATTTTAGGGCTAAGACCTAAACTGGAGTGGGATATTACTGCCACTCCTCCACCATGGCCACTGGTTCTGGCTGTGTGATAGTTCACATGTGTTGGTGGCGTGGATTCATTTAATGCGACATATTCATCCTGCTGAAGCCAGGTTTCAGTCAGAGCTAAAATATCAATTTTGTAATCACTAATTAGATCGTTTATTAACAAAGATGTGGAAGAAATAGATCTAATATTGATCAGTCCACATTGGATAAAATTGTTAGGTGTTCTTTTAATCTGATTATTACTTAAAACTATTTTTATTAAATTATTTGATCTCACTCCTATAGGTTTTTTAATATTAGGTTTATTTTTAACTATACGGGGTTTATTATTAACTACACAGGGAATAGACACAGTCTTTCTATTATTTACTACATGGTGGGTTTGTGACAACTCAGAGTAAAGTGGATGCACAGAGAAGTGTTTAACACTACGACTCTGCGCCTTGGCCCGCACTCTGGATTGTCATTTTGACAGGCTAAGTTTGGTAGCCACATTTTGTGCTAAGAGAGAAGCACCTTCCCAAGTGGGATGTATGCTATCTCTGCGAATGAGCCCAGGCTTTCCCCAGAATGTACGCCAATTATCTATAAAAACAACATCGTTTTCTGAGCACCATCTAGACAACCAGCGGTTAAATGATGAGAACTTAGAGGACATCTCATCACTGGCCAAATTGGGCAGGGGTCCAGAGAATGCTATGGTGTTACACATCGACTTAGCAAGTTTACACACCGATGCTACGTTCAGTTTAAGAACCTCTGATTGTTTCCGTCGGACATCGTTACCACCAGCGTGGATCACGATGCGGCGGAAGCTAGCCCTGCTCTGCTGTAACTAACGCCGTCTGCTGGCCCCTGGATAACACCTGACAGACACCGCTGGGTGCTTCACGTCTCTAAGAACAGAACTGCCAATGAGGAGGGTGTCTGGTTTGGCCGGTGTTCTGCCATGGGGTCTGCTAGAGACGCGAAGCTCCTGGTGCGCTACATTTGTGCGACTAGCATTTGTGCGACCAGCACCACGCTTCCCCCGCACTGTCACAAAGTAGTCTCTCAAATCCCCGGGGTGCACGGGGGTCGCTGAGGGGCTAGCCAGGCTCCTATTGCTGTTAGCACGGCCTGCGGTCCCTGCAGCTACCTCGCTATAGCTAGGCCTAGCATTAGCCTCCAAGCTGCAGAGCCGTGCTTCTAACTCAGAAACCCTGGCCTCCAACCCTGACACTAAACTACACTTCCAACAGCTACTTCTATCCTCAGTAAAGGAGGCAGGGGACTCGCTGTACATACAGCACACTGAGCAGAAAATACGAGAAGAAGGGGAACTAGCCATGCTAAGGGAAGCTAGGCTAGTGAAGTTAAAGAGGAAAGCAATACACTCACCAGATGCAACGCCGTGTCGTCTCAGCTGCAGCTGCGCACATCTGTACAGTCATGTGACCTCTACTCTGTATAGTCATGTGACCTCCACTCTGTACAGTCATGTGACCTCCACTCTGTATAGTCATGTGACCTCCACTCTGTACAGTCATGTGACCTCCACCTCTGTACAGTCATGTGACCTCCACATCTATACAGTCATGTGACCTCCACTCTGTACAGTCATGTGACCTCCACTCTGTATAGTCATGTGACCCCCACATCTGTATAGTCATGTGACCTCCACATCTATACAGTCATGTGACCTCCACTCTGTACAGTCATGTGACCTCCACTCTGTATAGTCATGTGACCTCCACTCTGTACAGTCATGTGACCTCCACTCTGTATAGTCATGTGACCCCCACATCTGTATAGTCATGTGACCTCCACCTCTGTACAGTCATGTGACCTCCACATCTATACAGTCATGTGACCTCCACATCTGTACAGTCATGTGACCTCCACATCTATACAGTCATGTGACCCCCACATCTGTACAGTCATGTGACCTCCACTCTGTACAGTCATGTGACCTCCACCTCTGTACAGTCATGTGACCTCCACATCTATACAGTCATGTGACCTCCACATCTGTACAGTCATGTGACCTCCACATCTATACAGTCATGTGACCCCCACATCTGTACAGTCATGTGACCTCCACATCTGTATAGTCATGTGACCTCCACCTCTGTACAGTCATGTGACCTCCACATCTATACAGTCATGTGACCTCCACATCTGTACAGTCATGTGACCTCCACATCTATACAGTCATGTGACCCCCACCTCTGTATAGTCATGTGACCTCCACATCTGTACAGTCATTTGAGCAGCACGGCACCTGCTTTGGTTTTCCAGCAGAGTTGGGAGGCTATGGCTCAGTTGGTAGAGTGGGTCGCCCAATGACCGAGGGGTTGGCAGTTCTGGCTCTGGCTTTCCACACATTGACGTGTCCTTGGGCAAGACACTGAACCCTGACTTAGGCCCCCAGTAAGACTGACCTTAGAAACCTACTTGTGTATGAGTGTGTGTGAATGGGTGAATGTGAAGCTAATGTAAAGTGCTTTGAACCATGAAGGTGGAAAATATAAGCGCAGACCATTTGTTCCACCACCTGGTTTCCAAAACGCTCACATAAACAATGGGCATATCCAGTGGGCATACCTAAATGTTAAATGTTCTTCACTTCTATAGTTCTGTTCCACCTTCATGGTTCAAAGCTCTTTACATTAGCTTCACATTCACCCATTCACACACACTCATACACCAGTAGGTTCTAAGGTTCTGTCAGTCCTACTGGGAGACTAAGGGTTCAGTGTCTTTGTCCAAGGACATTTCGACATGTGGACAGACAGAGTTGAGTCACGAATCGCCAACCTTTCAGCCATTGGACGACCTCTAACACACATATCCAGTGGTCATATCACATGGGTATATCTAACACACATATCCAGCATGTGTGGTGATTGCTTCTTCATAAGGACAGGTAACATGTTTCTTCTTCCTCTGTCTGAACACCGGTCCTGTAAATCTGCTCTGTAACAAGGTAAATAGTCTGCACTTATATAGTTCTTTTCCACCTTCATGGTTCAAAGCTCTTTACATTAGCTTCACATTCACCCATTCACACACACTCATACACCAGTAGGTTTCTAAGGTCAAAGGTCAGTCCTACTGGGGGCCTAAGTCAGGGTTCAGTGTCTTGCCCAAGGACACTTCGACATGTGGACAGCAAGAGCCGGGACGCAAACCTCTTGGTCATTGGGCGACCCACTCTACCAACTGAGCCACAGCTGCCCTGTGGGCGGGTCTTAACAGCTGATTGGTTCCAGATGCAGAACTTGTGAACACATTCCCATACACTGGGTGACCTTTAACCTCTACGTTTGTTTGGATACTTTTGGAAAGTAAAATTTATTGACAACTGAGAAAAATCTAGACTCTGGCTCCGACACTCCCACTGGACTGGATTCACCTTAGCCCCGCCCACTGACTTTGATGGACGAGGTTGACAGATAAAATAATTCATGTGTCACACATTCAGCTCAAATCATTTAGTTTAAATAATGATTAAAGAAAGAAAATAAAAGTCTGGGCTTTTTCTCCCTCACCTTCACTGGAGGCTCTTCATGTTAAATTTAATGTAAATAAATGTTTCAGTTGAGTTGTGCAATAAAATCTGCCTTCGAGCTGTGAAGATACTGATACAACATGTTTGAATTAACTGTTTGTGTCACTGCTCAAATTAATCTTTCCCTATTTTGCCTTTTCTTATGTCAAACGTTTCTTTTTCTATCGTTTTCTGGAGATAATGAGATCATTTTAACAAGATCATGAGAAAACAACAATTGTTTATATGAGATAATGTTTGTATGAGAAAATAACTATTGTTTTAAATAAATAACAGCATAAATTTAAAGATAGAAAAAAATAACTATTGTTTTAATTAAATAAAAGTATAATGGGTTTTATTGGTGAATCGATGTTGCAAAAGTAGGTAAATATAGAGCTTCTGAACGTATTAATAGAATTATTGGATCAACAGGTGTTAAAGCAGAGGTGTCAAACATGCGGCCAAGGGGCCAAATCCGGCCCGCCTAAGGCTCCAATCCAGCCCTTTGGATGAATTTATGAAATGCAACAAATTAAATTACACTAAGATATACAGAATTTTAGTTTGTGGTCTCATAATAACCTATAGATATTCAGAAGTAAAAACATTTCTCTTTGTAAATGTTTTTTTTTTTTTATTATTATTTAGTGACACTAAAAGTGTAATTTCACCAAAAAAAATCTCAATAATCAGAATATGAAAAACTGGAAATATCTTAAGAGAAGTAAGTACAATTTTAATAATATTCTGCTTATTACTAAATATTTAGTGCATCTGTAGATCCAGTGTGATCTGAAAGTTAGAATGTATATGTGTAAATGATGAAATAAGCCTAATAATGTTTGTTTTCATTATGTAAATTTGACTTTTTTCACTCTAAAACAGACAAAAGTTTGAAATCAACATTATTTGTATATTACACTGCCTGTATAGTACAATATATTGACTTTATAGGTTCTAAATACTGGAATATTTATAAATCTATTGTATAAATAATAAGAATAAATGTACAAACTTATAAATTACACAGATGTATCTATGTGTAAATGAGCCTAATAATGTAATTTGACTTTTTTCCCTTTAAAACAGAGTGAAAAGTTTGAAGTTGACATTATTTCTATATTGTATTATTTGTTTCTTTCCTGATTCGGCCCACTTCAGATCAAATTTAGCTGAATGTGGCCCCTGAACTAAAATGAGTTTGACACCCCTGTGTTAAAGAGTTCAGCTCAGTTGATGGTTTTGTTCACTGTTTTGGGTCGTTACAGGGTTGATAAGAGAGAATGAAAAAACAGCATCATAACTGGATGCAAACTCAGAAAAACACAGTCATTCCAGGCCGTATGTTTGGAAGATCAATGCCAGGTCCTGTTTGCAATTATGATCCTTTGAACTCTTTGTACCAGGTTTCAGCCGCAGCCATTGAACGCAGCATTTATCCACATCCTGTTGTTTTGAACAATAAAGAAATAAATAAATACATAAATACTAAAATAATTAATGAATAGTAAAAAAAAACAAAGAAATAAAAAAGTATTTAAAAATGTAAAAATGTTTTAATAAATAAATATAAAAAGAAAGTAAAATAAAATAGAAATACATAAATAATAATACCAAAAAGAAAAGAAAAATTGCAGAAAATGTAAATAAATAAATTATTATAATTAAATAATAAAATGAAAAATAATTATTATTAAAAAAAGGAAAGGAAAATAACTTAAAATGAAAAATGAATATGTAAAAAAAGAAAAAGCAAGAAAAAAATAGAGAAAAAAATCGTAAAAATAAAAAAGAAAGAAAGAAAAACGTTAACAATAAAAAAAAATTTTAAAAGTCAAGAAAAATTAATTAAACAAAAGAATTATTAATTAAAAAATAATTTAATAAACATAATTTTAAAAAAAGTAAATAAAGAAAATAATCCAATAAATAAATCATAATAATTTTTTAAAAAGGAAAAAGGTTCACGTATGTCCAGCCTCATTTTTTCTCCTGTGTTCAGCTCAGTGGATGGTTTTGTTTGCTGTCAGTTTTTTTGGGTCGTTACAGGGTTGATAAGAGTGAATGAAAAAAACAGCATCATAACTGGATGCAAACTCAGAAAAACAGAGTCATTCCAGGCCGTATGTTTGGAAGGTGCAGACAGATCAATGCCAGGTCCTGTTTGCAATTATGATCCTTTGAACTCTTTGTACCAGGTTTCAACCGCAGCCATTGAACGCAGCATTTATCCACATCCTGTTGTTTTGACAGGAGTTAAAAAATGTCTTCCCGGTTAAAGAGCACAATTGATTATGGATTGGGCTCGTGTCAAAGTGAGCCGAAGGGCAAAGGGCCGGACTCACAGCGCTGTTTTTGTCAAAACCACACGCATTAGCAGTGCCGTTAAGAGCTCATGTATGCTTTAATGGATGTGGTTACAGAGGGTTTTACCATGAGCGCTGAACACCTTTAATTAATACTATAACCTCCAACCAACCTCTTAAAACACTGGACGACAAGTGATATTCAAAGGAGGACAAAGCTCCATCCAGTTCGTCTTTGGTAAATTTGGATAAAAACTCATTTTACTCCTTAATTCCAAACGTTTTCACTCCTCACATGTATCAATTAACTCAGAAAAACCAAAATGGACTCCAGTGACCAAAAGCATCCAAGTTTAACACATAAAGACTATAAACATTCCATACCTCAGTTTAGGAAAGGCCCACCTAAAGAATGATCCAAGTAATGAAAAACCAAACTCAGTTTAAATGGTAAATGTTCTGCACTTATATAGTTCTTTTCCACCTTCATGGTGCTCAAAGCGCTTTACATTAGCCTCTCATTCACCCATTCACACACACACCAGTAGGTTTCTAAGGTCAAAGGTCAGTCCTACTGGGGGCCTAAGCCAGGGTTCAGTGTCTTGCCCAAGGACACTTTGACATGTGGACAGCCAGAGCCGGGACGCGAACCGCCAACCTCTCGGTCATTGGGCGACCCACCCCATTTACGAAACAATACTAGTGAGACATAAACATGTACTGTATGTACTGTATGTAACTACGTAATGTACGCACTGTATGTAGCATCCCATTGGCTATGAGGGAGCTACCCATGATGATGATGTTTTTCCCAGTGTGTTCATTGAAACTTTATTAAAGTATGTTTTTGTTATTCATCATGGGCGTTATCAATAGAAGATTATTAACAGGATCAAATAGAAGAGAACAAATCACCCCTGTGCTCCAAACCCTTCATTGGCTACCAGTTGAGTTTAGAATTAAATTTAAAATCCTCCTCCTTACATATAAAACCATTAATGGTATGGGTTAGGGTTAGGGTTAGGGGTCAGGGGTTAATGGTATGGGCCCCTCTTATCTTAAAGATGATCTGGTTCCGTACCAACCCAATAGAACCCTTCGTTCTCAGAATGCAGGTTTATTGACGGTTCCCAGGGTTTCTAAAAGTACAGTAGGAGCTAGAGCCTTTAGTTACCATGGTTACTGTCTTATGGAATCATCTTCCCTTTAATATTAAAGAGGTCGACACAGTCTCTATATTTAAAATTAGGTTGAAAACATTCCTGTTTGAGAAAGACTATGGTCAGGTTAATAAAAATGATGTGACTCAGATATCATGTATACATGATGTATGAGTCACAGTTCAGTCTAGTTTAGTTCAGTCACTAAACTCTTACTAAGAGTTTAGTGTCTTTGTAGAACTGATCCATAATAAAACATACATTGAGGCAGGAGTTTGTTAGAATTGCCCTTATTTTCCTTATGAGATGTAACTTGTTTTGTGTTTGGATAATTTATAAAAGTATTTTCATAATTTAATATTTTGTCTTGGTTTTTTTTTGCAGTAAAACAATGACAAAAATGTATAGTTCTCATTTATAGGTTATTATGTTTTCATTTTACTGTTCTGGCCCTTTGGAGATCAAATCAGGCTGAATGTTGCCCCTAAACAAAATGAGTTTGAGACCCCTGGTTTAAGGACAGGGGATGCTTGGGACTTTTGATCTGTTTCTGTAGTTAATTGTCTCTGTAATGCCAACTTTGTTGTGATTTGGGGCTCCATAAATAAAATTGAATTGAGTATATTACCATAATATTACATGCACTGATGCATAAATACATATAACTAAATTATCAATATTGCAAAAGGTCAAAGGTCAAGGTCGCATTTAGCAGAAAGTTCAAAATCAAATTATTGACTCTAATTCAACAACAAAATGTCATAGAAACTTGAGATTGGCACAAAACAGGGGCGAGATTAGACATTCTGTGAATACTTGGTTCAATTTTAAGAATAATTTGCCTGATTAAATATTTTATCTATTTGTATTTGATCCAATATGATTTGCAAGTTATAATGAACATATGGGAATGATAAACAAAAGTATCATATTGTTAAAATTAGCCTCATTATTTCTTTTGTTTCATGTTACATTGTTTGAAAGGATTAGTTTGTCACTGTAATCGCATGCCTTTGGTCTTTTACTGGAGTGAATAATGGAGGAAGGGGCTGAAATTGATTTGATTTGATTTTTGATTTGAATGATTTATTTCGAACATGTGCAAAGTGCAACAATAATCAATACATCAATAATAATAATAACAATGACATGTTCGAAAAGGAGTAGGATGAAGCATAAGTTTATTTAATTCTACCCCTTCTTCACTTCCCCAATAACCTAAATACATCTTATAGTAATATAGTGCATAGTACAAAAAAGATGATAAATAAAATAATAACAATAACAATGATAACAATACCAATAATCAATAACTGAAGTACTAAACATAGACATATATACAAAAAAAAAAACTAAAAACAAATGAGCAGATAGGAAAGTAGGTAACAAATAGAGTTTTTTTGTTGTTGTTTTCTTTTTTCCCTCCCTTCCTTCTTCTTCTTTTCCCTTTTTTTCTTTTCCTTTTTCTAATTTTTTTGCATTTTGCTTTCATTTTTTATTTTATTTATTTTATTTATTTTATTTATTTTATTTATTTTATTTTATTTTTCTATTCATTCACTTATTTTATTCATGTATTTATTCATTTATTTATTTTTTATATATTTTAACCCCACAGAGGGGGAGTCAACATTGTTCCAGATCAGTACATATTCCAGTCTTGCAGACATATACTAGACTATTTAGTGCATGTGTGTGACCATCATCGGTCCTCCCCGAAAGCTGAGCAGACATCCCCCATTAGAACTCTCCCTTACAAGCCAGTGAGTGCAGTGCTACACCTCAGTGATGTGAGGAGGAAACAAAGACTGGACAGGACGAACAGGACGAACGGGGACAGAAACCAACAGGCAGTGCTATTGTAATTAAAGACTGTAAGGTGATGTGTTATTCCCAACCACCAACTGTCCTTCAATAAAAAACTAAAAAATAAATAAGTAGATCAGAAAAAGAGGAGAAAACCAAACCAGCACAAAAGGAGAAACAAAAAACAAAACAAAAACAAACAAAAACAAAAACAAAAAAATTTAACAATCAGCACCGAGCACCACAACCGTGGATGTCCTGATAGTACAAAATAGAATGCAATGTAATAGAATAGGCCAGAGGAGGACACCAGTGCAGAAGAAAATGAGTCTAGTGTAGAGATTGTGGAGAGATTCTCAGCACATTCTGGCGAGTCCCATCATTCGTTGAAATGGGACTCAGTAGTAGCTGGTGAGACCCGATCAAACATGCAAGTGTGAAGGACCCCGAAGCCCAGAACAGCAATCACGACAAGGCAGGGCCAAGCCAACAGGGCAACCCCCACCTCGGGCCACAGGAGCCACAGGACGCCACCCCTAGAGAGCCACCGGGGCCACTGTGAACGACACAAACCCGGAGAACAAGAGGGAGCAGCTACAGACCCCCCCCAGCGCACCAAGACCGACCCAGGCGGCCCGGGGCACGACGACCCACCCGCCGCCCCAACCCCAACCCCGCCCACCCCAGCCCCCAACAACCCCCCCCACCCCACCACCCGACCCGCCCAGCCGAACCACCCACCCCCCCGCCCACCCCCAAGGGGGCCAACGGCACCACGCAGCCAGCAAATTGTGTGGCAGCATGTGGTAAAAGTAGTGCTGTCAAACGATTAATTTTTTTAATCAGATTAATCACAAATTTTCATTTTGATTAATCGCAGTAGAGTTTAAGCACTTTCTTTAAATGAAAAATGAGTTTCAAAGAGACATTTTGTTGATTTATTGTCAAAAACTTTTGGCAGTTATCTGCTCAAAACAGTGCACGAACATATGTGCTGTAAACATTTTAGCTCTGTATTTCTAATAAAACTTAAAATGCATTCTTGTAACACGTTTACCTCCTCCACACATTTACATTACACTTTCTTCAACTAATTACAGTGGAAACAAAGGGACTGTTGGCCAGCAGTTGAATTTTAGCAGCTTTGTTGTCATCGTACAGCTGGTGTATTGTCGTAGTAATAGTTCCCCTCGAAGGTAGTTTATACGACGGGTCACCGGTTGCGATGTGCATCACATTTTGAATTCCGTGGTCTTCAACAATACTTATTGGTCTACATTCTGTAGCAATCCATTCAGCGAGCGCTTTTGTCAACTTATCAGGTGTGCATTTGTTGACCGCATTCCCCCTTCTGCTGCACTCCTCCAGCGTTGTTTGGCGAGCTTGGTTTGTGGATGTTGCACTCTTGCTAGTCGTATTCAACACATGTTTAGCTCGAAGGTGATATTTTAAGCTTGTAGTGCTTCGATGGTAAGAGAACTCGTTGTTGCAGTATACACACTGTACCTTGTTTTTAATGAGAGTCCCGTCGGGATGTGTTTTGAAAAGAAATTTCCCTCCGAGCACACCGGTCGGGGTTTCCTCGCTCATGTTTACATCCGCGTATGAATCGACCTAATCACAGGGGCTTTCTCACACCCCGCGCTACCTTCCAGGTAACCCTCCGCGCTTGAAATAGAGGGAGTGTTAGATCCATGGTAAGGTCAGAACAACATTACGATCAATTTGCGTTAAAGATAATTAGCGCGATAATTTTCCATGATTAATCGCGTGCGTTAACGCGTTAAATTTGACAGCCCTAGGTAAAAGGAAGATATGGTGTCACCATCCCACATGTACAGAGTAATATTTATAACTATCTGAAGTTGGTTTGAATCGCATTTCACCCCTTACCCCCTTCAAACAGAGCTATAAGGAGTAGGGCTTGAAAGTCAACCCCTATAAATTGGGACACCCCTTCAACACTCACATATGTCATCAGTTCGCTCCACCCGTTATTACGTAACCAAAAACCACAGCTTTAACTAGAAGTAAACAAACATGTCTGCTGCTGTAGTTGTGGCGTACTCCTGGATATGACCATGTTTATATCTGTGTTGAATCAGAGACGTGCTATTTTACTCCACATTTAAGTAAATAGTGCGTTTCATGTGCGTTTTATGGAGAAAATGACCATTACACATTATGACAATGTTGAACGTTATACAATACAACAGTTATCACAACTTGAAAAAACTGTTAATTACAGCCAAAATACTACATTTGTGTACTTCTTTCGTAGATGCCACCATTTAAAAAAAAAAAAATATTCACATTGTATTCTGGGAAATTTCTCGTACCCTGCCATTTCAAATCTGCCTGTGGAAAATCTCTGTTTGAAGGGGTATAAAGCCATTTCCCCTACCCCTCTGGCTTAACGTGAAGTGAGACCCTCCTACATGTGGACGCACAAAACAGAGGGGAAGGAGTAAGGCCGGAAATGGGATTCAGCTGTTGTCTCTATAGATTTAGTCGACCGTTTGCCAGAGGGAAAGCCTCTGCTGAGAACTGCAGATTCACTTCTATTGTTTTCATCTGCACTGACCCCGCTCTTATTCTGAAGGCGTGGAGCAAATTTACAGACTGGCATGGTATAAATGGCATTTCCCCCCTTTATTCTTATACATACTTTGTTTATATACTACCTTATTAATGTATTACGACCAAACAGGATGTTGTGAACTTACAACATATCCGGTCTTTTGTTTATCCCGTCCGTATGCACCACACAATAACACAGAGGTACAGGGGTAACTGTGATAATCCACAGACAATACTTACATTATACATATACATTATAATGCATAATTTTTATCTTCAAAAGCCGCCCTAAAGCCCCCTCTTGCAGTGTGTCAGTAACGTATCAGTAACATGTCAGTAACGTGTCAGTAACGTGTCAGTAACATGTCAGTAACGTGTCAGTAACGTGTCAGTAACATGTCAGTAACATGTCAGTAAGGTGTCAGTAACTTGTCAGTAACGTGTCAGTAACGTGTCAGTAACGTGTCAGTAACGTGTCAGTAACGTATCAGTAACGTATCAGTAACTTGTCAGTAACGTATCAGTAACATGTCAGTAACGTGTCAGTAACGTGTTACTAACGTGTCAGTAACGTATCAGTAAAGTGTCAGTAACGTGTCAGTAACGTGTCAGTAACGTGTTACTAACGTGTCAGTAACGTATCAGTAAAGTGTCAGTAACGTGTCAGTAACGTGTCAGTAACGTGTCAGTAACGTGTCAGTAACATGTCAGTAACGTGTCAGTAACGTGTCAGTAACGTGTCAGTAACGTGTCAGGTTTGCAGTCGTGTCTGTTCCCACACACAGGACCGTCACATGGAAGAAAGGTCATCCATCCCTGTCCCTCTGGTTCTAAGCTCTATAAATAATGTATGCACACACCTGGTTGAGCCTCGCTCGCCCACTCTCCTCCCTACCACCCCCCCACACTGTGGCTCAGATAAACACAGGCACCCATGAACTCTTCAGGTGATCCCCCCGATTCCCCTGAATACACGTCAAGGAGATTACCCCCCCATGAATATGCAAAAACAGGATGGTGAGGAGTGATGGCAATGAGTAGATAGTACTGGGAAGATAGTACTGGGAAGAAAGTACTGGGAAGATAGTACTGGGAAGGAAGTACTGGGAAGAAAGTACTGGGAAGATAGCAGTGAGCAGATAGCAGGGGGCAGATAGCAGGGGGCAGATAGCAGGGGGCAGATAGCAGGGGGCAGATAGTACTGGGCTAGGCTATTGTTTCAGGTGTATAATGAGGCCCAAGGTCACTGAGGTCACATGACCTAAAAGATAAAACACAATATGGCACCAGAATGGGCAGGAACTGGGTTAGGGTGGCAGAGGGGGGTCTTTATGGGAGTGTATATATCTTCCCAGTACCCATATTCCCTGATACATATGTCTACTATGTTCTCTGATACTTGTGTTCCCTGGTACTATATTTCCTGGTGGGTGGGGACCCCCCAGCATCGAGACACTGACCCAGACCCGGTGAGGTTGAATCTCTCAGGCAGACTGCGTAGACCCCACCTGCGTGGACCCCACCTGCTTACCTAGGTTTCACGTCCTCTTGAACTCTCTGTTCAAAGTTCTTTTCAACTTTCACTGCAGGTACTTGTTGACTATCGGTCTGGTATCAGTATTTTAGTGTACCACCCACTTTGGGCTGTATTCACAAACAAGAGAAGACCAGAGCTGGCACAACAACAACCAGGCAAGTGGTCTTCTATACGGCACATTTCCCAAACCCGCCCATGGGATGGGGATTTAGTGCTGGCTCTTCCATCTTTGTTCGCAACTACTGAAGGAATCCCTTCTTTTCTTCCACTTAGTAATGTGAGTATTATTTGGAATGACGCTCAGAACATCCAATGCTACCTTCTTTCTATAGGAAAAAAGGGCCCCCCCACCCCAACTGGTTTTGTGACAAATCGATCATTGGTACTGTGGAACATAGCAGGTACTGTAGAACCTAGCAGGTACTGTAGAACCTAGCAGGTACTGTAGAACCTAGCAAATACTGTAGAACCTAGCAGGTACTGTAGAACCTAGCAGGTACTGTAGAACCTAGCAAGTACTGTGGAACCTAGCAGGTACTGTAGAACCTAGCAGGTACTGTAGAACCTAGCAAGTACTGTGGAACCTAGCAGGTACTGTAGAACCTAGCAGGTACTGTAGAACCTAGCAAGTACTGTAGAACCTAGCAGGTACTGTAGAACCTAGCAAATACTGTAGAACCTAGCAGGTACTGTAGAACCTAGCAAGTACTGTGGAGCCAGTGTGTTAAAGGTCTCAGATGTGTTGTTGTGTTCAGACGTTCATCAGTCGACACTAACCAGCTCACTGACGCCTGTGAACAGCTCTTCCAGTCGTTTCCAGGGACTTCAGTCCATACAGAGCCACACCATCGATTACACTCACGTCTCCATGAAGTGCAGTGAAGGCCACAGCAGGATCACCTTTCTCCTCCAGAGTCTGAGGAAGACTCAGGTCTGGAGGAGGAGGAGGAGGAGGATGAAGGGGGGTGGGGGTGGAGAGGGGGTGGTTCTGATGATACTCTTTAAACATCTACATTTAAACTGGATCTAATTCATATTAATTCATATTAATTTCTATTAATACGCAAGTTTTATATGTTGAGTACATGTCAAAAGTACTAAGTACCACCAGTAATTTAGTACTACTACTACTATTACTACTACTACGACTACTACTAATAATAATAATAATAATACTTCACATATTACTACTGTTTATACTCCTACTATTACTACTACTACAACTACTTCTACTACTACTACTATTATTTCGACTACTTTTACTACTACTACTTATATTTCCATTACTGCTACCATCACTACTATTTAGGGTGACCTTTCGTCTGGACAGTCCAGTTTTAGAGCCGTCTGTCAATCGTCCGCCACCGTTGCATTAATCGTCATAAACCCCCATCCGTTATTTACACTTGCTACTCTGCGATGTTTACAGGCAGATAGCATGTTGTAGGCTATGCAATGTAAATATTCGTGCTGCTGACGCAGCCACTGCTACGCACGAAGTGAAGGCTGAGCTGCACCTACATTGGCACTGCTGACTCTCACACTGTTTTTAAATTACCCTTCAGGATAAATAGCCTTTTGAATTTAATTGAATTGACATTCTTCACTCATCTTTGATGAATGGAAATCTCCATCTATTGTTGTTGTTCTTCCATTGCAATGGCAGCTAATGAATGAATAATAAAGGAGAACACGCCCACTTGTTGTAGCAATACGGCGACACGAGGGGGAGCTTTCTGCCGATATGTCTTGACGTGCCGCAATAATGGAGGAGTACCCTGATTGTGTCACAATGTGAGGTCATGACCCCAAGGTTGAAAACAAGCCCCTCCTAGACAATGGTTCTTTTAATGATACGTGTGGTTCCATAAAAACTTAAAGACATATGTTTGTCCCTTTAGGCGATCCTTCTGGATGATCTTCGGCATCATCTTCTTCCTCTTTTCTCCCCTGATGAACTCAGGCACTAAATGGTACTAAATATCACATATCTACTTTAAAATGCCACCGTCGACGCCGCATCCAGGAGTCGTCAGGCCCCGTCCCAGAAGGTGTAGGTGTCTTTTGAAGAGGTCGCGTCCCTTTACCCTGACGCATTAACACTCCGCCCCGCGCTAATGCCTATCAAACATACTTGACCTGTCGCCAAGATAGATTTCCTGCATGATTAATCCCTGCCTCTTGTCTTCTGGATAAAGAATTCAAAGGCACCGGCGCTAACCGTTATCCCCAGGCCATGTTCTAATATTGGAGATCCGAGCGTCGTCGTGCCCTCCCTCTCCCACGTACATCTCCGTTAGGGTTTTTCATGTCCTAATGATGTCTGAGGACTAATCTGAACCCTGCACTGGAGGCTTTTCACTTTTCAGGCTTCATCTTTCCCCTTTTTCCAAATACATGTCATTTAAACACTTAACACCTACTGTGCAAATATTCAATGTACCAAAATAATCTGTGTATATCCATGTGTAATCTATGTATTTTATGTGCTATAGTCAAATTAATTATCTCCACTGCACTGTTAAAAAGGCAATTTTGAATTTTTCAGTTTTTTTAACAGATTATTTCCTGGAAGAAAATAATCTTGTATTTTCTTCCTAATGTTGCAGTTTATACAACACTCAATGAAATCTACATTTTCATTTTCCCAAATGTTTTTTTCTATCAGGCTCAGGAGATGGAAATAAACTGTGGAGCAGATTTTCACATGTTCTTGGAAGTAACACATCAGAGATAGGCTTCAAGAAATATTTAGGGAAATCAAATTAAAAACAATTACAATACACATTAAGAAAACAAGAACGATTTTATTTTTTAAAAAGAACGTTATACTTGAAAAGGACTGAGATATAGGGTGCGATTTATCAAAAAAAAAAACAGGGGGGGAATGTTTTTTTTCCACAGAAAAAAGCTTGTGTTGGCTGTTGTGACCTCTGACCCTCATTCTCACACCATTAACCTAAATGAGGCTCAAATCACTAAATGAACATTTCAAATCAACAGTTTTCTCTGATGGATCAGCTCATGTGGTCTTTTCTGTTTCCCTTTTGGGGGGGGTCATCTGGTTCTGTATACGTGGTGTCCACTTGCTCATGAATGGGAATTGAAGAAAATAAAAACAGGGGCAGTTTTTCACTGGTTTTACTGCCCACATGTAAGGACACGGGACAACGGCGCACCTGGGACCGGGGTCCAGTCCAAGGTGTGTGTGTGTGTATGTATATACATGTATGTATGTATATATATATATATATATATATATATATATATATATATATATATATTTCATAATGTTCTGTAGTTGTTCCACCTTCATGGTTCAAAGTTCTTTACATTAGCCTCACATTCACCCATTCACACACACTCATACACCAGTAGGTTTCTATGGTTCTGTCTGTCCTACTGGGAGAAGTCAGGGTCAGGGTTCAGTGTCTTTACCCAAGGACACTTTGACATGTGGACAGCCAGAGCCAGGACGTGAACCGGACGACCCTCTTTATCAAATGAGCCACAGCCACCCAAATATATATATATATATATATATATATATATATATATATATATATACACATATGTGTGTGTGCATTAAAGGGTTAAAGTCATAAATATATCATTCATGATGCAAATGAATAGATGTTAACTGTAACCCAGTGATATAACATGCAGATGGAAGATAATTAGGGGGAAGTAAATCTAGTCTTTAGTCATGGTTCTCAGTCTTCTATTGTAGATATCATCTGTTATCAGGAGTTTTACTCAAAGGGATTTAACCACATTTAGCTCAAAGATGTTACAGATTAAACCCTGATAAATATTCATTTGACTGTGTAATTGGCATCAACTCAAATATGTGTGCTTAATGTAGCTGTGGTGAAGGTTTATTTACTGAAAAAAAAAAAACGCCGCCTTTTCGGGTTATTTGGAACTAATTAAGATTTTGCACATGTGGGGGTTTAGCCTGGAGTTTGTCTGATGGGAGGTGGGAATGTTGGAGGATTTCAATGGGAATTCCTGATTAAAAAACAGCAGTATTTCATTGAAGGAATGGGCTGATTAAATATGTATTCCTATTTTATACCTGCAGTAAATGGAATTGTCATTAATGATGGATTTCTACATTATTATTTTAATCATCTGGTGTTCCTTAGAGCAAGATGAAACACTCACCCTGTTTACTGGACAGTTTTTATTCCTGGTTAATTCAGAATAAAAGTTCATTCCTCTTCATTCCTGAACCTTTGCGAGGGGCCCCCAAAAACATCTTGTGTAGGACCCCCATGAAGCTACAAATGCTCGTGGTCGTCATAGCGATGTGTACTTCGGTGGTGTCTGCTCTGGTTCCAAGTATCGCTTAGAGCTTGGGCGCCACTCCGGCAGGACCAGTCAGGACCAGTCAGGACCAGTCAGGACCAGTCAGGACCAGTCAGGACCAGTCAGGACCAATCAGGACCAGTCAGGACCAGTCAGGACCAATCAGGACCAGTCAGGACTAATCAGGACCAGTCAGGACCTGTCAGGACCTGTCAGGACCAGTCAGGACCAGTCAGGACCAATCAGGACCAGTCAGGACTAATCAGGACCAGTCAGGACCAGTCAGGACTAATCAGGACCAGTCAGGACCTGTCAGGACCTGTCAGGACCAGTCAGGACCAGTCAGGACCAGTCAGGACCAGTCAGGACCTGTCAGGACCAGTCAGGACCAGTCAGGACCAGTCAGGACTAATCAGGACCAGTCAGGACTAATCAGGACCAGTCAGGACCAGTCAGGACTAATCAGGACCAGTCAGAACCTGTCAGGACCAGTCAGGACCAGTCAGGACTAATCAGGACCAGTCAGGACCTGTCAGGACCAGTCAGGACCAGTCAGGACCAATCAGGACCAGTCAGGACTAATCAGGACCAGTCAGGACCAGTCAGGACTAATCAGGACCAGTCAGGACCTGTCAGGACCAGTCAGGACCAATCAGGACCAGTCAGGACCAGTCAGGACGCAGAACACAATGCACACAGGAAAAACTATGCTGCTTTTTTCTGGAGTCAAAAGTATTTTCCTCAAAAATGATTACATTTTGCTCCATATTGCCAAAGAATAACTTGTTTTTTTCTTAGTTTTTTGGAGAAGGACCAACTGTCATCTGCATAGAGGAACATTCTCTTGAATTTGAGTGAATTTTATTCAGGTAAATTTCCTGTGTATTCTGTAAGAGAAAAGAGGAAAAAAAAACATTCAAACCTGCAGAAAAAGTGAATGGTGTTATAACGAAGGACCCCCTGTACTTCTGGTTTTTGGAACCTTGTGAATCAAATATGACACATTTGTCTTCAGAGGGTTTAACTGCAGCCTCTAGACACCATAAAGGAACATTCTAGACACTGACGGCTTGTTCTAAAGGAATCCACAGTGGAATGTGCGCTCTGTTCTGCACAGAAAATATGAAAATGACATTAATTTTTCTGCACAAACGTCTTGTGTCTGTGACGTGAGCAGAAACACCTGGTATTTCAGAGGTTTCAGATTTGACACATTCATTTACTGAACGTGTTTCCATTTTCACTTCAGTCCTTCATCCAGACACAATCCTTCACCTTCTGCAGATACAGCATGTCTAGTTTTAAAAGGAAGACACTTGTTTCTCTGAAAAATATTATAAAATAGAAAAAGACTTGGAAAGTGCAGACTCCACCAAGGCACCTCCCCCCTCCAAAAAAAAAGACACATATGTGACTTTTTGACTTTTACACCAATGAGATGTAATGATGTATGGTAATAATTATAAACCAATGAGATGTAGTGAGATAAAAGTCAAAATTAGGAGATTACAATGTCAAAACTATGATTAAAAAGTAAAAATTATGAGATAAAAAGGAAAAAAATATGAGATAGAAAGTAAAAATTATCAGGTAAAAAGGTAAAAAAAAAAAATGGATAAAAATTATGAGAAAAAAATCTGAATTGAGATGAAAAGTCAAAATTATGAGGCAAAAAGACAAAATTTTGAAATAAAAAGTAAAAATTCTGCATAAAAAGAAAAAAAAAATATGAGAAAAAAGGTCAAAATTATCAGGTAAAAAAAATAAAAATAAAATGTTACAATTATGAGATAAAAAATTCTATGAAATCACATTCCTTTGGACTAACCCTTAATATCTTCTTCATTCTAACTATTTCACATTTTGAGTCCAGACTTATCTCTGAAACTTTGACCAACCTTCATTTCAGACTTTTCTTTTTCTTTATCAATAACACACATGTGGGAACATTTCATTAGTTTGATTCCAGAAGCTTCTGACTGTAGACCAGTGTTATTGAACCTCAGGTTTGAACATTTCTGTTTCATTTCAGACTTGCTGATTGTCAGTCGACTCTGAAACCGTATCCACTAAACCATAAGAAACAACTGACTGACGATGGAAACATGAGTCTGAACCCAGAGGGAGGATGTTTGAAGGGACCATGTATTGATTTACAACCTCCATTCTAAGAACAGTTGGAACTGACTATAACATGCAAATAAAATCAGCCTGAAATGACATACACATGCAAATGATGAAATAAAAAGTCAGAATTCTGAGAAAAAACATCAAAAATGACATTTAAAAATCTATATTATGAGACAAAAAGTAAAAATTCTATTAAATAATGTTCCTTTGGACTAAAACCTATTCTCTTGTTCATTCTAAGAATTTCACATTTTGACCCCAGATTTATCTTGGAAACAAAAATAACCCAAATATTCAATAAAATGACAAAATGTAACAAAATCTTCAATAAAATGAACAAAAATGAACAAAATATTCAATAAAATTTACAAAAATGAACAAAACTTTCAATAAAATAAACAAAAAAGACTAAAACATTCTGTAAAATGAACAAAAATTACCAAAATATTCAGCAAAATGACCAAAACTGATGAAAATATTCAGTAAAATGACCAAAAATGTTCAGCAAATTAAACAAAATTCATCAAAATGTACAAAATATTCAATTAAATGAACAAAAATTACTAAAATGTTCAGTAAAATGAAACAAAATGACCAAAATATTCAGTAAAATGACCAAAAAAATTCAGCAAATTGAACAAAAATCATCAAAATATTCAGTAAAATTAACCAAATTGACCAAAATCTTCAATAAAACAAACAAAAATGAATGGTTTGCGGGTCTCTTTTCGTTATATGTTCAGTTCCACCACAGACACTAACCCAGTGTTTGTGGACCCAGGGTAGAATGGCAAAGGTTTTGGCCTGCTGCTGGAATGGTTCAGTGTTCTGGACGCTAGGTTTGACCTCAGGGGGTGAAGGGCTTCTGTCTCCCTGCCAATCAAATCCATGTCAATTACTCCTGATGTGCCAGGTCGCCGTCTACGCCAAGGCGGGTGGATCCACAATGGACCAGAGCATCGGAAGGTCAACGCCGGAAGGTCAACCACGCTCAGAATGAGAAAAGACGACCAACCAGTGATGGATGGATTCAGCTCAAGTTAGTGCCAACGATGAACAAACGTTAGTGACTTTATATGTAAAGTATTTACACTGGATAAATGAACTGTCAGGGAATGGGTTATTTTAGAGGTTTCTTCATATGTGACCCACCACCAGTAAACCAGGCATAAGTGTGTGTAAATCCAAACAGAGTTATGTGTGTATCTTGGTAGAGTGGAAACTAAGGTTTAAGATGGTGAAAAAATGATGTTTCTATCACAAGTAGAACCAAAGTTATGGTCATTTTAATATCCACATTTGGACATATTTTACAATTTGCATATTTTTAGATATTGTCCGTTAAAGTTTTGGACTGTTTTGGGGTAGGAAGTCCTTAGCAACGCATAATAATTTGTATCCGATTGACACAAATTGTTGACAGATGTTAAAGGACACTCTGATGGACATGTCACAGAAGTTTTATATATTATAATAATAGGACAGAAGTGTGACGTATTATAATCATTTGGCTTACACCATTGGACAGAACATTCAATATAAGCTTTTACCTCGTACCAAACACTTGGGTGTTTACCCACGGAACGGAGATCGTTTTGTTCGGCGAAAAGAGGTGGAAGTCGTCTTTGTCTTTGCTCAGCAATACCTGAACTTTTGTCACCGCTTAAATAATTGACTCAATAAACACCTTTATTGATTGGATTTCAATGTAATGACCACAGGAAGTGAACATAGAGATGTTAAGGTACCGTTTTTTGATAAGGTGTAAACACTAATAACAAATCACCTTCCAGCCTAAATTTGGCTGTAGCTCTGAACGGCTCAGCGCGACTTATGCCTTGTTCGTGGTGGAGGGTCACATATGTGAAGTGCACTGGACTATAAGGAGCATTAAGTGAAACAAAACACTCAGACAAGTTGTCCAGTCCAACTTTATCTATGTTTTTAATCTCTGTCCGCAGAAACATATCATGCTATAACTCAATGATTACTTGAAATATCACCATGAAATTACATTGTCATATACATATAGCTAATCTGCATCAGTTCCAATGATTAATTTGAGGAAATGTCAAAGGTCAAGGTCACAATTAACTAAAAGGTAACAATCACATTATCAGATATAACTCAAGAACGGAGGGTCACAGAACTTTCAGATTGGTCCCAAACGATGCAGAATGAAGATTTCTACAATTTTCAGAATTGAATACGATCTCAATTTTTGACATCTCTGGAGGTCGAGGGTGGCATGTTGCAAAATTAATTTGAAATGTTTATTTAATTCTGTAACACTGTGTGTGTCAAGCATAGACATATCACGCTATAACTTAATTTATACTGGATATATTGTAATAATATTTCATGCACTGGTGCATATATATACATATGACCAAATTATCAATAATTGTAAAAGGTCAAAGGTCAAGGTCGCATTTAGCAGAAAAGTCAAAATCACATTATTGGCTTTAATTCAATTCAATTCAATTCAATTTTATTTATAAAGCCCTAAATCACAACAAAGTCGTCTCAAAGGGCTTTTCAAAAACACAATCAACTACAGAGATACATGAAAAAGTCCCAAGCATCCCCTGTCCTTAGACCCTCCTTCTCTGCAAGAAAAATTCAATTCAATAATGGGTCGAAATAGAAACTTGAGATTGGCACCAAATAGGGGAGAGATTAGGCATTCTGTGAATCAGTGTTAATTTCATTAGACGAGATGTCACGAAATATGTTTGTCGACCTTTTTCTTGTGATGAAAACGGGACGAGACGAGACGACACAGCTCTTCTAAAAACACTGACGGTAACTGGTCAACAGCCACGTCAGTTGTCAATGTCAAAATTATCTTATTGACCAATCAAAAGCAAGGAGGAGGCGGGACAACCACAGTGTGTTCATGTTTACATACATCTAACAGGAAGTGCGTGACATTTGTGTAACTTAGCAACAACACACACTCACTCGGGGGAAAGCGTTCTAGAAAGCCCCTGGGAGACAAGGTTTTTATGTCTAAAAAATAATAATCTGGTCATAAACACACAGACATAACAATAAACCTCAAATCCTGAAAGACGTTATGATTGATTTATTGATGAAATATCACATGTTTTCATATTGTCTTTCTACTGTAGACCTCCATGTTTTTGTTGAATCAGGTTTATTTGGGTTATTGTGATTTATTATTTAGAATCTATTATAGCATATGAACAGTATATATGTTTTACACTAGTTTTCTACTGTAGACCTACATCTGATAACATATATTTATTTTAAATTGGTCTACTAGTTTTTGTGATGTATTATTATTATTATTATTATTATTATTATTATTATTATTATTATTATTATTATTATTATTATTATTATTATTATTATTATTATTATTATTATTATTCAGAAGGTTTTATCTGTACAGTATTATATATACTGTGATCTTCATTTTTTATTTAATTTTAGTGTCTTTGCTCAGTTATAAAGGCAGCTGTAGTGTTGGAATGTTTGTATGTGTTGCTATTTCTAATAAATTGAAGAAGAACTGAGGATTTATTCATTCAAGTCAATTCAATCTGACATGTAATCAATGTTAGTTGTAGAACACAACTCAACTGAGATTAATACACAAGAATACTCCTGAAATTAATAGAAAAAGACTGACATATTTGGAACTAAAACTGGACTAAAATACCTTGTGTTAATATCTGACTAAAAGTTGTAGTTTTTTTTAAGTAACCACATTTTCAAATCTTTGAAAAATACATGTTTCATTTTGCACCTGTTTCCCTCATGCTTTATGGGGACTTCCAGAAAAAAAAGTTAATGTATTTATAGGGTCACATCATTTCTATTGTACTAGTGGGGACATTTATTTATGTTTAACCCTTGTGGGAACCTGAGTTTTGGTTCCCATAATGTCAGATGTCCCCATGATGTGACTGCGGAAACATATCAATGTCCCCATAAAGATAGAAATACACACACACACACACACACATATTTCACATGTTTATTCAACAGTTTCAACTAAACAACTTGACACAAAACAACTGTTCCATTTAATTGCCTTCAAATGTTTAATCAGAATAATCATGACGATGGATTAATGTGAGTTAATGCCTTAAATTCAACGGCCCCAGTGTTCATATTATTTCCGTCTTTATTAAATTTCCAGCGTGTTCTTCAGGGTTAGCAGACCTCAGCAGACTTTTGGACCTGAACACAGCTTCATCCCGTCGCCATATTGTCTGAGATAATTACCACTTGTTTATTTAGCCTTTTGTTCCCACTGAAAAGGGTAGAGGAGAGAGAATGAAACCCATAGAGGGAGGGAAAAGTGGCTCCCTGGAGCTCCCTGGAGTCGTGCACCAGCCTGCTTTGGCATTTTATTGAAATATTAAAGGTGAGCTAGATCGGCAGCGACATATTGTAAAAGCTGTCACTCCCATCACAAAGGCACTGAAGTGAGCAGAGGATGGAGAGGACGAGCAAGAGGAAGCAAAGGATTGGGGGGGGCAGCGGTGGTTTGGTGGTGGGGGGTCTGGAGGGACCTGAGGCTACAATGAAGGAAATAAAGTATGTGTAGGTGACTGAGAGGAAAGTCATAGTACAACAAGCAATCCCAATTTCTAAGGCGTTGCTGAGGGAAGCTGGTGAGCAGGACGAGTGGAAGGGAATCGTATTGACACAGGGATGAAGAGGAAGCAGAGGATGCTGGGAAAACCATGTGTTGACAGAGGTAGGCTAACCAACTGGGGCTGATCCAACATGGGACCATTAAACCCAGATAAAATGTCAACATTTTGAGATAAAAAAAAAAATCCAAATTATGAGATTAAAAAATCTGAATTATTAGATTAAAAAACTAAATTATGAGATAAAAAGAGATAGTAGAAAAGCATTCAGAGTGCAGACCTCTGCTAAGGCAGTCCCATCCTCTTACAAAAACCTGAATAAAGACCTTTCTCGGCCGATTTAAAAAAAAAAATCAATAAAGTGATGTATTTAAATAGTTTATCGTTCAAGCGAAATAAGCTTCAGCCTGTTGATTTTTGCTCAGATAAGAGTGCAATGCATTGTGGGTTATCATGTAGTATGCTGGAGTGTAATGGAGTATGGATAGTATAAGTATGGAAGTGTGTGGTTTCTAACACAGACATAGTAAAGTAAGTTCTCCTTTAGAAGTCAAAAATCTGTTCATATTTATTTGGTTTTAAGTTAATAAAAAAACATTCATCCACAGGGTTGAATTCAAGGACTATTTTATTGATACATAAAGGGTGTAATAATTATTTACAAAGGTACATAAATAGTACATTAACTTAATTCCCCCTGTGTTTGGATGCAATGCAAAGCACAGGGATATATTGTTTTTCCTATTTATTCTTCTTCTGACTTATACAAAAAACTTTGGGAACAAATAACGCCTGTACCGCTGTAAATAGACACTAGAATGTGCAAACTTTTCTCCAAAGATGTGCTATCTATCAGGATTGACAATGTGATTCACGGATTTCATATAAAATGCGAAAAATGGCTATGACCTCCAAACAATATGTTGTAGTGTTTTACTGTAAATAGGAAAAATTTGTCACATTGGCCCTGAGATTACACATGTAGTCTCATAATTCTGATATGTCGTACGGATTTTTCATTATTATGCAAAAAAAACATTTATTCTTAAAGGGCCTGATGAAAAAATTGCCTTTTTTACCAACGTTACTGCTTCTCCATACTTTATCGCACAGACTTCATTTAAACTTTAAAACGCAGGCATTTATGTCATCTACAGTGGATGTGATTGTCATGAGGGTGTGATTTACGGTTGTCGATAGAGAACTCAGTAAATCCACCCTGAAAAGACCAAAATCTGACTTTTTATCAGTGGGTGATGTCATCGCTAGAGCACGAGAGAAGAAAAAATTAAGCTGAAAAATGTCTCAATAACTCGTCCTCACGGCAAAACCATAAATAGTAGACAAACAATCTTTTCCACAAATGTTGCCATGGTTGTGAGAATTCAAACAAACCAGGGTTTGAAGATCTAGCTCTTTTTAAAGTGAAATGACAGGAACCTGTTTGGGATGATGTCAGGGATTTCTGTCAATAGACTTCTATTGGAAAAATCATTTCTGTCTCATGTTGAGTTCAGTGTTTTTGAAATTGTTCTAACTCACTTATTTTTCACAGTACACACATAAAAAGTACATGTACTTGTTCCTCACACCCTCCTGTCACTCATCATCAACTTTGTTTTCAACAATTATTTACACTTTTACCAAAAATGGCAGTAGTTCGGCAGTATGTTCACACCTATTTTTTCCATGTAACAGAGTGTGGAGCTGTCTATGAGTCTGCCCTTTGAAGTTCCCGCCACTGCTCATCACCATGGCAACAGTGCTCCTGGCACTATGAAACACCTGCAGACAATTAAGACTGTGGGAGGAGCTTTAACATGATGGACAAACACTGTGGGCGGGGCTTTTACATGACTGACAGACACTGTAGGCGGGGCTTGAACATGACTGACAGACGCTGTGGGCGGGGCTTTAACATGACTGACAGACGCTGTGGGCGGGGCTTTAACATGACTGATAAACACTGTGGGCGGGGCTTTAACATGACTGACAGACACTGTGGGCGGGGCTTTAACATGACTGACAGACGAACAGATCTGCTTCATTTTGGTGAGTTCAGTGGTTTCAAAACTACTGTATCTCACTTATTTTTCACAGTACAGGAAAAATAAATATATCTATGTTTCCCTCAGAACCTCCTGTCACTCATGATCATCTTTCTGTCTGTGTCTGCGTGTGTAACTCCAGGCCGGTATCCCAGGCAACAGGGAAAGTCTCTTACAGAAAATGGGAGGAGCTTTAACAGAAGTGACTCAGTCCACAAACAGGAACAAACAGATTCTACATATGGGAGGGTCTGAGGAACAAGTACATGTACTTGTTCCTCAGACCCTCCCGTCACTCATGATCAACTTTGTTTTCACCAATTATTTACAGTTTTCTCAAAAATCGCAGGAGTTCAGGAGTATGTTCACACCTATTTTTTACATGGAATGAGTGAGGAGCTCTGCCGAAGTCTGCCCTTTGAAGTTACCACCACTGCTCATCACCATGGCAACAGTGCTCCTGGCACTATGAAACACCTGCAGACAATTAAGACTGTGGGAGGAGCTTTAACATGATTGACAGACACTGTGGGCGGGGCTTTAACATGACTGACACACTCACAGATGTGCTTCATTTTGGTGAGTTCAGTAGTTTTAAAACTGCTGTATCTCCCTCAGTTTTCACAGTACAGGAAATATTAATATATCTACTTGTCCCTCAGAACCTCCTGTCCCTCATTATTCACAGTTTTCCCAAAAATCACAGGAATTCAGAGGCATGGTTTAACATTCAGACAGGCTTTACTCCAAGTCAGCTCTCTGTGTCTGCGTATGTAACTCCAGCTGGTTTCCATGGCAACGGGGAAAGTCCCTTAGTCACAGAAAATGGGAGGAGCTTCAATAGAAGTGACTCAGTCCACAAACACTGACAAACAGATTCCACATATGAAGTGAACAGCAGATATTTCTTCCTTTCACCAGCCACAACAAACACACGGTTACATTTCCTTCAGGAAATGGATGGAAGTCTAGTTGAATTTTATGATGCATTAATTATAGAATAAGTGAGTGGATGGTCACTAAAACAGTGTGAGGCATTAACTGCACACTCTCTGCTGTTAGATAAATATGAATGTTTTATTATTCTTCCAATTATGATCGTTTTCTGAATGTTCTGAAACCGTTTCATCTTGTCAGGGTTAGTTTTCATAAGAGATTAAGGCATTTCATGCCAATTTTTGTCATACAGTGTTTTTAGGGGTTTTGTAGGGTGCTGAATTCAAATGTTATGTATGCCAGGCTCAAAAATGTCCCATAATGCGTTAAAATGGAGAAATCCAATATGACCACCGCCAGGTCAAGGAAGGAAAAACATGAATGTAATGTGCTTTTATAGGTTTTCACACAGGGGAAAATAAATGCCATGCTCAGATTTAAGATCAAGACTAAAGAAAAATGCTTTAAGTTCATGTACATGATTAAAATTGGTGTCTCGGATAATAAATAATTCATGAACAAAAGATAATCATGAAACAGGTTGATGGCTTTCTGAAGAATTTACTTACAGTGTAAACAAGGAAAAAGTTGATGACAATATTTTAACAGTTATTTATTAATTTATCTGTGTGCTTTTTGAAGTATTTATTTTTTTAATTGAAGAAAATGCTTGAATTTCATATGTTCAAAATATTTAAGTTGTTCTCTAATTTGCTTTCTATGGATTTTAACCATGTTCATGTATTTCAAGCATTTTCTTTAGTCTTCATCTTAAATCTGAGTATGGCATGACATGTGCAAACCTATAAAAGCACATTACATTCATGTTTTTCCCTTCTCCAGTCAAAAAGATTAGTAAGTCATTAGATTTTGACCTGGTGGCGGCCATATTGTATTTTGAGGCATTATGGGACATTTTTGAGCCTAGCATACAGAAGATTTGAATTCAATACCTTTCAAAACCTTTAAAAACACGGTATGACAAAAGTGAACATGAAATGCCTACAGGACATTATTATTATTATTATTATTATTATTATTATTATTATTATTATTATTATTATTATTATTATTATTATTATTATTATTATTATTATTATGCAGGACTAGACATGGGAAGGTAATAACAGGACATGTCCATTGCTTTTGTAATTAAGTCTTAAATGTTCAATGTGACTTACATTTGTAAATAAAATATTAATTAAACATGGGGAAAAATAATGAACACCAGCATGTTCAGTTAAAGTTAAAAGTGGAGAGAATTCATCAAGGCACATTTCCATAAAGTCGATGCAAACGTGAGAATACATAAATTTATAACAGATGGTGCAGAGATGAGAAAATACATCTGCAGAAAAATGTTCGAACTGGAAAAACAAAAATAGTTTAATGCTGTTTTGTTAACCCCTTATTTTCTGAATTTAAATATATGTTTAAAAAATAAAGGACTTGCTAATTAAGTAAAGATATATAATTTCACTACAGCACATACAATAGATAGAATTGATTTATTTTGCTATGTTGCATATTTGCGGCAGGTTAATGTACATCAGTAAATAAAACACAGCATGTGCACTGCAAAAAAAAGTCAGATAACTGCGACATGTCCGTTCAGACTGAAGTCACATTGCAAAATATGGGTGGGATTTTAAAAAATCTGAATCATGCTGTTCAGACTGTCATTAACAAGTCAGATACAGGTCAAAGGTCAGATACAGGTTAAATGGCAACAGAAATTTGGGCCACATTTTCGTACAGTGTGAACATCACCTCGACACCAATTTATGCTCAGAAGCCTCGTGTCTCAGATACTTTGCACACACCTCCCAAAAAGTTTAACCACCGCAGACAGCGTCGCAGAGAAGACAAGAAAAGAGGCCTCTGATTGGTCCATTCTACATCGCCTCTACAGACACTTCCACGTCCCTACTTTTCCACCTTGTTTTGTGAACATGAGCGTCAGTTGGTAGAGCAGGTCGTCCAATACCTGAAGTGTCCTGGTTCTGGCTGTCCACATGTCCAAGAGTCGAAGACACTGAACCCTAATGGTACGGTCACACCGAATGTGAATTTATGTATGTACGCCTGTGACATGCTGCGTAAACACCCAGGATGGACACTGGACAATTTAGTGCCAGTAGTGAGCCCGCTCGTTTTCAATAGATAAACCTCAACTATGGCTGAGATCACATTGACTGCGGCTCTCTACCTGGTCTACAGGTCCCAGATACGTGGGAGGCCCAGACACCGTCGCGTTTGGGTTCACCCTATCCTGCAGAAGCATCTGTAGCACAGATGCTTACACCACCTCATCCAGGATCTCCACCTGGATGACGTCCGCTTTCGACAGTATTTCAGACTGACTCGGGCTCAGTTTTTCTTTTTGCCTCCTT
>CM035802.1:2213347-2220847 GCA_020466265.1 Siphamia tubifer | reverse complement strand
GGAGTTTGCACAGATTACTGTCATTTTAACATATGTCCCAGGACCTGATTTTAACCTCGCTGCTGAGAAGATCTCAGAGAGCTACAACAGAGCTGTGGCTCAAACAGGAGAGCAGCCAGTGTTTTTATTGGGTGATTTTAACAGGTGTAATATTGCCACTCAACTCCCTAGCCTTGAACAATATGTCACAACTCCCACAAGACAACAGAACATACTGGACATGTACTTTGGCAATATACCAGGGGCATACACATCAAAATCACGGCCACCGCTAGGCCTCTCAGATCATAATGTCATCCTGCTGCTTCCAAAATACAGGTCACGATTAAAGACAGAGGAGATATTAACAAAAGACATTAAGATCTGGAATGAGGAGGCAGCTGAAACTCTGAGGGGCTGTTTTGAGCTGACAGAGTGGGGTTTGTTTTTTGATGACTGTGGGGATGATTTTAGCAGACTCTCTGATGTGCTCACCTCATACATTCTTTTTTGTGAAGATATTGTCACCCAAACCAAACATATAACCATCTACCCAAACAATAAAAAATGGGTCACTAAGAAAATGAAAGACTGTTTGATAGGAAAGAGAAATGCTTTTCTACAGGGTGACAAAGTCCGAATGAGGGAGCTGCAGAAGGAGTTCAGGAGAGAGGCCAGGCTGGCTAAAACCTGGTATAAGAACGAGGTGGAAAAGAAATTAACATCTGGGAATGTAAGAGAGGCATGGCGGGGTTTGAACACCATGATGGGCAGAGGAACCAAACCTGCGGCAATTGACTGCCCAGACTCTCTTGCAAAACAATTAAACAGCTTCTTCACCCATTTCAACAGTAACGTCCCACCGATCACCTGGACCCCCCCCCACCACCACACAACCCCTCACCATCAATCAACACCTGGTAACCTCCATCCTATGCAGAGTCTACCCCAACAAAGCCCCTGGCCCTGACAGGCTCAGGGGCAGGGTACTCAAAGACTGTTCCATCCAGCTAGGAGGAGTGTTTACCAGGTTGTTCCAGAACCTGTTGGACTCAGGCATCGTACCTCACCAATGGAAGGAATCGGCCATCATACCCATCCCCAAAAAAACAAGATCTAAAGATCTGAAGGACTACAGACCAGTGGCTCTGACATCCATCCTCTGCAAGTGCATGGAGAGGGTGGTCTGTCGTCAGTTGTTGGGGGAACTGGAAGGCAAACTGGATCCATTCCAGTTTGCCTACAGGGCAAAAAGAGGAACTGATGATGCCAGTCTCATGCTTTTAGATACAGTCACAAAAACAAATGGACTCCACACATCCACACACAAGGATTTTATTCATGGACTTCTCATCAGCTTTTAATACTGTAAACAATGACACCCTTTTTCACTGCCTTTCACAACTTCAGGTTCACCCCACACTGATTTTATGGATAAAGGACTTTTTAACAGACAGGCCACAGCATGTGCTTTTAAATGGTTTTAAAAACGGGGCTTCCCCAGGGCTGCGTCTTATCTCCACTTCTCTTTTCTGCATACACAAACAGTATTACCTGCAGCAGAGAAGGGCTGAAACTTTTTAAATATGCAGATGACATGGCCTTGGTGGCACACATTACAGACACACAAGCCCTGACCCAGTACCAGCAGGAGGTCCACACCCTGGTCCACAAATTTATGGAGAGCTCACTGCAGCTCAACATAACAAAAACAAAAGAGCTATGCTGTGGATCTTCTCTGAAAACACCAAACCTGTTCGAACCCCTGAAAATTCATGGTCTGGGTGTGGAGCAGGTGTCGTCTTTTAAATATCTGGGCATGGAAATGGACACCACTTTGTCCTTTGGGCCACATGTGGACTCCATTAATAAAAAAGCCCAGCAGCACCTCCACCTGCTCAGAAAGCTGAGGTCTTTTAACGTCAAAAAGGACATTTTAACACTTGTTTATAAATCACTCATCGAATCCATCCTCACCTACAATATCTCCACCTGGTACAACTTCCTCACAATCAAACACAAAACAAAACTCTCCCGAATAATAAATCAGGCCAATAAAATCACCCAAACAACCAAATCCCCTCTGTCTGAACTTTACAGTCGCTCAGTGATGAGGAAAGCCCCCCTCATCACTGAGGACCCTTCCCATCCCCTGCATCACTTCTTCATGCTGCTGCCATCAGGCAGGCGCTACAGAACCCCTCTGGCCAGGAAAAACATTTACAAGAAATCATTCATCCCCTCTGCAATAGCTGCTCTCAATAACACAAAAATATCTGCACTGTGTTTTTAGGGTTTTTAATTATTTTATGTGATTTTATTTCATTTTATTAATGTCTATTAAATTGTGGCAATGTGTCTTTCGTGGAGAGGGTGTTTGCTGTAAGAAGCCGTGACAAAGAAGAATTTCTGTTTTTTATGTGGAACAGACAATAAAGCTATCTATCTATCTATCTATCTATCTATCTATCTATCTATCTATCTATCTATCTATCTATCTATCTATCTATCTATCTATCTATCTATCTATCTATCTATCTATCTATCTATCTATCTATCTGTCATTAACTCATTAAAATACCAATTTATTTAAGGTAAGAACACATATATTATGGAAGACTAAAAGTGCCAAAATTAAATAAATACTTCATTAAATATTTAATTAAATATGTAATAATTGATTAAAATTGTAAATAAATAGATAAATGTCTTATTAAATGTGTCATTAATTCATTAAAACACCATTTCCTTTGAGGTAAAAAGAACATATATATATATATATTTAACTAATTATATTCAATTCAATTCAATTCAATTTTATTTATAAAGCCCTAAATCACAACAAAGTCGTCTCAGAGGGCTTTACAAAAACACAATCAACTACAGAGATACATGAAAAAGTCCCAGGCATCCCCTGTCCTTAGACCCTCCCCCTGTCCTTAGACCCTCCTTCTCAGCAGAAAAAACTTCCAAACCCAGTGGGAAAAAGAAGAAATCTTGAGGAGAACCACATTGAAGGACAGATCCACTCCCATGGACGGACAGACTATAGATGAACGTCCATGTATAAATGCAGGAAGGGGGGGGGCTGGTCCAGACAGGCAGGGGCGGTGGTCCGGGGTCACAGGTCGGCACAGGCGAGATACTGCAGATCCTGTCGTACATGGCTCCCGTGCAGACACTGTCAGGAGAGCCACCACTCCCCCCAGGGGGGGGAGGGGGGAAAGGAGACACCAGGTGACTAGTCATGAACAGACTTGGTATGAAAGATGTTATAAAAATGACAGAAACAGGTGTGAGGAAGAGAAAGAGAAGAAAGAACTCAGTGTCTGTACTTCCCCCAGCATTCTAACTCCTAGGGCAGCCTAGACTGAACTGTGACTCATACATCATGTATACATGATATATGAGTCACATCATTTTTAACTAACCTGACCATAGGCTTTCTCAAACAGGGATGTTTTAAGCCTAATTTTAAATGTAGAGACTGTGTCGGCATCTTTAATATTAAAGGGAAGATGATTCCATAAGACAGTAACCATGGTAACTAAAGGCTCTAGCTCCTACTGTACTTTTAGAAACCCTAGGAACTTTCAATAAACCTGCATTCTGAGAACGAAGGGTTCTATTGGGTTGGTACGGAACCAGATCATCTTTAAGATAAGAGGGGCCCATACCATTAATGGTTTTATATGTAAGGAGGAGGATTTTAAATTCAATTCTAGACTCAACTGGTAGCCAGTGAAGGGTTTGGAGCACAGGGGTGATAGGGTTAGGGGTCAGGGGTCAGGGTTTGGAGCACAGGGGTGATGTGTTCTCTTCTATTTGATCCTGTTAATAATCTTGCTGCTGCATTTTGAACCAGTTGAAGCTTTTTAGGGAATATTTAGGACACGCTACAAGTAAGGAGTTACAATAATCTAATCGTGATGTAACAAATGCATGAATTAATTTTTCTGCAGTCGTTTTAGACAGAATATTCCTAATTTTGGCTAATGTTGCGCAGGTGAAAGAAGGCTGTTCTGCAAGTTTGGTTAATGTGCCGTGACCTCTGACCTCTGACCCTTTGAATGAAAGATGTGGATCAAATAAAACTCCTAAATTTTTAACTGTGGCACTGGGTGTTCCACTTAAGTTGTCCAAGAGTAACTATCTGGTCAGGTAGGGAGTCTCTCTCGCATTTTTAGGACCAATTATAACAACTTCAGTTTTTTCAGGGTTCAATAAAAGATAATTGGCACTCATCCAAGTCTTTATGTCTTGGACACATGTACTTAGTTTATCTATTTGTCTGGTCTGATCAGGTTTAATCGATAAATATAGCTGTGTGTCATCCGCATAACAATGAAAATTAATACCATGATTTTTAATGATGTTACCTAAAGGGAGCATATATAGTGTAAACAAAATAGGCCCAACGACTGACCCTTGAGGAACGCCATAATTAACTCTGGAGGACTGCGATGATTGTTTGTTGATGTGAACAAATTGGTAGCGATTAGATAAATATGATTTAAACCAGCAGAGGGCTGCTCCTCTAATACCTATATCATATTCTAATCTGTGCACTAAGATACTGTGGTCAATGGTGTCAAAGGCTGCACTAAGGTCTAATAACACCAGGACCCATATTAATCCGATGTCAGCGGCTAATAATAAGTCATTAGTAACTTTAACTAACGCCGTTTCAGTGCTATGATGGGCACGAAAGCCAGACTGAAACTGTTCAAATAAACTATTATCCTGCAGGAATTGGCACAGCTGTTTAACTATTACTCGTTCTAAAACCTTTGACAGGAAGGACAAATTGGATATAGGCCTATAATTGGCTAAAATGTCAGGATCTAGGGTAGGCTTTTTCAGAATTGGTTTAATAACAGCATATTTAAATGACTGCGGCACATATCCAGTAATTAATGAAGTGTTAATTATATTTAGGACAGTGCTAATAATTAGGGGCAGAATCTCTTTAAAGAGTTTTGTTGTAATTGGATCTAAGAGGCAGGTGATGATTTGGAAGACATGATAATAGATATGACATCAGTTTGGTCTACAGTGGTGAAATTATTTAGTGTTATAGAGGGATTTATTAAAGCGCCTAGGTTTGAAAGCGCTACTTTTTCTGATCTCATGTTTGGGAGAAATGTGTCTATTTTGTCTCTAATAGTTGATATTTTATTGTTAAAGAACTGCAGGAAATCATCAGAACGGAGCGTGGATGGAATAACTGGTTCCACGGAGGTGTGTCTGTTTGTCAGTCTGGCTACAGTACTGAACAGGAATCTAGGGTTATTCTTGTTTTCTTCTATTATGGATGAGTAATATCTAGTTTTGGCTGTACGCAAAGATGGATTATACTTTATTAAGATATTTTTTTCCAGGCATTGAGAGAATCTTCTAAGTTGGATCGCCTCCATTGCCTCTAATTTACGTGTTGCTTGTTTAATGGAGCGAGTGTCAGCGTTGTACCATGGGGAGGTTAATCTAACCTTAGTAGTTTTTAACTTAAGGGGGGCAACTATATCTAATGTAGTTTTTAATGTGAGCATGGTACTATCGACTAACTCATCACTTATACTGGGACTAAATGTGTCCTTTACATAATCACATGACATAGACACAAATAGTGACTGAATTAACTCTTTGTACTTTGAGACAGCACGGTCACATAGTATCCTTTTCATTTGCGTTTTAATCACTGAGGTAGAAATATCCTCAAACAAAACCTGGAAGGTCATTAAAAAGTGATCTGAGAGTATGGGATTATGGGTAAAAACGACGAGGTCATTAATTTCAACACCAAGTGATAAGATCAGATCAAGAGTATGTCTGTGAATGTGGGTTGGTTTATTAACATTTTGGATAAAGCCTAATCCGTCTAGTAGGTCACTAAATGCATTACTAAGAGAGTCAGCGTTGTTATCAACATGTATGTTAAAATCACCAACTATTCTAATCCTATCCCAGTTCAACACTACACTGGATAGAAAGTCAGAGACTTCTAATAAAAACTGTGAATAAGGGCCAGGAGGGCGGTAGACTAGGACAAAAAGGACTGGTTTTTGGTTTCTGCAGTTGGGGAAAGTAATGGATGAAACTAGACTTTCAAAGGAGTGGTAAGTGGGATTAGTTTTATGATTAATTTTAGGACTAAGACCTAAACTGGAGTGGGATATTACTGCCACTCCACCACCACGGCCACTGGTTCTGGCTGTGTGATAGTTCACATGTGTTGGTGGCGTGGATTCATTTAATGCGACATATTCATCCTGCTGCAGCCAGGTTTCAGTCAGAGCTAAAATATCAATTTTTGCAATCACTAATTAGATCGTTTATTAACAACGATTTGGAAGAAATAGATCTAATATTGATCAGTCCACATTGGATAAAATTGTTAGGTGTTCTTTTAATCTGATTATTACTTAAAACTATTTTTATTAAATTATTTGGTCTCACTCTTATAGGTTTTTTAATATTAGGTTTATTTTTAACTATACGGGGTTTATTATTAACTACACAGGGAATAGACACAGTCTTTCTATTATTTGCTACATGGTGGGTTTGTGACAGCTCAGAGTAAAGTGGATGCACAGAGAAGTGTTTAACACTACGACTCTGCGCCTTGGCCCGCACTCTGGATTGTCATTTTGACAGGCTAAGTTTGGTAGCCACATTTTGTGCTAAGAGAGAAGCACCTTCCCAAGTGGGATGTATGCTATCTCTGCGAATGAGCCCAGGCTTTCCCCAGAATGTACGCCAATTATCTATAAAAACAACATCGTTTTCTGAGCACCATCTAGACAACCAGCGGTTAAATGATGAGAACCTAGAGTACATCTCATCACTGGCCAAATTGGGCAGGGGTCCAGAGAATGCTATGGTGTTACACATCGACTTAGCACGTTTACACACCGATGCTACGTTCAGTTTAAGAACCTCTGATTGTTTCCGTCGGACATCGTTACCACCAGCGTGGATCACGATGCGGCGGAAGCTAGCCCTGCTCTGCTGTAAAAGCCTAAGGTTTCCTTCAATGTCACCGACTCTGGCCCCTGGATAACACCTGACAGACACCGCTGGGTGCTTCACGTCTCTAAGAACAGAACTGCCAATGAGGAGAGTGTTTGGTTTGGCCGGTGTTCTGCCATGGGGTCTGCTAGAGCCGCGAAGCTCCTGGTGCGCTACATTTGTGCGACTAGCACCACGCTTCCCCTGCACTGTCACAAAGCAGTCTCTCAAATCCCCCGGCTGCACGGGACTTGCTGAGGGGCTAGCCACGCTCCTATTGCTGTTAGCACAGCCTGCGGTCCCTGCAGCTACCTCGCTATGGCTAGGCCTAGCATTAGCCTCCAAGCTGCAGAGCCGTGCTTCTAACTCAGAGACCCTGGCCTCCAACCCTGATACTAAACTACACTTCCAACAGCTACTTCTATCCTCAGTAAAGGAGGCAGGGACTCACTGTACATACAACACACTGAGCAGAAAATACGAGAAGAAGGAGAACTAGCCATGCTAAGGCTA
>CM035802.1:2195847-2203347 GCA_020466265.1 Siphamia tubifer | reverse complement strand
ATTAGCTTAAGGAGAGAAATTCCAGTGTGTGAGAAAAATATGGTTTGACTTTTAATTACTTTGTGAAAACTGCTGTTTAGTCCAGTTACTGGTGGAATTAGAGCCCTTCTTTTAGAGCCTTTCTTATTGGTTGCCAGCCTGTTAGAGCCCCTGTTATTGGTTCTCAGTCTTTCAGAGCCCTTGTTATTGGTTGGCAGCCTTTTAGAGCCCTTCTTATTGGTTCTCAATTGTAATGAAGTACAAAAGTAATTTAACCAAAATAAAGCCTTTAAATGTGAGTTACTGTGTAGAAATTGTATTTGATCAGGTTAAGGTTACTCAATTTTGTGGGTATGGGCAGGAAATTTAGGAAAAATAAAAAAAAACAAAAACAAAGTCACAATTGAGATTAAAAAAAAGTCCTAAGATTTTTTTTTTTTAAAGTTATAATTATGAGTGAAAAACACTTATAATTTTAAGAGAAAAAGTCAACTTTATGAGATAAAAAGTCAAAATTGTGAAACAAAATGTCACAATTATGAGCAAAAAATTCTAAATTGTAAGATAATAGTCATATAACTATAAAATATAAAGTCACAGTTTCTCTCCTCTGAAGCCATTTATTTTTCATACTGTCAAATCTGTGTAGTTTGAAAAATTCTCTATTCTGAGAATGTCTCATCTCATCATCTTTATTCTCACTAGGGTCACTGGGGTCACTGGGGGTCTAATCCAGCTACAATGGGTGAAGGCAGGGTCAAAGGTCACCCTGTATGAGTCTGCAGTTCATCTCAGGGCTGAACATATATAAACAAACAATCACTGTCACATTCACACCTATGGACAGTTTACATTAACTTATTCTGAGAATGTAAAGAGTATAAAGTACAGATATTTATGCAAAAATGGAGGAAGTAAAAGTAAAAAGTTGCCAGAAAAATAAATACTCAATTAAAGTACAGATTCCTAAAAAATCGACTTAAGTACAGTAACGAAGTACGTTGACTTAGTTACTTTCCACCTCTGGTATTTGGGACCTTGGAATGAATCAGGCCTTTAACATGTAGAATGCGACTCTATTTACAGTACGAAAAAACTTCTGGAATGAAATACATGGATGACAACAGCCTCAGACATTTTATTATATTACATTTTAATATTATTTATATTGTATTTGTTGTTTCCTACTGAGTTTATTATCAATAATGGTTCCTAAAAGTGCATTTTTACCAGCGTTTCAGGTCATTTTGACCTCAGGAAAACAGGATGATTAATGAAACTGAATCCAAATCAACCTTGTGATTAATGTGATTATTAATATTTGTAATCATGTGACAGCTGTAATATTTTCTCCCTTTCCTGTTGGCTGGTGTCACTATCATCAGGGCTGTAGCTGTGCAGCTTAATGTTCAGTCAGTGAAAACACATTTACCCACTGAGACCAATAAAATACATCTAAAATCTAAATCTACATTTTCTTTAAAATTGGTACATTTTATCATTTTTAAGGGTTAGTATTTTGGGGCGTTGGAACCAATCAAAAACCAATTTTACATGTAAAATATGACTCTGTTTACAAAAAAAATCACGATACAAAACCACTTCTGGAATGAATTAATTTGGTAAGTTGAGGTACCACTGATGACAACAGCCTCAGACATTTTATTATATTACATTTTAATATAATTATCTATATTGTATTTGTTGTTTCCTACTGAGTTTATTATCAATAATGGTTCCTAAAAGTGCATTTTTACCAGCGTGTCAGGTCATTTTGACCTCAGGAAAACAGGATGATTAATGAAACTGAATCCAAATTAACCTTGTGATTAATGTGATTATTAATATTTGTAATCATGTGACAGCTGTAATATTTTCTCCCTTTCCTGTTGGCTGGTGTCACTATCATCAGGGCTGTAGCTGTGCAGCTTAAATAACACAGGCCAGATCATCAGGAACAGGATGGATTGTAAATAGTGGAGGGGGGGTGATAAATTCTGCGGCGCTTGGACAGAGATAGGGCACATTACCTTCAGAGGAAGCATATTTCACCTTTCCCTGGGGCTGATGAAATGCGCAGCGCAGGAGCGACACAGCATCTGGAAGTCAGGCCTTCTTTATGGCCTGATTAAGTCATCTGATGCTAGCTGTAGCCGCCTCTGCATGGCTTTATTTCACCGCCGCCGTAATCATCCGGCAGGACTGTGGAGGTAAAACAGCGCCACGATTGACCCTGGAATATGAAGGGATCAGTCATTTATTTATTTCACTGTAATTTCATATAAACTAATAGTGCTGAGTAACAAAGAGTCTCCTGTTCAAACCGTCTAATGCTGTTGCTATGGTAACATGTTTTTTTTTAAAGGTTCAATATGTATTACGCTCTAAAAAGTCTGACTGGGCTTCATTAATATGAACAAAATAAATCATATTAAACTCTATAATGAAAAAAAATAAGACTTTGTGCAGTTTGGTTTTGTTGAGTTAATGACATTTTAATTATTTATCAATTGTATTTTTACTCATTTTGTTTGAATAATATAAGCTGAAAATTACTGAGTAGAAATTAATTATATTTTATCAGTAAAATCAACAACATATACATTAATACCATCTAGATATTTAGGAATATTAATTAATTCCACTATAATTTTTTTTTAGATATTTGGTATATCTGAATTGATATTTTATTGGACTGTTTTCCTTCTAAAATTGATGTAGATTTACTCAACATGTGCACTCTAAACGTGAACTACTTGAGCTTACTAGAAAATCTTAAGGAAACCCATTGGCTTATAGCACTTTACTTTTTACAAAACATGAAACTAGTTGTATTGACATAGATAACTTCTATGTTTTCAAGTTCGCATTAGCAGTTTTTACTCAAAATCATCACTTACCATTAATTATATTTTATTTTATTATCACTAAACAACTAAGAAACATAGGACAAAAAGGAGTTAAGCATATATTTAAATTTGACAAGTTTCTATGATAAAATAATTAACAACAAACAACTTCTGACATAAAATAAACATTTATAAGTTACATGATTGAACTCTTAATCAAGAACCTGCTCAGTATAAAGTGGGAACAAGAGCTAAGTAACAACTAAGTACCCATCATTGTGCCTCATGGTTACCCAATACCCACAATGCAATGCGACAAACACCAGATCCACCAGACATGCCTCTGTTGTGTCCTACAAAGTAAACAGTCAGTAACTGCACAGACACCAAAGTGATGAAAATGACCTTATACTTCTGTTACAGTTATTGTTACTCTATATTAACTAGTTCTACAAAAACCACAGAGCACCTTATACATGGATTCATTCTGTGAGTGATTAGTGACTGGGAATTTTTAATTTATGACATAATTTTGACATTTTATCTTATAATTTTTTACTTTTTATCTCGTGATTTTGGCTTCACTTAATGTGCCTTATATATGAAAAACCATTCATTGTCACCTTATAGTCCAGTAAATACATGAATTCCATCATGTGTTTTAGTCTAATACAGTGATTGACTTTAAACTATTGGGTTCAGGGTCCTAAATGGTCATTGGTAAGAACACAGTAATGGTCTTTTTGTTTTGTTTTACTAGTACTTTTTGCACTTACTGTACAAACACTCACCAGTTTTCTCCGACAGACATTTGAGATAAGAATGTTTGAAAAAAACACAATAACTCATTTTCACCTTGGCGGAGGTTTTCAGTCTCAGAGTGATTTTCTTGTTTATTATATTTTTTAGGGTTTTTTTTATGTCCTGTATTTTAGATGAGATTTTTAATATGTTTTGAAGTTTTCATTTTATTTATTTATTTATTTATTTATTACCTCCACGAAGGAGGTTATGTTTTACCTCACATTTGTTTGTCTGTTTGTTCGTCAGCAAAATAACTCAAAAAGTTATGAATGGATTTTGATGAAACTTTCAGAGATGTTTGATAATGCATCAAGGAAGAGCTGTAAAGGTCAAAGGTCAAGGACACAGTGAACGTGAAGAGCAAAACCACATCAGTGGTTTACAAATTAAATTATTATTATAAATACATTCTGACATGAACTTCCTGTGCTTTTCCCATCATTGTTTTGCCGTAACATGAGAACAAGAAGTCACTCTATAAAATAAAAGTCTGTTATCTCAAAACTGGACGATACAATTTACATTCACAACATAAACCAAGAATAAAAATTAAAGAAGTGAAATGAACTGTACTCAGGGTTATTTACATTTAATAAAATCAATAGTTTTGAATCAAATTTGAAATATTTAAAATCTATTCAATTATTTTAACTGTCACTTTGTTGCCATAATAAAAATATGAGGTCTGTTATTAATGCTGTGAAATGATTAGAAATGTATGTATATATATATATATATATATATATATATATATATATATATATATATATATATATATATATATATATATATATATATATATCTGACTGAAATGTTCCTTTCATGTGTTATTTGAAGTGTGATCAGATAATTGGGCTACAAATAGTAAAAAAAACACACTTGGTCAGACTAGGATTTTTGCAGAAATATTTCCTTCAAATGTGTCCTGGTGTCATGGGTGGTTTTTTTCCAGGTGATTTATTACACCAAATCTCCTAATAATATTGAAAGGGCATTAAAACGTTACACACGGAGCCTGGTGTAACCAGGTTTCAGATGTTTACCTCTGGATGTGGCCCATTAGGACTAAAGCAGAGGCTCAGATGATTGAAGACACATGCACAGCAATTCATCACCAGGCAGAGATGAGAGGCGTCATATTACTATAATGCACCTTCCTCTTATGAAAAGTTCACAAATCAATAGTTTTGAATGATACGGTGAGGTGATATCAGGTTCTCATCTCCTCCTGCGTTCAGCACATGTGATCAAACCCAGTGCACTTTACATCCCAAGGCCTCGGCCAATCACACGCCCCCGTTGCTCACAGGCATTAGCCGGAGCACCGGCACTTTGGCCCTCGGCGGGCGTCCAGACTCTCAGGCTCCCGACAATGAGGGGCCATGAAGCAAAAATATCAACAGAGTATTTACAGCCCTGTTAACCCTTTAGTCAATGCACTGAGGTGTGTGTGCTCACAGTTACCAGCAAAAGCCTCCAAACACTTTTACAGCAGCAGCCACAAGCCACGCCCACAAACTGATGAAAGGGTAAGGGGATGGGGTGGAGGGGCTTTTTTTGTTTGCTCTGTTTTTTCTGTCTGTGTATAAAAATGACCTAAAATAATAAATAAAATTACCAAAAAATTATCAACATATTCAGAAAAATTACCAAAGAAATTCAGTAAAATTACCAAAAAATTACCAAAATATTCAGTAAAATTACCAAAATATTCAGTAAAATTACCAAAATATTCAGTAAAATTACAAAAAAATTACAAAATATTCAGTAAAATTACCAAAGAAATTCAGTAAAATTACCAAAAAATTACCAAAATATTCAGTAAAATTACCAAAATTATCCAGTAAAGTTACCAAAAAATGTAAAAAATATTATATAAAATTACCAAAAATGACCAAAATATTCAGTATGTTTAATAAAAATTACCAAAAATATTCAGTAAAATGACCAAAAATTGGGCTGAGCATTAGTAGCAGTTCTGTTCTAAACTTCCTGTGTCCAAACTTTCTGTAAATATTGTAAAATCAAACACGTCTTTTCGGTGAATATTTGCTCACTGTACATTTTGGTGTCAGAGCAGATGGTGAGTTAACAGCATCTGACAGATCTGTTTGTGTTTTCCCAAATCATCAGATTCTATAGAATGGCCTCTTATAACCAGCCCCTCTCTGTTTTCATCTGTCTGCCCCCCACCCCCCACCCCCCCCACCCCCACCCCCCCAGACAGTCTGGATCTAATCCTGGAGCCTCTCTCTCTCTCTCTCTCTCTCTCTCTCTCTCTCTCTCTCTCTCTCTCTCTCTCTCTCTTTCTCCTTGTTCCACCGTCCACCATCTCTCCACCGCCGTCGTCTTACTCACATTCTCTGAATAAGAGCGTGCTTTCGTACGTGGTGACGGACTACCCCCCCCACCCCCTCACCCCCAACCCTAAACCCCCACCCCTGAAAACCACTCAGAGTGTTGAGGAGGTTTAACAACAGCAGAGGTGCGTGACAGAAAAGGCTTCAGAAACAGCTTGGAAATGACTCCAGCGTTTCCGCGGCGACAGGGCGTGCAGAAGGCCTCATTCTGAATTCTGCATCATTCACAGCTGTGTGTCGTCAGGCTTTAACACGACACCCCCCCCCCTTACAGTACATCTGCAGACCTACAAGGCCTGTTGACATGACAGTTTTTATTTCTGTTTAAATTAATTAATAGAAATGTCACATGACCTCATTTGAAAGGTTGTAAAACACTGTAATGTATTTGGAAATGACCAATAATAGTCACCTGTTTGATAAAGACTATTTTTTATTTTTTTTACACTGTGCTTAGATCAATTCTGGTTTATAAATGCACTGAATATAATAATATAAACTAAAATAATGTAAATGCACTCTAATAATAATAATAATAATAATAATAATAATAATAATAATAATAATAATAATAATAATAATAATAATAATAATAATAATAATAATAATAATAATAATAATAATAATAATAATTAGTTATAATGTTGATAATTAGTTATAATGTAATGGTAGTGTGGAGACCCTCCAGATGGGGCGGTGTGGAAGTGAGGCGGAACAGTTTGGAAGAAGAACAGGAAACTAGAGCGGATCTGGATGAAGTTGAAATGGTCAGGACCAGGACAACAGGAGCAACACAGACATGGACTGACTGACAAGACCAGAAGATAAGTGAGAACTGGGACAGAGGACCACGGACTCTGGCTGAGACAGGAACAGGACGGAAAAGAGACAAAGAATTAGACAGTTCTGTAAAAATGGGACAAGAGGGTCGAGGCCGAAACAGGAATGTCCATCCAGTTAGCCCATCTGGGCCCATCTGAGCTAACTGGACACTGGGGCTAACTGGACACTGGGGCTAACTGGACACTGGGGCTAACTGGACACTGGGGCTAACTGGACACTGGGGCTAACCAGAGAGAGAACACAGAGGGGGAAGCAAGCGAGACCAAACAAAGAGAAAGGAAACACACGAGACCTGGAACAGGAAGTGAGACCAAAGAGGGAAGAGGAAAGACCAAAGACTAAAGGAAAAGCGTTGAGGTGTTGTTCGCCCCGACGGGGAATATTTTTCTGATAGTAACTCGTGTGCCATGCATTATCCTTTTCTTAACACATACACGTCACGGTGGTGCAGTAGTTAACACTGGTGGTGCAGTAGTTAACACTGGTGGTGCAGTAGTTAACACTGGTGGTGCAGTAGTTAACACTGGTGGTGCAGTAGTTAACACTGGTGGTGCAGTAGTTAACACTGGGGCCTCACAGACAGAAGGTTGTTGGTTCTATTCCCACACCAGACCGTTCTGTGTGGAGTTTAACCCTTTTCTCCAGGTACTCTGGCTCCTCCCACC
>CM035802.1:1925847-2190847 GCA_020466265.1 Siphamia tubifer | reverse complement strand
AAGTACAAAAAGATCCAAAACTAGATTGACAGAAAGAGAAATAAATCTTTCCCCCAGTTGGATTTATTACAGAAAAACATTAAAAAATAGTTCCCACTTCACAGCAGAGTTTCACAACTTCTGGAAAAAGAACAAAACGGAGGCAAAACAACAGAGAAGGTTTTGACTTTTGTTAGGATTTTCGTGTTTGTTGATTGGAAGTTTTAAAGACCAGTTCAAGATACAGTTGGTCTCAGTTTAATAATTTATTTAGGTCACAAGAAAAATATCAAAGCCAACACAGGTCTGTGTGGACCAGAACCCCAGTGGACTGTGTGGACCAGAACCCCAGTGGACTGTGTGGACCAGAACCCCAGTGGACTGTGTGGACCAGAACCCCAGTGGACTGTGTGGACCAGAACCCCAGTGGACTGTGTGGACCAGAACCCCTGTGGACTGTGTGTGGTCAGGTCTAAATCCCGCTGGACTTGTGGGTGGGAGCGGGACAAAATATGGCAGGTGCGGGCAGGACTGGGATTGGAAATCATCATTCGTTTCAGGAGCGGGACTGGAAATTGTGTCCCCCTTAAACCTGTAATGTCAACCTTGGCCTCTTCAGTTCACATGTGCATCAGGACTCAGAACGACACTATTGAAACACATATGTTATAGGTGCAATAATGAAACAGTGTATATACCACACAGTAATAATATATAAACTAATGACACGTTTATGTTCATAGATGTCAACAGGGGTGAAGAAGACGACCAACTGTACATGAGAAGAAACCCACTTAACGGGATCATCAGGGAACAGTTTGCTCAACAATAAAAGCCTCAAAAAATGACATTATTTCATAGGGTTCACATTTCATTCATGTTCATTTTACTGAATATTTTGGTTTGTTTTTTTTTCCATTTTAATGAATATTTTGGTCTTTTTTTCATTTTATTGAATATTTTGGTCATATTTTTTTCTCATTTTAATTAATATCTTTGTTCATTTTATTGAACATTTTGGTCTTTTTTCTCATTTTTATGCACATTTTTGTTCATTTTACTGAATATTTTCTCCATTTTCATTGTATTGAATGTTTTTGGTCATATTTGTTCACTGTGCATACACTTCATTTTATCCCAAAAATCTCTCCATAGATCATCAGGGAACATTTTGCTCAACAACAAATGCTGCTGAAAATGACATTATTTCAAAGGGTTCACATTTGACAAAACTCCCTGAGGCTCCACGACGAGACTCAACCATTTATCTTTAAACTCTCATTTCCATCTCATGGTTGTGTTTATCCAAAAAACAAAAGAACTTAAAACAAAATAGATTTCCATAAAACAGTCGGAGAAGAAGCGACGGCCAGAAACTCTGAACATTTTCCTCTTCATGGCGAGCGCCAGGCGGCAGCGCGGGCCTTCACTCCAGAGCGCCACCATTGCTCTTTCCCAGAATCCCACTGGGTTTCCTTGACAGAAGTGACTTTGAAGAGCAAACATTTCCTGCTCTGTGTGCGACGGTGTTCACAGACTTTGGCAGAATGTGGACGTGCGAGCGTGTGCAGAACGCGGGTTATGAAGATGCACATTTCTGAGCAGGTTGTCTTTGAAAAAACGCCAGCGTCATGAATTCTAACCATCTGTTTACCGTTATTTGTGATGCGAGTGCGGAATACTGCTCTGTTAGCTGAACATCACACACATTAGCTCCAACTGTTTGACAATTACGACTAAATGTGTTGTATAGAATATTTACATCATTGTTTGGAACATTTCCTGCTGTGTTTGTTCTATTCTATAAACAAACCTGTCTTTCACTGAACTCCGTTTAGCACAGGGGTCAAAAAATGCATTTACTTTTAGGAGCCATATTCAGCCCCATTTTATCTCCAGTGGGCCGGGGCAGTAAAATAATGACATAATAACCTGGAAATAATGACAACTCTAATTTGTTTGGTCTGTTTTACTACAAAAAAGACCCTTTTGAATGATGAAAATACTTACTTTTAGAAAATATTCAACCACAAAGGTTATGAATAACCAGAAAATACTGACATTTCTTAAAGGACTCATTCCATGGTTAATTCATTCATATTGTTCTGTTCCACATTGTTGTTGAATACATTGTGTGTTGGTTCTATTTAAAAAACATCCGGATTGTTTTGTTTCCAGCTGGTGATTGGTCATTTATGTTCAATTTATTGAATATTTTTGTTCATTTTACTGAATATTTTGGTCATTTTTGTTCATTATATATATATATATATATATATATATATATATATATATATATATATATATATATATATATATATATATATATATATATTTATTTATTTATTTTTTTAAATAACAATGTAACATGCAGGACACTGGGTTATGAGGACAGGATTTAAGAACCACAGTATTATGCACAGGCTCATTGTGTTTTTACTGTAAGTGAATGTTATGTAGTTACTGCAAATGTCAACATGATCATTAAGAAAAACAGATGAACTTGTTCCAACAAAAGGTTAAAGAGTTGACAGCAGTTTTTAACACGTACTCAACACCTTTTAAGGAGGAAATTTCTAACCCTTGAAATTGTAATCATTTAAATAGTAGTAGTAGTACCGTAATTTCCGGACTATAGAGCGCACCTGATTATTAGCTGCACCCACCTCATTCTAAGAGGAAAACCGATTTTGTACATACACAAGCTGCACCTGTATATAAGCCGCATGTGCCCACATTAAAACATGTAACACAAACACAAAATTAACCCAAACCCGACTTCAAGTCCCGCGAATGAAACTAAATGTCCTTCATTAACCCTTGTGCGGTCCTTCGTAAAAGGCACACTGGCTGTGTCCTAAAATCGGGTCTTAAAAACCCAGATTCCAAAGTTCAGTTCCATAGACTCATCACCCCACCCCCCAAGGATATATTACTGTTTTCAGTAGTAAGCAATGGCATCCTACAGTACGTATAAAAAAGTACATTTGTGAACCACCGGCTCTCTTTGACCCGAAGGACCGCACAAGGGTTAAAGTCCACAGTCCAAAAATCACAGCCGGCAAAATGAACGGAAAATGATACTTAAGGTTTGATGCAGACCTGCAGAGTCCGGGTCCCGTTGAAAGTAATCCAAGGAAAAAAAAGTGTATATTTCCAAAGGTAAGGGAGGGAAAAATATATATCCACTATTGTCCGCCGCGTCCACAAACAGGTGGCTGGTCGCCGCCTCGCCTCATCTATGGCAGAGTCAGCGATAACTTTAATCTTTGGCAGAGAGTTCAGGTCAAACTCCTCCGTGCCAACGTGCAAAAATAATCCACAGGGTCTGGTCGAGCCTCTGTCTTCTCTCACACACCGCCGCGGGTTTTTCTTTAAACAACTTTTTACCCCCTGTACACCTGTCCGTCACCTTTACCGCTCCCACTTAAACCCGTCACCCTGCGTTTGTTCCGCCCCTCCTTTTTCATTCAGTCTTCCTCTACGCATATATTACACCGGTCTAAATCTGACCTTTTCTACTCGAGCGCCTCTGGCGGCCGTTCGGAAAATTACATAAATTGGCCGCATCACTGAAAAAGCCGCAAGGTTGAAAGATTAGGAAAAAAGTAGCGGCTTGTAATCCGGAATTTACGGTAGTTTAAATACTTCATAACTCTCATAATTCTAATAAATAATTCTTCAGTGGATGTCTGTTCATGTCCACAATAACGACAGACTACATTTTACACCAACTATTTACATGTATTGATAGAATTAATCGATCAAAATGTATTAAACATTTTAGATCAGTTGAATATTTCGGTGGCCAGAGGTGGGTTCGGTGTAGAAGTCTGTGCGGGATACAATTTCCAGCCCTGCTCCCGTCCGCAAGTCCCGCAAGATTCAGACGTGAGTTGAAATGTGGCGTACGGTCGCACCAGGTCCGGTCTTAAGGGGGTCAGTCGCAGTCCGTCTGGGGGATTTAACCTCGCAGGGTCGGCTGCTCGGTGCTGGGAGGATCCCCTCGAGGGGCCCCCTCCCCCGTCTCAAATATATATGACAGTTTTGCTTTTATTCTAAACATGTTTTCATTTAGTGGGACTGCAGCTTATCACCGCTCCCATTATGTGCAGTAAGCTTTTAAAATCTGTCCCGCATGACACTGCTTTGTGTTGGGTCCCACAAGACTCCTGTGGAAATGCAGGGCTCTAACTGGACCAGTAGTTGGTGGGCCGTATTTGGCCCCAGGGCCTTATGTTTGACACTTGTGGTCTTAGTTTAGTCTTTGGTTCTCAGTCAGTCTTGGTTTTGGTGTTTTTTTGGTCTAAACACTAAAAAGTAAAAGGTGAACTCAAAGAAATAAAAAAGTATAAAAACCAATCAGCCATAACATTGTGATCAGTGACAGAAAAAGGGATAAGATTATTGATTATTTCATCACGACAGCTCATTTCTGTGGCGGAAAGTGAACATTCAGTCCTTGAAGCAACAAAATGAGCAACAGAAGAAAGTGAATGACTTTACAAAAGGTCTAAAGTGTAACAGTTCTGATCTGTCAACAGGTTTACATTAAAACCACTGGACCAGTTTCCATAAAGGTGTGAGGTGGTCCACAATAGACCCTGGTAAATGTTGGTGAATGGAGGTCAAAGGTCACATTTGTTGTTTGATTATTTGGTTCTTTTGTGTTAGGTTGAGGAGTCGAACGTCACTAACGAATCGTTCTGAAATTTGGAAACCGACCGAATTTGAGCTGAATCGACTCACGACTTCTGGTCCGACACCATATTTAATTTTCACATCAAGGTCACAGCAGAGATTTGACATTTTCAACATGTGATTTAACATGTCTGATAATGGTCCATTTGGGATTGGACAAGATGGCAGGCTCTGCGTGACCTTCTAGAGCAGGTTGTCCAATGATCAAAGGGTTGGCGGGTCAAATCCTGGCTCTGGCTGTCCATATGTCAAAGTGTCCTTGGACAAAGACACTGAACCCTAAGTGTCTCCCAGTAGGGTCAGGGGTCTACTGGTGTATGTATACTGGTACTGGTAGCATTGGGCACCAACTACTGAATAAGACTATATATGTCAGGTGCCAGACAGAATTTGGACCACAAAAGCTTCACGATTTAACACAGTTTATTGAAGGTTTTGGTTGTGGCAGTCAAACAAGGTTTGGTGATCAAAGTGTGGAGTGGTCTCCCCTCCAGATACTGACCGGGCCTGACCCTGCTTAGCTTTGGTGAGAAGCCAAGGTCAGGGGTGTTGGTGTCACGGGGGTGGGTGTGTGTGTGTTCCCCGGTGGCCGAGTGGCGTCTGGTCAAGCTGGTGTCTGGGGTTGATGGATGAAGCTCACTCGCCACGATTCTGGAAGTCCTGGGGGACACACACACACACACACACACACAACAGCAGGAGGGGTGAAAGCCAGGCAGAAGTACCATTAAGGAATAGGCAAAAATCTTGGTCAGAGAACAGAAAGGCAGGTTGAGTTTACCGGGACTGGAGATCAGAGGCGTAGTCAAACAGGTTCAGGATCTTCGGGTTGGAGTCAGAGACGTGAAGGTTCAGACAGGTAACAGGCATTGGTTTGCTGACGTTCTGACAAGGGTGGACTGGAAGACTGGGGTTTATATACAGAGGTTGATGGGAGAGAATGCATTGCAGCTGGCAGGTTAATGAGGGAGCACAGGTGTGGAAAATTAGACAGGATAGAGAGCAGGGAACAGAGAGAGAGTCCATGACAGAACCCCCCCTCTAAGGGACGGCCCCAGAAGTCCCCAAAAACAAAAACAAAAACAAAAACAAAAAAAAAAAAAAACCAAACCGGGCGGGTGGAGGGGGAGCAGGAGGATGGCTAAAACTCCTCCGAATGATCCGAGTCCATAGCAACGTCTTCAGAGAGGACTGGAGAGCAACCCCCAGCGGATGCGGCTGCGCCTTTGTCAGAAGAAGGGCAGACGGAGAGACGAGGTCGCCTTGGCCGGCCCCGACGGGCAGACGGCTGGTCTGGATGCTGCCGATGGAAGTCAGCAATGAGTGTCCGGTCCACTATCTGACGGGTTGGAATCCAGGTCCTCTCCTCCGGTCCATATCCCTCCCAGTCAACGAGGTACTGGATGCCTCTACCTCTCCGTCTGGACCGAAGCAGGCGTCGAACGGTGTAAACCGGCCCACCATCAATGAGGCGAGGGAGAGGAGGAGGTGGAGTTGGAGGAACCAATGGGCTTTCATGTACTGGTTTGATCTTTGAAACATGGAAGGTGGGATGCACCTTCATGGACCTCGGCAACTGGAGCCGTACTGCAGTGGGACTGATGACTCTCTGGACTGGGAAAGGACCAAGGAAACGTGGAGCTAGCTTGCGAGAGTCTACTCGCAGTGGCAGGTCTTTGGTGGACAACCACACCTTTTGGCCAATCTGGTAAGTGGGTGCCGGTATCCTCCGACGGTTCGCCCCGGTGGCATAGCTGGTGACTGACCTGAGAAGGGTCGCACGGGCTTGTGCCCAGGTTCGGCGGCACCGTCGAGCACAGGCAAGTGCAGATGGACAGGAAATCTCTGCTTCCTGGCTGGGAAACAGTGGAGGCTGGTAGCCATACACACACTGGAACGGCGACATTCCAGTAGCTGAGCAGGTGAGGGAGTTATGGGCATATTCCACCCACGTCAATTGCTGTGCCCAAGACTGAGGTTTACCAGAAGCCATGCACCGAAGGGCCTTTTCTAGCTCCTGGTTAGCGCGCTCAGACTGGCCATTGGACTGGGGATGGAAACCAGAGGAGAGACTGACAGTGGCCCCCAAGAGGTTGGAGAATTCTCTCCAAAAAGTGGAAGTGAACTGTGGCCCTCTGTCAGAGACAATGTCCTTAGGTAGCCCGTGTAAACGGAACACATTATCCAGGACAACCTGGGCAGTCTCCCTTGCAGATGGTAGTTTCGGGAGAGGGATAAAATGTGCCATTTTACTAAAACGGTCAACTACCGTAAGAACGACCGTCATACCCTCAGAGGGCGGCAGGCCTGTGACAAAGTCTAAGGCAATATGGGACCAGGGTCGAGTGGGCACGGGCAGAGGCTGGAGCAATCCAGCAGGGGGCTGGTTGGAGGATTTGTTCTGGTTGCAGGTGGGACAGGCTCTGATAAACTCCTTGACATCTTTTCCCAGTGACGACCACCAGAAGCGCTGGGCAATGAGATGGCAAGTGCGACGGACGCCAGGGTGGCAGGCAAGGTGGGAGTTGTGTGCCCACTGTATGACCTGAGATCTCAAGTTGTCTGGGACAAAGAGACAGCCGTCCGGGCATGAACTGGGACCGGGTTGGTCACGGAGGGCCTCTTGCACCTGACTCTCAATATCCCAGGTCAGGGCAGCCACAATAAGGGGATTTGGGAGGATGGGCACAGGTTCCAGGGTGGGATCATCGCTCTTCTGGAACTGGCGGGACAGAGCATCTGGCTTGATGTTTCGGGAACCTGGGCGGTATGATAGAGTGAAGTTGAATCTGGTAAAAAACAAGGCCCTACGTGATTGTCTGGGGTTCAGACGCTTGGCAGTTCGGATATATTCCAGGTTTTTATGATCAGTCCAGACCAGGAAAGGTACGGTGGACCCCTCCAGCCAGTGACGCCACTCCTCCAGGGCTAGCTTGACAGCCAACAGCTCCCGGTTTCCAACGTCATAGTTGCACTCTGCGGGTGAAAGTCGGCGGGAGAAAAATGCGCAGGGATGCAACTTGTTATTCTCTGCCATGCGTTGCGAGAGAACGGCTCCAACCCCAACATCTGAAGCATCCACCTCAACTACAAACTGCCGATTTACATCTGGCATTTGGAGGATGGGGGCTGAAGAGAACCGGGCTTTGAGGAAATTAAAAGCTTTCTCAGCTTCCGGGGTCCATGCGAAGGGGTGTTTGGTACTGGTCAGGGCTGTGAGTGGAGCAGCAACAGTGCTGTAGTTTCGAATGAATCTCCGATAGAAATTGGCGAAGCCAAGGAACTGCTGCAATTTCTTTCTGTTCACTGGAACTGGCCAGGAGGTGACTGCAGAAACTTTTGCTGGGTCCATTTGGATATTCCCTTCGGCCACAATATAGCCCAAGAAAGACACGGATGACGCATGGAACTCACACTTCTCAGCTTTCACATAAAGGGAGTTTTCTAGGAGACGACTGAGGACCAGCTGAACATGACGAGTGTGTTCTGGAGAATATTAGTATGTCATCCAGGTAGACGAAGACGAATTGGTTCAGCATATCTCGGAGTACGTCGTTCACCAGAGCCTGGAAAACTGCCGGGGCGTTAGTAAGACCAAATGGCATTACCAGGTACTCATAGTGCCCGGTGTGAGTGTTGAAGGCCGTCTTCCACTCATCGCCCTCCCGGATGCGTACTAGATGGTAGGCGTTTCTCAAGTCCAACTTGGTAAAGATCGTGGCTCCTTGGAGTAACTCAAAAGCAGAGTTGATTAGAGGCAGAGGGTACCGGTTCTTCACGGTGATATTGTTCAGACCACGATAATCAATACAGGGACGGAGGGAGCCGTCTTTCTTTCCCACGAAGAAGAAGCCGGCACCAGCAGGAGAGGAAGATGGGCGGATGATTCCAGCTGCCAGAGAGTCTCTGATATAATCCTCCATGGCTTTTCTCTCAGGCGGCGACAGTGAGTAAAGATGACCCTTGGGTGGCGTAGTTCCCGCAAGGAGGTCAATGGCACAATCGTAGGGACGGTGTGGCGGCAGAGAGGTGGCTCTAGTCTTGTTGAACACTCGACGGAGGCTATGGTAGCATTCTGGGACATTAATAAGGTCAGGGGCAGCGCTGGGTGGCATAGAGCTAGGAGGCAATGAGGCAGCATGCAGACATGACAGGTGGCAGTTATCTCCCCACTCTTTGATGGTTCCGGAGGCCCAGTCGAGATGAGGGTTATGGAGGCGGAGCCAGGGATAACCCAGTATCAATCGCTGACCTGGAGAGCGGAGAAGGTGGAAACGAATTTCCTCTTGGTGGTTACCAGACACTTTCATGGAGACGGGGGCTGTGGTATGTGTGACTGTACCAAGAATGTGACCATCTAGGGCCCGGGCTGGAACAGGAGAGGATAAACAGTGGCTCTCTAAACCTAGCTGATGAGCTAATTCCGTGTCCATGATGTTTGCGTCGGCACCAGAATCTACCAGGGCTGCCAGAGTGTGGGTTGTGTCAGACAGGTGAAGACAGATCTTGATCAGGGGTTTGTGGTTAGTGGAGGGCCGAACGTTCATTGAGCTCACCCAGATCCCTCCTACATCTGGTGAGCCTCGGCTTTTACCGGACAGGTGGCGACTCGATGACCTTCCCCGCCACAGTACAGGCACAAGTTTAACGAGATGCGTCGTTGACGCTCTGCGGGATAGGTGGAGGCACGGCCGATCTCCATAGGTTCAGACAGGTCCAACTGGCTTGATGGAGTGACAGAGGTGGGCAAGATGGGAGCTGGATTGTGCTTGGGGCTTGTGGTTGGCAGGTTCAGGCGTCCTCTTTCCCTACGGCGAGTCTGAATTCTCCGATCGATGCGGATAGCTAGGGCGATCGCTTCGTCGAGGGTGGTGGGTGTGTCATGGGACACCAGCTCGTCTTTGATGTAGTCTGCCAGGCTGTGGTAGAAGACACTCACCAATGCCTCCATATTCCAGGAGGTCCTCATTGCTCGGGTCCTGAAGTGGATTGAATAATCCGCGACTGTTCTTCTGCCTTGGCGAATGTTCAAGAGACCCTGTGACTTCTCTGCTGGGGTGGACTCCAAGTCAAAAACCTTTAAAATCTCCTTGGCAAACAGGTCAAAGGATGAACATGCCAGAGTTTGGCGTTCGAATTCTGCCGTTCCCCACAGCCGAGCTCGGCCCGTCAGGTGAGTGATAGCGTAGGCAACCTTTGCTCCCTCCGTAGAAAAGGTTCGGGGCTGTAGGTAAAACTGGAGGCGACAACTGGTCACAAATGCCTGGGCCTGGGTCGGGTCGCCATCAAAGCGCTCAGGGTTGCCGATCCTTGGCTCTGGGGTATTGGTATCTGGCCCGGAAACTGGAGCTGGGGTTGGAGCTGGAGCTGGGGCTGGAGCTGGAGCTGGGCCAGACGGGGGAATCAGAGAAGTGAGCAGCTGCAAGGTCTGGTCAAGACGTTGTCGTTGCTCTTGAACCTCTTGTTGCTGCTGCTGAAACAGCTCTTGTTGTTGGTGAAAGAGTTGGATCATGGACGAGATGTCCCCAGCCATCTTATGCATTTCTCCCTCTGCATTTTGCAGGCGCTGCATTGCGGTTGGTGGTTCTGGGTTGGTGGTGTCCATGATGGATGTGTCGTGCGCTGGGTCCATACTGGTCAGAACGTACTGTCAGGTGCCAGACAGAATTTGGACCACAAAAGCTTCACGATTTAACACAGTTTATTGAAGGTTTTGGTTGTGGCAGTCAAACAAGGTTTGGTGATCAAAGTGTGGAGTGGTCTCCCCTCCAGATACTGACCGGGCCTGACCCTGCTTAGCTTTGGTGAGAAGCCAAGGTCAGGGGTGTTGGTGTCACGGGGGTGGGTGTGTGTGTGTTCCCCGGTGGCCGAGTGGCGTCTGGTCAAGCTGGTGTCTGGGGTTGATGGATGAAGCTCACTCGCCACGATTCTGGAAGTCCTGGGGGACACACACACACACACAACAGCAGGAGGGGTGAAAGCCAGGCAGAAGTACCATTAAGGAATAGGCAAAAATCTTGGTCAGAGAACAGAAAGGCAGGTTGAGTTTACCGGGACTGGAGATCAGAGGCGTAGTCAAACAGGTTCAGGATCTTCGGGTTGGAGTCAGAGACGTGAAGGTTCAGACAGGTAACAGGCATTGGTTTGCTGACGTTCTGACAAGGGTGGACTGGAAGACTGGGGTTTATATACAGAGGTTGATGGGAGAGAATGCATTGCAGCTGGCAGGTTAATGAGGGAGCACAGGTGTGGAAAATTAGACAGGATAGAGAGCAGGGAACAGAGAGAGAGTCCATGACAATATAAGTACAGTCCATTTACCATTTTTGTTTGATTATTTGGTTCATTTTTCTGAAATTTGTTGATTTTTTTTTGTTGATTACATTTCTTATTTTAATAATATTATTGAATATTTTATTGATTTTGTCATTAATGTGTTAATTTTTGTTCATTTTGTTGATTATTAGCATTTTATTTTATTTATTCTTTAATCTTAAATTTATGACTGGCATAAAACATCAGAAAGTTAAATATGCTATGTGATGCTATTTTTGCAGATAGTCTGTAGTGGCTAATACTGACTGGAAGGTATAAAATCTGGTGATTTAAGTGCAGTTACTAATCTCATTATCACATTTGGGGATCTTCCTGGTATTTTAAACAGGAATGTGTATTCATTTAACATTCCTTCCGGTGATAGAATAGTTCAGTTGTCACTCCTGCTGCTATGGAGACACTTTTACCCCAAAATAAAGTTAATTATTGTAAGGTAAATGTTTGATTTACACTCTTGAAAGTTATTAAAAAGGACAGTAATTAGTTTTGTGTGTCAGTAATGAAAGATGCAGACTGATGTGGGATGTGTTTCATGTTTCAAAGGCCTTCATCAAAGACAAAAAGTTTGACGGGTTGCTTTGTTTTCTTTAATGTACGACTAACAAAGCTTACACTAATCAGCCGTAACATTCTGACACTGACAGCTGAAGTGCTATTAATGTCCTTAATTCACTTTAATGGGTGAATATATTATATGTGTAGAGTTCTACATGTACATAAAACATAAACGCACAACTCATTTAGTTGATTATTTGGTAACACTTTATAATATCTACACACAATTCACTATGTATTAACCATTTATTACCTATTTGTTAATGTTTGTTCATTATGTATTAACCATTTATTACCTATTTGTTAATATTTGTTCATTATGTATTAACCATTTATTACTTATATGTTAATGTTTGTTCATTATGTATTAACCATGTATTACCTATTTGTTAATTTTTGTTCATTATGTATTAACCATTTATTACTTATATGTTAATGTTTGTTCACTATGTATTAACCATTTATTACCTATTTGTTAATTTTTGTTCTTACACAATTTATCATAAAGTGCTTTTCTATGAACAAACCATTTGTAGTTGTGTGAACAAATATTTTATGATTAATTGTGGATAAACAATACATTAATAAACATTACCATATAGGTAACAAATGGTTACTACATAGTGGAATGTGTGCAGATATTATAGTGTTACCAATTATTTTATTAGTTTGTTTAAATGTTGATTATTTTGTCGTTTTTGTATACATTTTGTCCTATTATTTGAATACTTTGGTTATTTTGTAACATTTGTTGATTTTTATTTATTTCATGGTTATTTATTTCATTATTTTTTCATATATATAATTTGGATGATTATTTTGGTCTTTTAGTTCAATACTTTGGTGATTTTACTCATTTAGTTGATTCTTTTATTAGTTTTGTTAGTTGGTTATTTATTTATTATTGTGTTCATTTTAGTGTAAATTTTGTCCTTTTATTTAATTATTTTGCTTATTATATTAATTTTGTTGATTTTTTTTAAATTTATTTCATGAATATTTGGTAAATGTTTAAATTATTTGTGTTCATTTTGTACAATTTGTACTACTGGTGTAGTATGAGTGTTTGTGTGAATGGGTGAATGAGAGGCCAATGTAAAGCGCTTTGAGCACTATATAAATGCAGAACATTTTTACCATTTAGTGTGGTATGGGTGTTATATTGATGATCTTTGTGGTCAGGTTCATTTCTTAATAGTATTAATCCAAACATTAGCCTGTCATTGGAGTACAGTAAAGAAACACAATTATTTTCTAGACCTTACCATCTATAAAGATGAACAAGGTTGTTTACATCCATCTGTAAACAGGAAACCAACAGACAGAAATACTATTTTACATGCTAGAAGTTTCCATCCTACTTGGCTTAAAGACAATGTGCGCTATGGGCAGCTTCAAAAGGTGAGGCGTATCTGTGACCAAGATGAGGTATTTGAAAGTAATGCTGTAGTAATGATGTGTAGGTTTGTAAAGCGTGGTTATAAGAACTAGGGATGCACCGAAATGAAAATTCTTGGCCGAAACCGAAAATTTAGGAGAGTGCAGCCGAAAACCGAAAGACCGAAAGACATTATTAATTATTACCCTATTCCTGAAAAATATTGAGCACATCTGATAAATCACTCCACCCAATTAAAGAAGGACATGATTTTCTGTGGCATTTCATTCATTATCTGAACCCGCTTTATCCTCACTAGGGTCACGGGGGTCACTGGGGGCCTAATCCAGCTACAATGGGTGAAGGCGGGGTACACCCTGTATGAGACGCCAGTTCATGGCAGGGCTGAACATATATAGACAAACAATCACTGTCACATTCACACCTATGGACAATTTTAGATTAACCAATTAACCTATCAGTGCATGTGTTTGGATGGTGGGAGGAAACCGGAGTGGAGCTGAGTGGTTAGCTCGGTGGTGCAGTGGTTAGCACGGTGGTGCAGTGGTTAGCACGGTGGTGCAGTGGTTAGCTCGGTGGTGCAGTGGTTAGCACGGTGGTGCAGTGGTTAGCACGGTGGTGCAGTGGTTAGCACGGTGGTGCAGTGGTTAGCACTCGTGCCTCACAGCAAGAAGGACCCTGGTTCGAATCCCGTACCAGACCTTTCTGTGTGGAGTTTGCATGTCCTCCCCGTGTCCGCGTGGGTTTTCGCCGGGCACTCCGGTTTCCTCCCACCATCCAAACACATGCACTGATAGGTTAATTGGTTAATCTAAAATTGGCCATAGGTGTGAATGTGAGAGTGATTGTTTGTCTATATATGTTCAGCCCTGAGATGAACTGGCGTCTCATACAGGGTGTACCCCGCCTTCGCCCACTGTAGCTGGATTAGGCCCCCAGTGACCCCCGTGACCCTAGTGAGGATAAAGCGGGTTCAGATAATGAATGAATGAATGATTTTCGGTGGCCGAAATTCTTCCCATCCTTAATAAGAACCTATATACAGGCTAAACACATGGACAGAGTGTCATTACTGAGAAGAAAGACAGCTGTACAACCTAAGGATAGACTCATATTTGTCACTAGATACAGTACTGAGGCATAACAAATTAAACAGATCATCAGACCCATCGTTCCTGACCCTCCCCTTGTTACTTTTAGAAGAAGCCCGACCTCACATGATAAACGTGTCCACAGTCACCTGAAACCAGACCCCACACAAACCTGTTTGTCCCAGATGCCCATTGGTTGTTTTAAATGTCATCATTGTAAACACTGTTCTAATATTCTACAAGCCCAAACTTTCCAGGATTCAGTCTCTGTAAAACAGCATAGGATAAACCATTTTATAAACTGTAAAACTACATTTGTCATCTATAGCTTGGAGTGTCCCAGTTGTAAAGTGTTCTACATATGAAGAACTAAACAACGCCTACAAGACAGACTGGTAAAATATCCTATGGTAAGACATTAGATGGAACACCATAATAGTCATCCATCTTCTTTACAGGCTGTTGGCATTGAGCAGGTGGGTGATAGACAGAGAGCACTGAGAGACTTTTTGGATAGATAAACGACAGGCTACTAAGTATCCAGGATTAAATGATGACCTTGATTTTAGCGTTTTCCTCTGATTTTTATTGCAGATTTTTAATGTATATTATTTATCTATTTATTTATTTTTATTTAAAAAAATGTTACTCTTTGGTTTTACTCTTTTACTATGTGATTGTCTTCCTCTTCTTGTTTTTAACTAGTTTGTTTGTTGTTGTTTTTTTAGACCCTGTATTTAGTTAAAATTTAATTTTATGTCTTTTTGACTTTTTTAAGGATGACACCTGATGGAGGTTTTAAATATTACACTGTTTTTTATACTGCACTTTTTTTTTTTTTACCTGATTAGAACTGCAATGTGTCGGCTTGTGATTGGTTAACACTGTTTTAAATACCTCTTCCTGCTTTGTGCCATATTCTGACTCCCTGATGAAGGCTATGATGCCGTTTTTATAGGATTTTTTATATGATTTTATAGGTTTTTGTAACAAACCCAATTTGATAAAGGCCTTTTAATTTTCGCTTATAAGAGAGTGCCTTGGATTTTTATCTTTTTTGTCTTACTATTTTCCCATCCAATAGAGCACCTCTAATTATTATTGCTTATTTTGAGTCCAGGTAGCGCTCCTTTTTTGTTTTTTACTTTATTATATTTGTTTGTTTTTTATTTATATGAAATAAATATTAATAATATTACAATAATAATAATAATAATAATAATAATAATAAGAATAATAAGAATAATAATAAGAATAATAATAAGAATAATACTAATAATATAATATTTTTATTTAAATGTTTTATTCTTTTTATTAATAATTATTTTTGTATAATTTTGATGATTATTTTGGTCTTTTTAGTTGATTACTCTGGTCTTCAAATGTGTCCTTCACTGTTGATGTCCATTAACATCAGAACCTTGATTTTACTCATTTTGATTATTTTATTATTCTTCATTATTTGGTTGAATGTTTATGATTTTATCATTTTTGTGTAGTTTGTCCTTTTACTTGATTAATTTGCTTATTTTATTCATTTTTGTAGAATATTTCATTATTATTTTGGTCTGTTAGTTGATTACTTTGGTCATTTTACATTTTGGCATAAAAACACATTTAAAATGAGACAAAGTGAAAACAGGTGGTTCCAGACACAACAAATCCCGCCCCTCCCAAACATTTTAGTTCTTAATCGTCTCTCAAAATGTGAGACGATGGGTTTTACTTTTCAAAGTCACTTAAGGTCAAAGGTCACCATCCTGTTTTGGAGCCTACATGTAGTTTATTATCTGTCAACCATAGTAACAGAGTGTGTATCACAAATCTTTTTGGAGTTACGACCATTTAAAAATTATGTGACCTTGATTTTGACCATTAAAGGTCAAAGTTCACTATGCTGTTTTACAGCATACACTACATGTAGTTTCCTATCTGCCAAAAATAGTAACTGACTAAATATCACCAGTGTTTCTGGAACTTTTACAATTTAGATTTAAAATCACGTGACCTTGAGTTTTGACTTTTGATGTTAACTCAAGGTCAAAGGTCATGACAATATCTGTCAGTAAGAGTCACAAATCTCCACTTATTTTTCTGTTGTATAGCCTATTTTAGTTTTTTCAGTTTGGAAAAATTAGATTTTCACCTTTCGTGTGACCTTTGACCTACAGTCTTCAAATGTGTCCTTCAAGGTTCTGATGTCAACGCACATCAACAGTGAGAGCAAAAAGAAGCTATATGGATATAAGGATATTCATGACCTTTGACCTATCTCTGATCATTGCAAAAACAAATTTTTGGTGACTGTGACCTTTGACCTACATTCACCAAAATGTAATGGGATCTATTCTGGACCGCCTTGTACCTTTACTGAACATTTACTGGAAATTGGTCCAGTAGTTTTTGTGTAAAGCCTAATATAGAGTATATCCTCCAGAGGTAGTTTCACCCGTCAGTTTCCCCGTTGGTCAAGAGCTTAGCAAATACTCAGGACAAATACCACAGGAAACTGTGGGGGCAGTAGAGAGGCCGAAGTGTAACATTTTGGAATTCCACCCACGAAGAAAGTTCCCGCTAGGACTTTAAAAATGGTGATGGAGGATAGAATATATGAGCTGGTCAGGGGATATATCCACCTGTATGATGCGACGGTGCCTGGGCACAGAGTTAAGGTATCAGCAGTTGTCCTGAAACAGTGAACATGTTTCTCCTCATTCATCTGACTCATAGGTAGAACCAATGAAACCAATTCACCATCAACTGTCCTCCTTGTATTAAGTGGACACACACGCCACTGTCTTCTGCGTGTATTTCTGGTCCGTTTTTCATGCCTCCACAGTAAATACATCAAAATCACTGCTTCAATAGATGCCATGTTTGTTGAACCCTCGTCAAAGTGACTCGTTAGCGCCCCCTAGAGAACTTCAACCACAACATCCATAATACAGGTGGAGGCATAAATATCAGCTCTGGGAGCAACGTCAGGAACAGAAGGACTAATTCTGTCTGGTTCCAGAGGTATAATTTAGGCTTAAAGCTGCTGATAAACAAACAAATAAACAAACAGACTCAGAAATAATAATAAACAACAATAAACTACTTGAAGGCTGAAAAACCAAACGAGCATCAGAAATGTCGCTAGGAAAGATGGAGAAGCCATCGATCCATATTCAGCCTCATCAGCACCTCATCAGCCTCATCAGCGCCCATGAGGTCATAACTCACTCACCTGTCACTCACCCACTCGCAGGAATAATGTCCCTGCACTTTTTATTAGTGTGATGAATGGATGCTCATTAGCGTCATTAATGTCGTTAGCGTCCGCCTCAGAAAGACTGGACTCAGTGATGACGCTTTTTCATCTGAAACAGACACAGGGTCATCAGCGTACTCTTCACAGGCTCATCAGCGCTCTGTTCACAGGCTCATTAGTGGTCTGTTCACACACAAACATACTTTTCATCCTTTTCATATTAGCTACTTTTTATCTGTTTTATATCGGGTACTTTTTGTCCTTTTCATATTGGGTATTTTTCAAATGTACCTTTTCGCTCTATAAACTATGTTCTAATACATTGTGTTACATGTGAGAGAATAGATGACTAAGAGTTTGGTACCTGGAAAAAGAAAAGCTGAGACAGAACTGTCGACTGATATAAAGTGTTTTAATCATGATTAATCCAAAGCAACACACTGATTAATCTGATGTCTGTATTTATTTTTCAGTATGGCAGGGTTGGTCCTCTGTACACATCAGGAGGTGTAGAAATATTTATACGGCTCTTGAGTTCCTGGTCCATTTACAGCTTTACATCACTTCACTCTCTTCTCAGACGTGTATCGACATAAACTGTCATTTTATTTAGCGTTCCATGAAAGTCCACAGATAAAAACTGACAAATGAATGAAGAAGTGTGAAGAAATGAAAGTGTCCATGAAAGCTTTATTCTGTAGCACGTTAACATCTGCTCTGGTCCAAACACTGCAGGCTAATACTAGTTAGCAAATATTTACAGATTACTAGTGCAGAGCCCGTAGAAAATGCAAGATTTTTTTCTCCTAATGTGTTGTGAAAGTGGGTGAAATGAGTTGAAAGGAACAGAAAGAAAGACTATAATAATAATTAGTTGGGACTGTTTTGGAAGTGTGTACTGGAGTCTGTGAGTATGATAATGCTAATGGTGTCAGTTGTTACTGCTGGTGGAATTAGTAAAACCCAGTTTCAGGTGGAGCAGTCATGCTAACGCAGGCGACACCCAGTAATATATATTATTACTGCAGTAAAGTGAGGCGCCAGTCGCTCATCCCACACTCAAATGTCACTGTCTACTTTAAGACTGGAATGCACCAAAAGCAGGAAACTGGGAAATGTGGCTCCGCCGACTCAACTACAGCTAACAACAAACAAACCAAAAATGAAAAGGGTCTAAAAGTGAAGTGATAAAACTGAACAGTGGATGAACCAGACGGTAATGTAGCCTGCAGTCATTAAGATTGGTGCAATTTTCGTTCCACCTGTTAATTCATTAAATTATGGACCTTGTTGAACTTGTGCAAATGCGTCGTAATAATAGCCTCCATCGCAACCGGACTTAGTGTGGCCACAACAATGACTAAAATGTCAACAAATTCCGGGAGGGACTGAAGTTGTTAGCGGCGTGTAGCACAGTTGTGTTGTTGTCATAGAAACCTTGTGAAAGTCCATAACAGCAGTTGTCATAGTAACGCACTAGGGCGCAGCTGTAGCCAAATCATGGGGCAGGACTTAGGCTCAGAGTGGCAAAGTTCTACAGAGAAATGAAACAATTTTAATATCTTTGTTGTTGTTTGTTGTAATGGTGTGAAACTTTACACTGCAATCCACCATCGTACTAAAAAGTCACCCCCCAGTGTTGGACTTTGGTGGAGTTGTCCAGGTGTCAGGAGTTCCACAGACAAACAAGACACACTCCATGCACACATTAGTCAAATTGTAGATAGATATTACCATTCAAAATTCAACAGTTATTTATTTAATGTAGTACCCCCACATGCAGGGTACACACTGGTACATAGAGTAAGAAGCACTGGGTATAAACATTTCTACACTTCCTGATGCGTACAGAGGACCAACCCTGCCATACTGAAAAATAAATACAGACATATAAAAATGGTTTGATATTGATTTATTAATTTATTTAGTCTTGGGCTGTCAAATGATTACAAATGTGTTGCTTTATATTCATTTTGTATTCACTTTATATTCATTTTGATTAATCATGATTAAAACACTTTATATCACTCAACTGTTCTGTCTCAGGTTTTCTTTTTTTAAACTCAAATTTCCAGTTCCTTCTAAACTACAAAAAGTACTAAAAGAACAAAAAGTACTAAAAGGACAAAAAGTACCAAACTGTTTCTGTCACATTTGACAATGTATTAGAATATACTAAACATAGCTTATAGAGTGAAAAGGTACATCTGAAAAGTACCAAATATGAAAAGTACAGAAAGGACAAAAGGGCTGAAAAGTACCAGTAGCACTTTTCATCCTTTTTATACTTTTTAGACTCAAATGACAAAATATATGTTAAAATACACTAAAAACTACTACACACACTGCTGTTTTATTATATAAAAAACAAAAACATTAGCATTTTGTTTTATATTGTCTATGTTATTCTAATTTAAGAAAAAAAGAATAGAACACATAAACAATGCTGATTTTTTGTTTGTTTCCGGAATGTACAATTCAGAGGGTTTTTTTTTGGCAGATTTTCTGTGTTTGGCGTGGGAGAAGAGACAAATGATTCTATATCCTGTTTGAATGTATGGTGGTTTGTAGCCAACTAAGTACAGATTTTTAAGGGTCTTGTAAACCCATGTTGGCTGGGTACGGTTGTGCAGGACACTTTCATAAATTCAATCAATCAATCAAAATCAAGCAGGAACTTTGATGTTTTATATATATATGTATATATATATATATATATATATATATATATATATATATATATATATATATATATATATATATATATATATATATTTCTATATTTATTAGTTTCATGTTGTATTATTTTTTTCCGTGTGTATTTATTTCTACCTGTTCATTTCATTGGTACTATAATCCTTACTTTTAATATATGTACTGTATCCCTATGCTGCTGTAACACTACAAATATCCCTACAGTCAAAGGGATTATATTATTATCAGTATAATAACTGTACTCACCAGCTTCATCTACTTCCTGTGTCGTTCATCGTCTTATGTAAAGTGATGGAACAACCTGGAAACAGGAAGAAACAAACGTCATCTGCCACAACAGACGTCATAAGTTGTAAAACACACCAAATATTAAAGCTGTGTTTATATGGAGATGATAACACTTTGTCTGCACAAGTGAAAAAGGAAAATGCTGATTAGTGCTTTAACCCCTGAGACTGTCAGAAAGAAATAATAAAATAAGCAAAAAATGTTCATAAAAACAGCCAGTGATCAATAAAAACATAGGGTTCAGTGTCTTTGCCCAAGGACACTTCAACATGTGGACAGCCAGAGCTGGGACACCAACTGCCAACGACCCGGTCTATCAACTGAGTCCCAGCCGCCCAAGATCTATTGGTACTAGAGACTCAACAATGATGCTCATCTTCACAAAACAAGATGTAAAATTAGGTAAGAGGAAGTGTATGTAGAGCTCATGTAGAATGGACCAATCAGAGGCCTCTTTTCTTCTCTCCTCTGCGATACTATCTGCGACACTGTCTGCGGTGGTTAGACTTTTGGGGAGGTGGACTTATCTGCAACACTTTAGCCTAGCCACACTATCCCTATTCATTCCATGTATGGGTCTAGTGGTGCTTCATAGTCAGGGAAGGCGGGGCTAAAAGGTTGCCTTTCAAATCCTCTGTATGCAATAGGACGGTTCTACAACCAATCAGCGTAATCTTTAGGATGATGTAGTTGGAGTGCCAAAAAAGTGACAATTGAGTCCAAATAAAGTTAGGAATGACTAAACAAAAATGGTGGATTATGGAGCTTAACGACTGCTGTCGCTTCTGTCAAAAAAGGGACCATTTACACGAGGACGATTGTGGCTAAATACGACAGCATATTTTATCAGAAGTGCCTTTTGTTTACACAAACCCAGTGTCGTCAGGGTGTGAATATGCACAAATTTGAAGACTCCGTCTAGAGTGAGACGTATTGAAGATGCACTGGGTTGCGTCTCCGTCTAAATGGCAAAAACATGTTCACATGTTCACGCTGCGTGTATCTTCACGTCACATACACTTTCACATTACATTCATACACGGAGCAGGTAAAGTAACATGTGGGCCAACCTGATCCACAGATCTTCCAGCTGCACTAGCATTAGCATTAGCATTAGCACTAGCAACTCTAGTAAATGTACATGAGTTGTTTCATCTATTGTACAGACATTACACACATAAAAGGATGAAAGTACCCCATATTAAAAGTACCAAATATAAAAAGTACAAAAAGGACGAAAAGCACCAAACTCTTAGTTATTAATTCTCTCACATATAACAACGTTTTAAAATATACTGAACATAGTTCATAGAGTGAAAAGTTACGTCTGAAAAGTACCAAATATGAATAGGATGAAAAGTACCCACTATAAAAAAATAACAAATATGAAAATGAAGAAAAGTACCTAATATGAAAAGTTACCGAAAATAAAAAGGACATAAAGGATAAATAGTACCAAAAGTACCAAACTCTTAATAATTTATTCTCCCGCATATATGTAATGTATTAGAATACACTGAATATAGTTTATAGAGCAAAAATGTCCATCTGAAAAGTACCAAAAGTACCAAAGGCAGTTTCTGCAGATGTTTTTCAGTTAAAACCATCTGTACACTCATGTCAAACTGTTGTGATGCAGCAGCAGCAGCAAAACCTAAACTCTGCAGCACAATCGTACAGAACATGTCCCTGCATCTCCAGAACAAACTTCGGCGTATTCGACGGCTGTACGCCGCTGAGCCGTCGCCCACACATCACCACAGGACGATCCGTCAGTTCCCCGCCGTACATCCTCATCGTGTTCCTGTCATGTCTGGTAAACATCCCTTCAAGTCTGTCGTCATTATGCCCGTGAGAAAGACAAGCACAACGGTGCCGAGGAGGACGATATGTAAGAGCAGTGGAAACAAAACGAACACTTCAAATGCTTCTGGTTCTGCTGTCGACGTCTGGAATACTTCACCACCGCTAACGAGCGATGAATAAAACACGCTCGCTCACACGGACGTTGACAAAACACTGCACCTTCCACATCAAACATTCACCACAGGCCTTTGAACGCCCCTGGGTTCTGGTAAAGGATCTGCTGAGTACAGACCTGGAAAATATATACATTTTATACATTACACTTTTTCCACACTATGAGGTGCACTGTCAATGAAGGGTTTATTTTACTACGTACTTACGTACATTACGTTCAGTGCCGTATTCATGTCTTGGGGGTTTCGTTTTTGGTTTTCGTAAATTGAATTTTCTTTTGTATTCGGAGATGAAAAATTGATGTAAAGGTCTTTTGTAACTTGGATTATTCATTAGCTGGGTCTTTCGTAAGTTAAGGTATGACTATATATATATATATATATATATATATATATATATATATATATATATATATATATATATATATATATATATGTGTAAGGCGCATTCAGCAAAACAAAACAGTTCAGCCAGTCAGTCAAACTTAAACGCGTTCCATTCATAATAATTCTCACCTTTATTCAAATGTTAATGAGTGTATTCACAATACCAACCTTGAGTTGTACCTAAACACACTCTTATTCCACTGAATCAAACGTTAGTGTTTTCGCCATAACTGTCAAAATTGTTATAACATGTAACATACAACACAATACACAATACATTATTAAAGTTTTCTGTCCTCCAATAACACACTAATGTTGAAATATATGAAATTTCACGACATTAATAAAATGTATTTCCCCCAATAGCGCCATGAGATTGAAACATGTGGTTTTCTTGGATTTTCTTAATTTTTTTTGCCAGTTACGGGTAAAGAAACCAAATATGGTAACTTCATAAACCTTGATTTTCTATCTAAAAATGAAAACAACTGGAGAAAATATACTAAAGTAATGAAGTCGTATGTTGTCTTAACTGAGGTTGAACTGTAGTTTATACTGTAGTATTTCTGTGTGGTAAATAAAGGGTTAAAGAGCAGCCGGTCCATATGAAACTGAAAACCAGGTTTCAAACATTATTATTGCTTAAGTCGTCTGCTTTTCAACACTGGTGAATAAATATTGAATGGTCCTTGAAGGCTGGTGTATTACATGTGTGTGACAGGGAGACTATTTCAGTCCTCTGCTCATTTGACACTGATCTGGGCCATTTTATCGCAGGAGGCAGAGAATGGAGACATTAATGGCTGCTGTAATTGCAGGACCAGGCCAAAATAGAAAGTGAGTGGGAAAAAAAGATAAAAATCTGGATAAAAATGCTAAAGTGCTGCGGTAAAAGATACCAGAGACTGATGCTAACATGAAATGTTTGACAAACTGCAGCCAGGAGGAAGTCAAAAGTCGGGACACAATACGGTTGAAACTCGAGCCAGACTCAACAACTTCTGTTTCAATCGCGGCATAGGTCAAGTTGTTTACAGCGTAGGTCAAGTTGTTTACAGCGTAGGTCAAGTTGTTTACAGTGTAGGTCAAGTTGTTTACAGCGTAGGTCAAGTTGTTTACAGCGTAGGTCAAGTTGTTTACAGTGTAGATCAAGTTGTTTACAGCGTAGGTCAAGTTGTTTACAGTGTAGATCAAGTTGTTTACAGTGTAGGTAAAGTTGTTTATGGCGTAGGTCAAGTTGTTTACAGCGTAGGTCAAGTTGTTTACAGCATAGGTCAAGTTGTTTACAGTGTAGGTCAAGTTGTTTACAGCGTAGGTCAAGTTGTTTACAGTGTAGGTCAAGTTGTTTACAGTGTAGGTCAAGTTGTTTACAGTGTAGGTCAAGTTGTTTACAGTGTAGATCAAGTTGTTTACAGCGTAGGTCAAGTTGTTTACAGTGTAGATCAAGTTGTTTACAGTGTAGGTAAAGTTGTTTATGGCGTAGGTCAAGTTGTTTACAGTGTAGGTAAAGTTGTTTACAGTGTAGGTCAAGTTGTTTACAGTGTAGATCAAGTTGTTTACAGCGTAGGTGAAGTTTTTTACAGCATAGGTCAAGTTGTTTACAGTGTAGGTCAAGTTGTTTACAGTGTAGGTCAAGTTGTTTACAGCGTAGGTCAAGTTGTTTACAGTGTAGATCAAGTTGTTTACAGCGTAGGTCAAGTTGTTTACAGTGTAGATCAAGTTGTTTACAGTGTATGTAAAGTTGTTTATGGCGTAGGTCAAGTTGTTTACAGTGTAGGTCAAGTTGTTTACAGTGTAGATCAAGTTGTTTACAGCGTAGGTCAAGTTGTTTACAGTGTAGGTCAAGTTGTTTACAGCGTAGGTCAAGTTGTTTACAGTGTAGATCAAGTTGTTTACAGCGTAGGTCAAGTTGTTTACAGTGTAGATCAAGTTGTTTACAGTGTATGTAAAGTTGTTTATGGCGTAGGTCAAGTTGTTTACAGTGTAGGTAAAGTTGTTTACAGTGTAGATCAAGTTGTTTACAGCGTAGGTCAAGTTGTTTACAGTGTAGGTCAACTTGTTTACAGTGTAGGTAAAGTTGTTTACAGTGTAGGTAAAGTTGTTTACAGTGTAGGTAAAGTTGTTTATGGCGTAGGTCAAGTTGAAGTGGTTTCATACTGTGACTTTATAGGAAATAGTCACATTTTACGTGTAAAAGGTCTGATTCATTCCAAGGTCCCCAAGACTACCCCCTAAACCCTTTAAAAATGATAAAAACATTTTTTTTTTTACAATTTTGTATGAAATATATGTTAAAAGTAAAAGAAAATGTAGATTTTAGATGTCATTTATTGGTCTCAATTCAATTCAATTTTATTTATAAAGCCCCAAATCACAACAACGTCATCTCACAGGGTTTTACAGAAACACAATCGACTCCAAAAATATATGAAAAGTCCCAAGCATCCCCTGTCCTTAGACCCTCCTTTTTTGTCGTGTCTTGTTTCACTTCTGTTGGTGGCCGGTGCCAGGAGTCTCTGTCTTTGGGCTGGTGGTGGGTGGCAGTTTCGGTGGGTATGCTCAGGGGGACTTGCAGGACAGCGGTGGCTCTGTCCTTTACGCGTGCATGGTTAGAACTCTGTGATGAATGAGGGCGAAAGGCTCATGAAAAGCATCATTAAATATGTCATGTACAGTACGTACAGTAATGTATATTGTATTTATCTCTCGGGGGTTTCGGTTTCCTTTAGAAAATTGAATTTTCCTTTGTATTCAGACGAAAAATTAGGGTAAAGATGTTTGAACTAATATTAGGCAGCTCTTAATATTTGAACTTGTGTATGGTATCAGTAGGACTATTTATTTTATTTTTGTGAATGTGGTTGTAAACGTCTTCAGTCCAGGTCACGTTTTTCTTTTCTTTTTCTTTTTTTTTTTACGTCTGGGGAATTTCTGTGAATCGCGAAGGTCATTAACTTTAGGATTATCTAGGCACTTGTAGACGTTAGCGTCCAGCTGACACATAACCACTGGTCAGTCCTGCTCATTCATGAACAAGAGCTGAGGTAGATGGAACGTCTGAGATTCACACTGGAAAATGTATAAGTGTCATAAGTTACCACGGTGAGCAGGTAAAAATAATGTGTGACGGTTTTACATACGGTGTCTGTTTTTGTACTTATTCATTTTGTAAAACATTCCTTTTTGATTGTCACTTTAGCTAAGAGTTTTGCTAACAGTTTAGAGGCTTTAATCAGTAACAGGCAACCAGGAAAACCAAGGAACATTGTTTCACACACAACAGGACAACGGACAAAAGATGATGTTTGTGGATTATGTAACGTTAAAAGTGTCAGCTGATAATAATGCTCATTACTGCCACACTGCAGTAATGGTTGGAAACACGTCACAATATTTGACACGTTTAAGTGAATACTTCCCCCTGGTGGACTGAATATAATATTTAATTCTGATGACAAGTTGTTCGTGAGGCATTTTCAGATTAATATAATTAATAAATATATTGTTCAAATATCAACGCTAATTATAAAAAATGAAATTTGAATATGTTTTTTGGGAAAAGGTCAAAGCTCTACTTTACAGCATAGGTCAAGTTGTTTACGATGTATGTCAAGTTGTTTATACTGTAGCTCAAGTTGTTTACGATGTATGTCAAGTTGTTTATACTGTAGCTCAAGTTGTTTACGATGTATGTCAAGTTGTTTATACTGTAGCTCAAGTTGTTTACAGTGTCGGTCAAGTTGTTTATGGCAGCTGAGAATAATAAGTAGAAACAGAATATGATCTACTGTTTATTTATTTTATAATTTATTTTATTTTATTTTTCCTTTATATGCCTCAGATTTGTTGCATCTCATCATTGAGGCATAATTTATTCATTTATGTGTTTGTTTATTTATTGTTTATGTGGTCTTTGTCCTTGCAGAAGTGCAGTATTGTGTGCAGAGACATGCCTACATGTCCACACTACAGACCAGACAACTGATCTAATGAATTAACAGAATATAAAAACACGCTGTCAATCATAATTGAGCGAAGCCACAGTTTCATTTTCACACTATTAATACCACGGTTAAAAGTAAAAACACACTCTGATCTTTTTATGGCGTCTATTTTCTTGGTGATTTTAAGTGAAATATCGGACATGTTCAACTAAATATAATCTAAATCAGAAGTGGCTTTGTGTTCAGATGTATATTCTGTCAAGACACACACTCTTTTGCACTTCCTCGAGTGTGTGATAGCTTGAATAAAAGCCAGTATTCAGCATTATCTGTTCCTAAGTTAAAGGAAATAAATGTGTGTCTTCACATCTGGAAGATTTAAGCAGAGGACGGAGAAAAAGTCCTGATCCAGTAGGTTTATGCTTTTATTAAAGGTCTGACTTCCACATATGGATTTCATATTTTATTTTATCTGTCACTCTCTTTTGTTTTGTCAACCCACCACAACTGTATTACCTGCAGCAGCCATGTTTCTATTCAGCAGGTCAAAGGTCACGTTTTATTAACGACCCTTTGGTCAAATGTCGACACAGACGTGTTTTCATTTAAAGACTTGTTAAATGTCATTGAATCTATGAAAAGGAAACAAGTTTATTGCATTGAAACCAACGCTTAAAGGTTGGGTAGGAGATATTGGAAAACAGTTCCTGCAGCTTTATTTTGAAAGTATGCACACCCATACCTCTTCGTCAGCCCACCCCTCAAAAAGAAAAATACATCAACGTGCTGCTGCCTGGAGCGATCATGGAGGTTCACAAGGATTCACCAGAACTCAACGTCAGTTATCATCCTAACTAACAATAAACATTTATCAGTTTGTGTCACATGAAGCTTAGCTAACACCATGGGAAAACTAAAGGATAAGGACAATAGTTTATGTTGTTACACCAGCAGTTTACACACACTGTTGGTAACTGAGCTCAACCTTCTGGAACATTCTGTTTGGTCAATATCTGTCATTGTTTCACAGGGTGAATACTATACCCATAAGACATTAGTACGTCCAAATATTATAGAATCCTAACGGTATCATCTTACCTATGGAGTAGAAACACGGTTACCTTAGCATGGGTTTGAGCCCCTTTTCCTTTATCAGTTGACGCCAGCGCTGGAACGTCATCGTGATCCCCACCCTTGTCCTGCTCCGTTCTTCGCTCCTCATCCTCATGGCCGTAACTTTTTCAAACACAGTTTTTATTACTTTGGTTTTGTTGCCAGTTGTCATCCTTTCCACCGTAGCTGTTTATGTGAACGTACAGAAGGGGGAGGGAGGGGTGGACGTATCAACAAATCAATTATTGTAAAGATGATCAGTACAATGATTGGCCAGAGTCTTCCTCTGGTTCCACCCTCTAGACTGGACTAAAACATTAAATTTTTTTTGCAAAAATTGTATTTTCAACCAATATAGTAAAAAATGTTCATAAAAAAACATCTCCCGCCCCACCTTTAATGGCGTTTACAGCATTTAGCAATAGAATAGAACAGAATGGCAAAGAATACAATGGAACATACTAGAAACGAAAGAAGAACAGAACAGAATAGAATGAAAAATGGAAAAAAAAAGCATTAAATAATCAACAAAATGAGTCAAATTCCCAAAATTAATCAGCTAAATGAACCAATTAAAACAACAAATTAGACAAAACTGAACCAAATAATGAACTAAACAAACAAAATAATGATTATAGAAATCAACCAAATAATCAAAACAAATGAAATGATCAACCAAATTAGTAAAATTCCACAATTAATGAGCTGGATGAAACAAATAATCAACAAATTAACTAAGCAATATGAACTAAACAAACTAAATAATACTAATAAAATCAATGGAATCAACCCAATGAGTCAAATTCCCCAAGTAATCAGCTTCAAATATTCAACAAACAAGTGGCACAACATCAAACCGAGTGAAAACAACCTCCATCATTTGAGCTCATTAATGAAATATGGTAAAAATAACAGTTTTACTGAAAAAAAAACACACTACTAAACTATGGTAGATGATGATAAATGACTTTTCAAAGACAAAAAGGGAAAGAAAAATGAAGTCAGACGTATCACTGGGTTAAAAGGGTTCAGAAAAATCACCTCGTCACCGTGGCGATTTGTACTGTGGACGCCTCGTCATCGCTAAAATTACAGACGTGTAGGTCATATGGTCTGAGCGCGTGCAGTGTCACCTTTAGTCTGAGCTGATACTGGACGTTAATGATGTGTTTGACAGAGGGCGGGGTCAGCAGGACATGCTATGGGCGGCGCTGGGAAAACACTGCATCATTATCAGGTTATTAGTGTTTCTAAATGTCACACAGTCACAGAGGGGACGGCTAAGACGATGAAGACAGCAAAGATGATGAAGATGATGAAACTGCGAAGACACTGAAGACGGTGAAGCAGAGTGAAAATGATCTTTATACTGAAGAAAAAGACTTACTATGAGGACCAGTTCCATCTGACCTCTAAAGTTACACTACATATGATTACTGACGTTCTGACAGGAAGTGATCTGAAGACCATAACAGGAAGTGATCTGAAACCCATAACAGGAAGTGATCTGAAGACCATGACAGGAAGTGATCTGAAGACCATAACAGGAAGTTATCTGAAGACCATAACAGGAAGTTATCTGAAGACCATAACAGGAAGTGATCTGAAAACCATAACAGGAAGTGATCTGAAGACCATGACAGGAAGTGATCTGAAGACCATGACAGGAAGTTATCTGAAGACCATGACAGGAAGTTATCTGAAGACCATAACAGGAAGTGATCTGAAGACCATAACAGGAAGTGATCTGAAAACCATAACAGGAAGTGATCTGAAAACCATAACAGGAAGTGATCTGAAGACCATGACAGGAAGTGATCTGAAGACCATGACAGGAAGTGATCTGAAGACCATGACAGGAAGTGATCTGAAGACCATGACAGGAAGTTATCTGAAGACCATGACAGGAAGTTATCTGAAGACCATAACAGGAAGTGATCTGAAAACCATAACAGGAAGTTATCTGAAGACCATGGCAGGAAGTGATCTGAAGACCATGACAGGAAGTGATCTGAAGACCATGACAGGAAGTTATCTGAAGACCATAACAGGAAGTGATCTGAAGACCATAACAGGAAGTGATCTGAAGACCATGACAGGAAGTGATCTGAAGACCATAACAGGAAGTGATCTGAAGACCATGACAGGAAGTGATCTGAAGACCATGACAGGAAGTGATCTATTATTGCTATTGGTATTCATATAATTATCATTACATTCCTATAATATTGTATGATTTATAGATGTAAGCTAATGTGACCCTGAGGTCTATCTATCTATCTATCTATCTATCTATCTATCTATCTATCTATCTATCTATCTATCTATCTATCTATCTATCTATCTATCTATCTATCTATCTATCTATCTATCTATCTATCTATCTATCTATCTATCTATCTATCTATCTATCTATCTATCTGTCTGTCTGTCTGTCTAACAGTGGTGTGAAGTACAAGTAAAAACCAAAGCGACATTTGTTTTAATTATTAACACCAACATATTTTCAAATAAACAACTTTGTGTGGATATTTTCACTCAAAGTTTTGTTTTCTAATTTTGCAACTTTTCTGTGTTAAATAATCTATGGTTATTTATTTATGTATTTTTCCAGTGTGTGTTCCAGTGTAGATGTGGATGTGTGTGTTTATGTTGGTCATGGATGGGTATGCACAATGAGACGGGGGGGGATGAGAGTGGAGAAGGGAATAATAAATAATATTAGAGTGTTTCTCATAAATCAAGTCAAGGTCCAGACCGTTACTGCTTCCACCATAATCCCCCCTACCCCCACCCCCCATGTTTCCTCGACATTTGACGCTTGTCGCTACTCCTCTTTTAATCTCATCAGCCTCAACAAGTGCAGCAGCAGAGATGGAAGGAGGAGGGGTGGGGGGGTGAGATGAAGTCTGTCGATACGTCTCATCAAACAGGAGCTGATCAAAGGCTGTGTGTGCACTGGAACAGGAGCCAGGATTAAACCAGAGCAGAGGGAAATACATACAGAAATAAAGAAATAAAAAAGCCTCTCCTCTCCACACCAATAAAGAGATTAAGTCAAGAGTGGAATCTAATTCAAGGGGAACAGTCAGAAGAGGCCTCCACGCCTCGCTCTATGCCGACCAATCAGGAGCAAGCGGGTGGAACACATCTGTAAACACTGATTGGACGTGAATGAATGTGATGCAATCGAGCAAATTTGATTTGTTTTCTGCCTCAGTAATGCTGTTTACAGGAGAGGTTTTATTCCTGTTTACAGGAGAGGTTTTATTCCTGTTTACAGGAAAGGTTTTATTCCTGTTTAATTCAGAATAAAGGTTCATTCATCTTTCAAATGAACCATGTAAACATCTAATTACAGTTGAAAATGATAATTCACAATAAAACTGAATTCAGAATAAAGTCACTGGTTTATCCCTTATAGTTCTGTTTAAAGGGTTAAGGTATGAAGTAGGATTCAGACTTTGGGGCTGTTTACACAAGGACGATTGCGGCTGAATACGACAGTATATTTCATTAGGTGTGTTTTAGATGACTTTCCACTTCCTTTTTAAACAACAAGTCTGTTGTTGTTCTTTTTTGGTTGTTTTATTTTATTAAAAATATTTTTTAATAAAATAAATAAAAGACTATAATTGAAGAAAAGCTACTTTCAGCCTGAATATTGAAAAGAAAACACTTTCCAGTAAAAGAAAATACATTTTCTATGATACAACAGAAAGTTCAAAAAGATTTAAGAAGTAGTGTGAACTTTTGTCTGATGTTTTCACTCTTTAAATCCAACGTCTTTTGTGAAATAAACTTCACAGAGTGAAATTATAAAATCTGAAATGAACATACAACAAATACAGTTATGGAACATTCATGAAATATGACTGGACATAAGGAGAATCCACTGAAATTAACCCTTTAATTCATCTTTCAACCCCTGACATGTTTGTGCTGATCATTCTGAATGTAGGATTTATTCTAAAGAATTAAAAGATTTAATCAGACAAATATTTTTTAGTCACCAGACCCTTCCCATCATACAAGAGTGAAGTAGCTTCAGTGAATGACATATATATTATGTCATAGATAATATTTCATGGAAAGTATTACTTTTTCTCCTCGTCTTAAGAAAACTGATTTCCAGTTGGCAGCATAGAACAAGAATAATACAGAGAGGAGATCAGGAGCACAACCATGAAGATATAGACACACCTCCGTGGAACCAGTTATTCCATCCACGCTCCATTCTGATGATTTCCTGCAGTTCTTTAACAATAAAATATCAACTATTAGAGACAAAATAGACACATTTCTCCCAAATATTAGATCAGAAAAAGCAGTGGTTTCAAACCTAGACCCTTTAATAAATCCCTCTGTAACACTAAATAATTTCACCACTGTAGACCAAACTGATGTCATATCTATTATCATGTCTTCCAAATCATCACCTGCCTCTTAGATCCAATTACAACAAAACTTTTTAAAGAGATTCTGCCCCTAATTATTAGCACTGTCCTAAATATAATTAACACTTCATTAATTACTGGATATGTGCCACAGTCATTTAAATATGCTGTTATTAAACCAATTCTGAAAAAGCCTACCCTAGATCCTGACATTTTAGCCAATTATAGGCCTATATCTAATTTGCCCTTCCTGTCAAAGGTTTTAGAACGAGTAATAGTTAAACAGCTGTGCCAATTCCTGCAGGATAATAGTTTATTTGAACAGTTTCAGTCTGGCTTTCGTGCCCATCATAGCACTGAAACAGCGTTAGTTAAAGTTACTAATGACTTATTATTAGCCGCTGACATGGGATTAATATGGGTCCTGGTGTTATTAGACCTTAGTGCAGCCTTTGACACCATTGACCACAGTATCTTAGTGCACAGATTAGAATGTGATATAGGTATTAGAGGAGCAGCCCTCTGCTGCTTTAAATCATATTTATCTAATCGCTACCAATTTGTTAATGTTAATCAACAATCATCGCAGTCCTCCAGAGTTAATTATGGCGTGCCCCAAGGGTCAGTCCTTGGGCCTATTTTGTTTACACTATATATGCTCCCTTTAGGTAACATCAACAACAGAAAACATGGTATTAATTTTCATTGTTATGCAGATGACACACAGCTATATTTATCGATTAAACCTGATCAGACCAGACAAATAGATAAACTAAGTACTTGTGTCCAAGACATAAAAATTTGGATGAGTGCCAAATATCTTTTACTGAACCCTGAAAAAACTGAAGTTGTTATAATTGGTCGTAAAAATGCGAGAGACTCCCTAACTGACCAGATAGTTGCTCTGGACAACTCAAGTGTAACACCCAGTGCCACAGTTAAAAATTTAGGAGTTTTATTTGATCCAGATCTTTCATTCAAAATGCATATCAAACAAACTTGCAGAACATCCTTCTTTCACCTGCGCAACATTAGCCAAAATTAGGAATATTCTGTCTAAAACGACTGCAGAAAAATTAAGTCATGCATTTGTTACATCACGATTAGATTATTGTAACTCCTTACTTGTAGCGTGTCCTAAATATTCCCTAAAAAGCTTCAACTGGTTCAAAATGCAGCAGCAAGATTATTAACAGGATCAAATAGAAGAGAACACATCACCCCTGTGCTCCAAACCCTGACCCCTGACCCCTAACCCTATCACCCCTGTGCTCCAAACCCTTCACTGGCTACCAGTTGAGTCTAGAATTGAATTTAAAATCCTTCTCCTTACATATAAAGCCATTAATGGTATGGGCCCCTCTTATCTTAACCCTTGTGCGGTCCTTCGTAAAAGGCACACTGGCTGTGTCCTACAATCGGGTCTTAAAGACCCAGATTCCAAAGTTCAGTTCCATAGACTCATCACCCCACCTCCCAAGGATATATTACTGTTTTCAGTAGTAAGCAATGGCATCCTACAGTACGTATAAAAAGGTACATTTGTGAGCCACCGGGTCTCTTTGACCCGAAGGACCGCACAAGGGTTAAAGATGATCACATATGATTACAAGACGCTTTTAGAGATAAGAGATCAGTATAGCCTACCTAATGTTAGCGTGTCTTCTGGGACTGAGCCGGCGTTCCCAGGAGAGATCCTTCGGGACCAAACAAACACAGGGACGGCCCAAGAAGAAACACCGTGGAAGGCGGAGCGGAATTCGGAACCGACTCAGGAGCAGGGCAAATCGTCCACCTTTGCCCAGCATTTTGCTCGCAAATGTCCAGTCTCTGGAGAACAAGTTGGACGACATCAGGGCAAGGATCGCCTTCCAGCGAGACATCAGAGACTGTAACATCCTCTGTTTCACTGAGAGCTGGTTATCCCCCTCTGTCCCGGACCACTCTGTCACTCTGGCTGAACATTTCTCCATCGTCCGTATGGATAGGACGGTGGAGTCCGGTAAATCTGGCGGCGGAGGAGTCGGTTTCATGAAGAACAAAAAGTGGTGTGACCCGAAGAATGTCACCGTCCTTTCCCGGGGCTGCTCCCCCCACCTGGAACATCTGTCCATCCTGTGCCGACCACACTATCTGCCCCGTGAGTTTACAGCAGTAATCACTACGGCTGTTTATATCCCCCCACAAGCTAACACAGCCACCGCCATATCCGAGCTGCGGGAGGTGATAAATAAACAACAACATCGCCACCCGGGAGCTGCTTTTATCGTCCTCGGTGACTTTAACCAGGCTAAACTTTCCAGCGGTCTGCCGGAATACAAACAGCACATTACCTTCCCCACGCGGGGAGAAAATACCCTCGACCACTGCTATACTCTGTTCAGGGATAGTTACAAGGCTATTTCCATGCCAGCATTCGGGAAATCGGACCACGTTTCCATCCTACTACTTCCAAAATATAAACAAAAGGTCATGCGGGAAGCTCCGGTGACGAAGGCGGTCAAACGCTGGACTGACCAATCGGAAGCCTTACTGCGAGACGCGTTAGAGAGCGCGGATTGGGAGATGTTCCGCATGGCCTCTGGTGACGTCAGCGAGTTTACGGAAGTGGTGGGGAGCTACGTCTGCCTATTGACCAACGAGATCGTACAGACTGTCATAATAAAAGTATACCCAAATCAAAAACCATGGGTTGACAGTTCTGTACGGGCAGCATTAGCACAACGCACTGTCACTTATAACGCTGGGCTTGTCTCTGGTGATATGTCAGACTACAAGGTGGCAGCTTATAGTTTGAGGAAGATTATCAAAGAGGCAAAGCACCATTATAAGGACAAAGTGGAAGCTGATTTTAACATGGGAGATCCCGCCCGAGTGTGGAATGGCCTGCGGATTATAACAGACTTTAAGAACAAGCCCTGCTCGGTGAGTGCCTCTGACCGTTCTCTGGCTGATGAGCTAAATGTTTTTTATGCCCGTTTCGACACTTCTGAACCAGCCGTGATGGAGGTCCAAAATGGAGAGCCCCCTTTCACTATCAGTGAGAGTGATGTGAGGAGGGTGTTCAAGGGAGTCAATGGGAGGAAGGCTGCAGGACCTGACCAGATTTCTGGGAGGGTCATCAGATCCTGTGCCAGCCAACTAGCCCCAGTGTATACAAAGATCTTCAACACATCCCTGGCCCAGGCCGTCGTTCCATCCTGCTTCAAGCGTTCCATCATCGTGCCGGTGCCTAAGAACAACAGTCCATCATGCCTGAACGACTACCGTCCAGTGGCCCTGACGTCTGTCCTGACGAAGTGTTTTGAGAGGCTGGTGAAGGACTACATCTGCTCCTCCCTGCCCAGCTCGTTCGACCCTCACCAGTTCGCGTACAGAGCAAACAGCAGCCGAGACGACGCCATCTGCAACCTACTGCACACCAGCCTTTCCCACCTGGACAGGGGGAGGGGGAACTACGTGAGGATGCTGTTCATTGATTTTAGTTCAGCTTTCAACACCATAGTCCCCCTCCACCTGGCTACCAAGATGAGGTCTCTAGGGATCAACCCCCAGATGTGCAGCTGGGTACTCAGCTTCCTGACTGGCCGCCCCCAGGTCGTGAGAGTGGGAGGAGGAGTCACCTCGGGACCACTGACCCTCAACACAGGTGCCCCCCAGGGGTGCGTCTTGAGCCCGCTGCTCTACAACATCTACACACACGACTGTGTAGCCTCCAGCAGTTCAAATACCATCATCAGGTTTGCTGACAACACCACAGTGATAGGACTGATCTCTGAGAACAACGAGCAGGCCTACCTGACACAGGTGGCAGACCTGTCACTGTGGTGTCAGAACAGCAACCTGACCCTGAATGTCAGCAAGACTAAGGAGATGGTGGTGGACTTCAGGAGGAACAAGAGCAGCGGGTACACCCCACTCACCATCGGGGGGGAACCTGTGGAGAGGGTCTCCAACTTCAAGTACCTCGGGGTCCACCTCACCGAGGACCTCACCTGGTCCCTGCACGCAGAGGCCACACTCAAGAAGGCCAGGCAGCGGCTGCACTTCCTCCGGCGGCTGAGGATGTTCAAGGTCTCCCCCTCCATCCTGAAGACCTTCTACTCCTCAGCCGTCGAGATTGTCCTGACAGGATGCATCACTGCCTGGTTTGGAAATTGCACCGTCCGAGACCAACTCGCCCTACAGAGGGTCGTGCGCTCAGCCGAGCGCATCATCAGAGCCTCCCTCCCCTCCCTGCAAGACATCCACACCAAGAGGGTGAGGTCGAGAGCTCTGGGGATTATGCAGGACGCTTCCCACCCCAATGCTGGTCTCTTTACAATGCTGAGGTCGGGCAGGCGCCTCCGCAGCCTCAAGGCCAAAACAGAGAGACTGAGGAGTAGCTTCTTCCCAATGGCGGCCCGGCTTTTAAACAGCTAGTTGTTTTTATCTATTTATACATCTACTTATCTTATTCATTCATTTAAGATACATATTTATATTAATACATTTTTACATCTTTTAAGTACTCAGTATTGCACTCATTGCACTTTTTATTATTGCGCTGTATTGTATTGTGTTGTGTTGTATTGTATTGTGTTGTCTTAGCAGTCGTGCACAGTGTTTCCCCTTTTAATTTCACTCCATGGTTTTACTTTGTATTTCCGGTGCATGTGACGAATAAAGAACCTTGAACCTTGAACCTTGATCTGGTTCCGTACCAACCCAATAGAACCCTTCGTTCTCAGAATGCAGGTTTATTGAAAGTTCCTAGGGTTTCTAAAAGTACAGTAGGAGCTAGAGCCTTTAGTTACCATGGTTACTGTCTTATGGAATCAGCTTCCCTTTAATATTAAAGACGCCGACACAGTCTGTACATTTAAAATTAGGCTTAAAACATTCCTGTTTGAGAAAGCCTATGGTCAGGTTAGTTAAAAATTATGTGATGTATGAGTCACAGTTCAGTCTAGGCTGCCCTAGGAGTTAGAATGCTGGGGGAAGTACAGACACTGAGTTCTTTCTTCTCTTTCTCTCCCTCACACCTGTTTCTATCATTTTTATAACATATCTTTCATACCAAGTCTGTTCATGACTAGTCACCTGGTGTCTCCTTTCCCCCCTCCCCCCCCTGGGGGGAGTGGTGGCTCTCCTGACAGTGTCTGCACGGGAGCCATGGACGACAGGATCTGCAGTATCTTGCCTGTGCCGACCTGTGACCCCGGACCACCGCCCCTGCCTGTCTGGACCAGCCCCCCCTCCTTCATTTATAAATGGACGTTCATCTATAGCCTGTCCGTCCATGGGAGTGGATCTGTCCTTCAATGTGGTTCTCCTCAAGATTTCTTCTTTTTCCCACTGGGTTTTGAAGTTTTTTCTTGCCGAGAAGGAGGGTCTAAGGACAGGGGATGCCTGGGACTTTTCATGTATTTCTGTAGCTGATTGTGTTGTTGTAAAGCCCTCTGAGACGACTTTATTGTGATTTAGGGCTTTATAAATAAAATTGAATTGAATATGGACCACAACCATGAAGGCATGGACCACAATTATGAAGACATGGACCACAACCATGAAGACATGGACCACAACCATGAAGATATAGACCACAACCATGAAGATAATAGACCACAACCATGATGATATAGACCACAACCATGAAGACATGGACCACAACCATGAAGACATAGACCACAACCATGAAGATAATAGACCACAACCATGATGATATAGAACACAACCATGAAGACATAGACCACAACCATGAAGACATGGACCACAACCATAAAGATAACAGACCACAACCATGAAGACATGGACCACAACCATAAAGATAACAGACCACAACCATGAAGACATGGACCACAACCATGAAGACATGGACCATAACCAACCATTAACTGATTTATAAACCAAATAAATCAGTTAATGGTCAAACACATAGAACATCTATGTAAGAACTGACATAAACACTGGGTCTTTATCAGTTAAACAGCTTTAGAAGTAAAATCCAAAAACAAAGACAACTCCAGCCTTGATGTTCCGCAGCCCAAGGCTTGGCCCGCCAGTTTTTATCATATTATATTTATTTCTTCTCCTGTCCGCCCTCTTTTCCTCTTTAAGCCAGTCGTTCTATTATTGGGAGCAATTTAATATCTGAGAGGGAGGAGGGATCTGGATTTTCATAATCTTATGATAAGAAAAGGGATTAAGTATAAAGAAGGGATTAATTCGCTTGATCTGCCAATATGGTGGACTGGCTACCCCCACCCCCCACCCCCCAGGAAGTGTTGCGTTCCCCTCCTCATGCAAACCTAAATATAATCAAATTATTCCACTCTGAACAAACTTAATTTAGCCATGTCATGTTTGGACGTTTAACCCTCGCCCGCTAATGCTAATGCTAACGCTCAACTCCGCCCTCAGGCAACCTGTCACCTGTTGCCTCGGTGATGACACAACAGCACAGGAAGTTAACAGCATTGATTAGTGACAACTTGCGATGCAGTAATTATACATTTTTTTAATTCTTTATTATTAATCAAGGTTTGTGTAATTAAGTTAAGTCAAACAAAGCAGGAAGAGGCGCGTGTTAGCAGACGGTGAAATGGCAGGTGTGTATGTAGATGGTAACATAAATATATCATTGTACGCAGTCATCATACGCAGTTTAACTCCCAAAATCCTTTGTAATGTTAAATCAGGAGTCAGATTATACTAGTTTTATAGAATTTAACCAAAAACAATGAAAAACACAAGTCATATAACAGTTTTACATCTGTTTTTTTGTCTTATTTTTGTGTCATTTTCATATTTTTTTAAACGTATTTTTATTATTTCCGACTAAAAAAAAACCTTTGCTAATTTAAAAGGTGTTTTTTTTTATTATTTTGATTTTCTGTGTTATTTTCATCATCTTTTGTGTTGGTTTTCATCCTGTTTTAATTTTTTCTTACATTATTATCATTTTCCTATTTTTTTTTTGTCTGCATTTGTTCTCATTGTTTAACTCCACAGAGGAGGAGTCAACATTATTTGAGATCAATGCATATTTTAGTCTTGCAGCCAAATATTTTAATATTTAGTGCATGTGTGTGACCATCAGCCGTCCTCCCTGAAAGCTGAGCAGACATCCTTTATTAGAACTCTCTATTATAAGCCAGGGAGGGCAGTGCTACACCTCAGTGATGTGTGGAGGAAACAAAGACTGGACAGGACGAACGAGGAGAGAAATGAACAGGCGGTGCTATTGCAGTTAAAGATTGTAAGGTGGTGTGTTATTCCCAAATACTAACTGTCCATCAATAAAAATAAATAAATTGAAAAAACAGAAGAAAACCAAACCAGCACAAAAGAACAAGAGATTCAATAAATAAATAATTAATCAAAACGGTAGTGAGCACCATAATTGTGGATGACTTGATAGTATAAAATAGAATGCAATAGAATAGAATAGAATAGAATAGGCCAGAAGAGGACACTAATGCAAAAGAGAATGAGTTTAGGGTAGAGATTGTGGAGAGATTCTCAGTACATTCTGGGGGGTCCCATCATTCACTGAAATGGGACTCGGCAGTAGCTGGCGAGACCCGAGCAAACATGCAAGTGTGAAGGACCCCGAAGCCCAGAACAGCAATCACGGCAAGGCAGAGCCAAGCCAACAGGGCACCCCCACATCCCGGGCTGTAGGAGCTACAGGGCGCCGCCCCCAGAGAGCCACCGGGGCCACCGTGAATGACGCAAACCCGTAGAACAAGAGGGAGCAGCGACAGATCCCCCAGCACACCAAGACCGGCCCAGGCAGCCCGAGGCAAGAGGACCCACCCGCCACCCCAACCCCACCCACCCCAATCCCACCAACCACACACCCTCCCCCAAGGGGGTCAACGGCCCCACACAGCCAGGAAGCCAGACACAGGGGCCGAGCGCCCCACCGAAGGGGCGGCACCCAGCCCATCACAAGGCAGGCCGCCACCAGGAGCCGGTCAAAGGACTACGGAGCCGGGACCCGATGCGAGTCCAGAGGGCAAAAATGTACAGTGTGGTGGTTCATATTTTTTAAATGTTTTTTTTTTTTTAAATGAAATGTAATTATTCCACCCTGAACAAACTTCATTTAGTCCAAGTTCGCGTTTGGACTTTTAGTCGTGACTTGCTAATGCTAATGTTCTACTCTGCCTTTGCACAGGAAGTTTAAGGGTTTATGTGGAGTGAAACTCAGTTTAGCTCATTTTTTAGATGATTGGGAGTAATCACATCACATGGAGAAATTTCAATGTTGCTGTTTTGAGCATGGAAGTTTTTAGGGCGTGTCTTTTCACCGACACAAAACGCGATTTTTAGACTAACTCTTCTAAAGTTCTAAACAACATCACACTTCATTGGTAGTAAGTAGAGGGTCCCTAAAAATCAACCCAAGTGTCCTGAGGTCTTCATGTCCTCAGATAGTGTGTCCACAGTCACTGATCTACAGACATGGACCTGTGGGTTCATTAGACGTCTGAGGAGGAAGACCCAAATGGTGCAGAGTAGACATTCTGGAAATTCACCATTTTGTTGCATTCTTCTTTTAAAACAACAACCTGTTAGTAGTCTAAGCTTTGCTGTTACATACGTTTCATTTACATTTATAATGAAATACTGGACTATGTTTTTAAAAAGAATGCAACAAAATCGTGAATTTCCAGAGCGTGTAACTCTGCACTTGGCAATCGACTATTCGTTGTTTACGACTTTAGAAGAGGTTAAAAATAGTGTTTCATTTTGGCAAAAAAGATCACTTGGGGCGGCTATGGCTCAGCTGGTAGAGCGGGTCGTCCGATGATCGAAGGGTTGGCGGTTCGCGTCCCGGCTCTGGCTGTCCACATGCTGAAGTGTCCTTGGGCAAGACACTGAACCCTAAGTTGCTCCCAGTAGGGTCAGGCAGGGCCGGTGTCTTGGCAGCAGCCGTCTACTGGTGTATGAGTGTGAATGGGTTTCTGTGAAGCCCTTTGTGACCCATGTCTGTGAAAAGCATTATACAAATAAGGATTACTTACTTACTTACTTACTTACTTCCATGCTAACACAGTCTGGCTCAAAATGGTAAAATCGAAATTTCCCAATGTACATCCAAATGGGGTGATTTTGCAACGCATTCTCACTCAAACTCCAACCTTCTGACCAAACTGATTTTCTGGCGCACAAGGAGCTCAAACCCTCACCCTAACCCTAACCCAAAACCTGAGGGTTTAAAACCAGAGTGTCTCATATTGCTGTGGGTGAGTTAGAAACCCACTGCATCTGAATTAGATGCTGAGGGACTCCTTGTGAATCAGAAACCAACATTTGGTCAGTGGGTGGGATTTTAACGCACTGGGAGTGAGGCAGCGTTGATGTCAACGATATATACGTACTCCCAATCATCTAAAAAAATACCTGAATTTGTTTTTACTCCAGATAATCCCTTTAACAGCATTGATTAATGACGATGTGCAGTGCAGTAATTACTAAAATATAGAATCACATTAATCAAGGTTTGTGTGATTAAAGCCAAATGAAGCAGGATGCAGACGGTGAAACAGCGCTGAAGCAGATGGAAGTGAAACCTGCGAATGCACTGATCCAAATGTGTAGAAGAAGTCAACTCTAACCCTGGAAGTAGACGGTAACAGAAAACATGAGTCAATGTAATGTAACTCATCACTTATACTGGGACTAAATGTCCCAGTATAAGTGATGAAAGTACAGTGGTGTGTGTTTTTCTATTATTATACTGTCACTTTAACTCTATTTAACTCAGTTTAACTCACTTTAAGTCACTTTAACTCAGTTTAAATCACTTTAAATCTATTTAACCTAGTTTAACTCAATTTAACTCAGTTTAAGTCAACTCAATTTAACTCAGTTTAACTCAATTTAAGTCACTTCAACTCAGTTTAAATCACTTTAAATCTATTTAACCCAGTTTAACTCAGTTTAACTCAATTTAAGTCACTTTAACTCAATTTCACTCACTTTAACTCAGTTTAAGTCACTTTAACTCAATTTAACCCAGTTTAACTCAGTTTAAGTCACTTTAACTCAATTTAACCCAGTTTAACTCAGTTTAAGTCACTTTAGCTCACTTTAACTCAATTTAAGTCACTTTAACTCACTTAAACTCAATTTAACTCAGTTTAAGGCACTTTAACTCTATTTAACTCAGTTTAACTTATTTTAACTCAGTTTAACTTATTTTAACTCAGTTTCAGTTACTTTAACTCTATTTAACTCAGTTTAGCTCAATTTAACCCAGTTTAACTCAGTTTAAGTCACTTTAGCTCACTTTAACTCAATTTCACTAATTTTAACTCATTTTAACTCACTTTAACTCCCATAATCCTTTGCAATGTTGAATCAGATTATACTAGTTTTACAGAATTGAACCAAAATCAAAAGAAAAAAAAATCCACAAATAAAATATGTTTTTAATTATATTTGGTCTTATTTTATCTTTTTTAAAATGTACTTTTATTGTTTATGACTAATTTAACCTTTGTTTTTGTTTAATGATGGTTTTATTATGCAAATAAATCACTCATTCCAACACATTTTATTTTGTTGACCCCAGGAAATCTGCCAGGACTACTTTGGCTTTGACTCACAGGACACAGTCGGGGGTAAGTCACTGTGGGTGCAACAGAGTAAAATGGTGGTCTCGTCTCATTATCTGAACCCACTTTATCCTCACTAGGGTCACTAGGGTCACTGGGGTCACTGGAGGCCTAATCCAGCTCCAGCAGGTGAAGGTAGGGTCAGAGGTCACCCTGTATGAGTCTCCAGTTCATCTCAGGTCTGAACATATATAGACAAACAATCACTGTCACATTCACACCTATGGGTGATTTAGATTAACCAGTTAACCAGTTAACCTATCAGTGCATGTGTTTGGATGGTGGGAGGAGCCAGAGTACCTGGAGAAAAGGGTTAAACTCCACACAGAAAGGTCTGGTGTGGGAATAGAACCAACAACCCTCTGTCTGTGAGGCACCAGTGTTAACCACCATGACACCCTGTAGTGATGGTGATACCATACATAACTTTAACTCCCACAATCCTTTGCCATTTGAAACCTTTGACATGACACGGTGTAAACAGTGGATCAAACACAAAGCAGAGTTGGGTACGTGACGCAGCAGTGGTTTTACACGAAGCAGCAGATGATCATGTTGAAGCTGTTTCTTTATGAGTTTGATAAAAGGCTGTGATCTGAACCAGCAGTGAAGGAGGAAGATGGAGGTGATTAGAAGTTGATGCTCCTCAGGCTCAGATTATGCTAAATATCCCACTGCTCTCTGGGGATCATTAAAAACACATCCCTCACTCACTTCTGCTGCAGGCGGAGCCTCACAGACACAGAAATGCTATTGGTTAACAGCTGTGCTTGTTAAAGTGAGAGGCGGGCATTCCCTGGGGGGCGGGGCTTCACTGCGGGGCGCTAGAGGACTACAGGAACAGTAGTCGCCCACATGACTGTGACAGTTGTTAGAGTGGGTCGTCCAATGATCCAGGGGTTGGCGGTTTGCATCCCGCCTCTGCCTGCCCACGTGTCAAAGTGTCCTTGGGCAAAACACTGAACACTGAGTTGCTCCCAATAGGGTTAGGCAGCACCAGTGTATCTGCAGCAGGCCTCTACTGGTGCATGAATGTGAGTGTGAATGGGTGAATTTAAGGAATAGTAAAGTGCTTTGGGCACCAACTGGTGAATAAAATGAACTATATAAGTACAGCCCATTTACCATTTACAGAGGAGGCGTGGCCTGAGGAAAAATAAACAAATAAAAAAGAAAAGTGGAAACGTGGTTAACTAACTACAGTACATGTGGTTAACTAACACCAGTACATGTGGTTAACTAACTACAGTAAATATGGTTAACTAACTACAGTACGTGTGGTTAACTCAGTTAACTTAACTGTATGGTTAACTAACTACAGTAAATATGCTTAACTAACTACAGTAAATATTGTTAACTAACTACAGTACATACTGTATGGTTAACTAACTACAGTACATACTGTATGGTTAACTAACTACGGTACATACTGTATGGTTAACTAACTATAGTCCTTTATGGTTAACTCAGTTAACTTAACTGTATGGTTAACTAACTATGGTACATATGGGAGAGGGCTGTAGCAGTTTTTAATATGACACTGGGACAGTAAATACAGATAAAGACAATAAACCTACACATAATGGATCATATTTCTGTCATTTTATTGAATATTTTGGTCTTTTTTGTTTTCTTATTTTCTTATTCTATACATTTGCTGTTTGTTTTGGTCCATTTTGTAGATTATTTTGTTCATTTCTTGTCTTTTTCCTGATTCTTTAGTTATTTTCTGGTCATCTTCAACACAGTCCAATAACACTGGTGTCACAACCAGCCTCACCCTTTGTCCCAGATCCACTGCCGATGTGGGACCATTTCAGTTTTGTCACCTCCATAATTTGTTTCTGTTCCTTTGTCACGTTTCTTTCAAGATCACGGTTTTGTTTTCTGTCTTTGTCATGATTTTGCTTCTGTTTTTATTAAATCTGTTCTCCCTTCAACACCGGCCACTATTTCCACCTCACCCTTCATGACACCTGGTCTACAAATCAAATGTTTCTGCAATCTGAAAAGCAAAGGAACCTACACATAATAGAACATACTCACAAAAGCTTTGAAATACTCCAGGCTTTCCACTCCAAAACCACATGAGTCCAATGTGTGATGTGTAAAGTCAGCAGGATTTATCACAAGTCAAAGGAAAAGCCAAACGGATCGAAGTGTGAATTGAACAGTCGCAGGTTTTCCATTGACGGGAGGGTGTGAGGGTTCGGAACAGCGGCAAGAACCGAAGAAAATGATGGATGAAAGAGAGAAAAAGTAAAAAAGCACAAACCTCCGCCAAGGCAGAGACCCCCCCCCCTGAATGAAGAGAAGAAGGTTTTAAATTTGAGTCTGTCTGTCTGTATCTGTCTGTCTGTCTGTATCTGTCTGTCTGTCTGTATCTGTCTATGTCTGTATCTGTCTATGTCTGTATCTGTCTGTCTGTATCTGTCTGTGTCTGTATCTGTCTGTCTGTCTGTATCTGTCTGTCTGTCTATATCTGTCTGTCTGTATCTGTCTGTTTGTCTGTATCTGTCTGTGTCTGTATCTGTCTGTCTGTCTGTATCTGTCTGTGTCTGTATCTGTCTGTCTGTCTGTCTGTCTGTCTGTATCTGTCTGTGTCTGTATCTGTCTGTCTGTCTGTCTGTATCTGTCTGTGTCTGTATCTGTCTGTCTGTCTGTCTGTCTGTCTGTATCTGTCTGTCTTTATCTGTCTGTCTGTCTGTATCTGTCTGTGTCTGTATCTGTCTGTCTGTCTGTCTGTATCTGTCTGTGTCTGTATCTGTCTGTCTGTCTGTCTGTATCTGTCTGTCTGTCTGTATCTGTCTGTATCTGTCTGTCTGTCTGTATCTGTCTGTCTGTCTGTATCTGTCTGTGTCTGTATCTGTCTGTCTGTCTGTCTGTCTGTCTGTCTGTCTGTATCTGTCTGTGTCTGTATCTGTCTGTCTGTCTGTATCTGTCTGTGTCTGTATCTGTCTGTCTGTCTGTCTGTATCTGTCTGTGTCTGTATCTGTCTGTCTGTCTGTCTGTCTGTATCTGTCTGTCTGTCTGTCTGTCTGTCTGTATCTGTCTGTCTGTCTGTATCTGTCTGTCTGTCAGCAGGATAACACAAACATTTTCAGGATGTGTTGGAAAGTGTCTCAAGGAACAAATGATTACATTTTAGTGGTGATCTGGAAGAGATCCTTCATTCTGGATCACTTAAAAATGTTACATTGTGGTAAATGGAGAATATATTTCATAGTGACTCAGAATCCAGGATCTCCTCCAGATCACCCCCAAAATGTAATCATTTTTTTCCTTGTGACACTCCCAACACACCCTGAAAATATTATCTAAATCCGTTCAGAAATTTTTGTCTGTCAGAATCCTGTTGACAGACAAACAAACTCAAACTTAATACCTACTTGGCGGATGATCACAGGGAGACGCAGGTGTAAATGGGGAAACACATGCTTAAATAACACGATATTAGAAGAAAGTGACAAAAAACTCTGCAATATATATATATATATATATATATATATATGTATTGTAATATTGAAAAAACTCCTCAGTAAATAACAGTTGTGTGGCGTCGACACAAACGCTCAAACAGATTAGTGTTCGACACTGAACATATGTTTCACTGTTGTCCTTTGTTCTCAGTACTTAATAATTAAAATAAATTAATAAATACAAATTAATTAATTAGTAAATATCTAAAAAATAAAATGAATAAAATAAAAAAAATGAATAAAAATAAATTATTATAAAATTCTTTGTTTAACTTATTTTACTGATCTATTATATATACATATACATACATACATATACATATATATATATATATATATATATATATATATATATATATATATAGCACAGGGGTGCTTTTCCTCATTCAGACCCCAACACATTTGGACCTCAACTTCCACAGTCAAGCGCCAGATTTGATTTAGAAAAAAAAGGAGAAATATATAATTTTATTTATTTTATTTTAACTTTTCTAACATTTTATTTTAGTTTACATTTGTAGAGGAAGTGACATGTCAGTGACAGACTGGGTCAGACTGTTGAACTATTTTCAGTCTGTATTGATAAAGAAGAACTGTTTGTTTTTCACATACTGTCTGCATTGAAAATATGAGAAATATATTCTTTTATTTATTTAAACTTTTATAACATTTTATTTTCATTTTAACTTGTAGAGGGAGAAGTTCATTTAGAAGTTATAAAATCCATGTGTAAAATAAAAGTCTCTTGTCCATTCATATGGACAAGAGACTTTTATTCATGAACTGAGTGTCTCATCACAATATATATATATATATATAGATAGATAGATAGATAGATAGATAGATAGATAGATAGATAGATAGATAGATAGATAGATAGATAGATAGATAGATAGATAGATAGATAGATAGATAGATAGATAGATAGATAGATAGATAGATTTTCTATGACAACCTGTTTTTGAATTGGAGACAATAATGTGACTTTGACCTGTTGCAATATTGATAATTTCATTATGTATATATGTGTCAGTGTGTGTAATATTATGATAATATTTCCAGTATTGAGTATTAAGTTATAGTGTGATATGTCTATGTTTGACACACACAGTGTTAAACAAGTTAATTTTGTGATGTGTCACCTTTGACCCCCAAAGATCTCAAGAACTATTGTTCATAGGTGATAACAACAATTATGAGAATTGTAAAACTCTTCATTCTTCATTTGGTACCAATCTGAAAGTTCTGTGACCCTCTGTTCTTGACCGATAATGTGATTTTGACCTTTTAGTTAATTGTGACCTTGACCTTTGACCTTTACTCAAATGGATCACCTGATGCACAGCAGCTATATGTATATGCTCATGTAATTTCCTTCTGATATCTCAAGTATTCATTGAGTTATAGCATGATATGTTTCTGCACACACACACACACACACACACACACACACACACACTGATTACAATAATCTCTCTGAACCAATGTTGGGTGAGATGAATAATTGCAGGACCTGTCATGTGACTATTGCACACACATACATTGTGATGGCGATGCTCAAACAATATATTGTGCAGCTGTACTAACAGGCTACGAACCCCAGCGTACGTCCTCTAATGCACCATCCATCCATCTTTTAACAGACATGTCGCATTGGAGTGCACGACCTACGCTCCCTCCTCGCTTGTCATCTTTATTTTTGCTCTTATTATTCTCCGACAGAATCCACAGATTTGCCTCAGGTGCATTTTTCATTCTCCGTTTCATTATTTGCTCAGATTAACAGGAGCGGCGGCGGCATCAGCGGCGGCAGCATCAGCGGCGGTGGCGTGGTGGGCTAAGCTGTGTCTAATAGGCTGGAGTCTAGACGCACCCATACCAATTATCCACTGTAAATAGAATCCATGCTTTGGCTCAAGGCTTTGTTTATTCAATTCCATTCACTTCATATCCCATGATTATAATTAACCAAAGCAAACATCTGTCGAAGGGGGCGAAAGGAAGGAAGGGGCGCCGCCACCACGTGAGGAGGTGCTGCGTCTACATGAATGGCCGTCATCACCAAATGAAGGAGTACTGCGACCATATGAGGGGGTGCCACAACTACATGAGCCAGTCCTATGACCTGGTTCAGTTGGTAGAGATGGTCGTCTAATGACTGAAGAGTTGGTGGTTCGCATCCCAGCTCTTGCTGTTCACATGTCGAAATGTCCTTGGGCAAGAACCTGAACCCTAACTTAGTCTCCCAGTAGGACTGACAGAACTTTAGAAACCTACTGGTGTATGAATGTGTGTGAATGGGTGAATGTGAGGATACTGTAAAGAGCTTTGAACCATGAAGGTGGAAAAGAACTATTGAAGTGAAGAACATTTACATGAGCGGGGGCCACCACCACATGAGGGGGTACCGTGACCATATGAGGGGGTACCGTGACCACATGAGGGGGTACCGTGACCACATGAGGGGGTACCGCGACCACATGAGGGGGTACCGCGACCACATGAGGGGGTACCGCGACCACATGAGGGGGTACCGCGACCACATGAGGGGGTACCGCGACCACATGAGGGGGTACCGCGACCACATGAGGGGGTACCGTGACCACATGAGGGGGAACCGCGACCATATGAGGTGCTGTTTAGTGACAAATTTATCACGAAACATTGATTGGAGACAGATATGACTATATTTGGGCTAAAAAAGGCGGAGCTACAAGAATCTATAGTATCAGAGATTCCTGTTGTCTTTAACAGACACGTCGGCTCCTGTAGCACAAGTCGACAAATCGCATGTTATTCTTTCTGTCCCTCTCTCTCTCTCTCTCTCTCACTCTCTTTCTCGGCGCCTAAACACGGTCAGACCTAAACCAGACATGGCTTCTGCAGGTAAGACCATTGTGGGCTAAGAAAACCAAAAAGAGTGACAGACAAACATAGCTTGTTAGCATACATAGCTGGTTTGTTTTAGCCATGTGTCTGTGTTTTTCATCAGCTGACAATGTGATCACAACCTGTCGACTTGACTCCGACTTTATTGACGGATAAGACGACTTGAAAAAAACTGAAGTTGTTAATGCCCTAATCAGAGGTGAGCTAATGCTAAATGCTAGCCATCCTTCGTTTGTAATAGACTCTTTTCAAGAGCAGTTTTTATATGATTCCACTGGTTAAAACTCACACAGTTGATCTGATGTGTCATAAGTTCAGTGTCCAGTGTCTTGTTTTTCGTCTTACTTTTCACTCTTTGTGCTTTTTGTCTTTGTTGGAGTTCTGGGCTTTTACTTTGACATGTGTTCACCTTTTCCCTCCTTTCCTCCTGGCCATGGTGTGTGTCTCCGCCTATTCAATAATCGTCATGTGTCTCACCTATATGTGTCAGCCCTATATAACCCTCCTGTGTCTGTCTCGTCTTTGTGAGTTTATAAACCCTGATGACACTTATGAGCGTACGTCTTGTCTTGGTTATTTGGTTTTTGATGTGGTTTGAGTTTTTGGCTTGTGGTATCTATCTCTGTCCTGTTTTGACCTTTGGGCTGGATTTGACTTTGTTCCTGTTTGACCCCTCTTCTGTGCCTCTTGGGACCTCGGACCCTTGATATGACCTCCTGCTTCCCTATGGTAAAGCCTCCCTCTATCTGATATCTGCCTGTTTGGTGTTTGACCTGTTTTGTCTCTACTTACTGTGTCCCAGTTGCTGTTTGTTGCAGAGACATCCATATACGTACCATACAGAGGAGCAGACAGCGTTATTCACATTTTGTAATAAAGACTGTCAATCTGTGTTTGAGTCTTGCATTTAGGTCCAGTCTGTTTCTGGTGTTATCACATGATGTCAGAATGTTTGCATTTTTAATGTATCCACTTCCTCTGGTGGTGACATCACCTCGTCAACTCATCACCGACACACTACGACATCTGCTTACGACGCTAAAAGAGAAAAGTTCAGTTACTGTTATTATTATGTCATAAAAGCCTGCTTCTTCTGACCAAATGCTACATGCTAGCTATCTTTTGCTTCCAATTGATTCTTCAGCTAAATTGAAAACACTTTTTAGTCTCATGTAAAAAGGGAATAAGTACATTCTGAAAATAACATGCCTTACTGTTATTATTAATTGTTATTATCAAATTATTTAGCTTATTTCCTGAGGTACCAGCGGCGAGCTAATGCGAAATGCTAGCTGTCTTTTTTTTTCTAATAGAGTCCTTTCAACACACAATAAATATGATGTCAGTATGTTTGCATTTTTAACATAACTGCTTCCTCTGGTGGTGACATCACCTCGTCACGACACACTACAACATCTGCTAACGACGATAAAAGAGAAAAAGTCCAGTTTGACCAGCCGCTAACCTGAAGTCATCATCGAAGTCACGGCTCATCACAAGTGACACCCAGTCAAAAGCTCAAATCTCAGTATAGACAGAAGTAAATCTTTCATGAATTTATCATCTCTTATTCATCACAACGCTCTACCCACATTATTATTTTTTCTCTTCAACAGATCTGCCAGTGACAAAGCCAGGACCTTGGAGGATGTGACCTTATGGCTGCTGTTGAAGTTTAACCCTTGAGGGTTCTGGGCTGATTTAGGTTAGAACAGCTGAAAAATGGCTCTGTAGATGAAAACTGCAGCTGTTCTTCAACCGTTTGGAGAACAGATAAAAGAATGGTCTCTTTGTAAAGGAAACACCTGGACTAAAACACTCACGTTTACTGTTTATTTAACAGGGAAAAAGATGGACTGAAAAACACTAAAATATTTATATTTTACCCCCATTGCCTTCATTTTGGCCAAAATGCACTAAAATGCAATAAAAAATATAATAAAATACCCGATAAATATAGTAAAATGCCCTAAACATAGAGAAAATTGTACTAAAATGGCCAAAATACACAAAAATAAAGTGAAATGCACCAAAACTATACTGACATAACCTTTAAATGGAGTAAAATGCCCTATAAGGAGAGAAACATGTACTAAAATGGCCCAAAATAAACTGAAATACATTAAAAATAAAACAAAATGCACAAAACAATATACTAAAATACCCTACAGAGTAAAATGCCACATCCACATGTTCTGCTCTGGGCTGTAGTTTAAGTTCTGCAGTGTTAGTTAAGTGTTAGTTAAGTGTTAGTTAAGGTCACACAGGGATGAGCTGGAGCTTTGGTTTGGAAAGAAGTAAGAGTCTGAGTACAAAGACATCACACACAACCTGATTCACTTTAATTCCCCCCAAAAAACTGAAGAAAAACACACAAAAAAACCCTGGAGTCCAAGCCTGAGAAAAGTTTGACCTTTGACCTTAACAGGGTGAAGACAAAATAAATAAATATGAAGACGATCGATCACCTTCCCAAAGGAACCAATCACTACAGACCTGCAGAATTACACCTGCTACTTTACACGTGTGTGTGTGTGTGTGTGTGTGTGTGTGTGTATGTCAATGGTGAATTTGGCTGAATTGAAATATGAGTTGTTTTGATCACTGCACAGACACACACATTATATATATATATATATATATATATATATATATATATATATATATATATATATATATATATATATAATGTGTGTGTGTGTGTGTGTGTGTGTGTGTGTGTGTGTGTGTGTGCACTCAGTCAATCAACATTCCAGGATGGCAAATACTTGCGTGTAAAAGTACATGCTTCTTTATATGCAAATATTCCCCGCCCTAGAATGTTGATTGACCAATCACAGCGCAGCAAAGGTCATACCGTAGGAGGGGGTTCTGTGTCTGTGTCAGTCAGTTAAATAACACAACTTTCCAGCACATTTGTTTGTAATAAAATGAAAGATTTATCATTTAAAATGAGTCAAGGTCAAAAAGAAAATGTAATGTCTGAATCCATTTTAGTCCAGAGAGAGAAACAAAGTAAAACGCTGCGGACCCAGTGTAAGTATAAAAACTTTCCAAAAAAAAAAAAGAAAACTAGACCCCATAAAAGAGCCACAGAACATGACTACAGGTGGTCATGACACAAAGGAGACACTTTATATTCTAACTCATGGTGCAAGAAAATGCAACACAATAGAAAGGTTCATTCAACAAAATACAAAATGAATAACATTAGTAAAACACACCAGAACTGTGCTATTATACATAAAGAACATTACTTCTTATCAAGTCAAAAACTCATTATTAAAACTGTCCCAACTACTTTGTCCTAATGCATGCTGGGAAATCTCTCCAGCTCTTCCTCCAACACATCACAATATTATGGGGTAGATTTTATTTTATTATTTTAATTTTAAAAAGCAGTTGTTATTGTTTAAAAATAGGTATAATTTAACCAGTCATAATATATTTTACTGGTAATTATTATTATTGATTAAAGTGGAACAGATTTCCATAGTTTGTATTTACCAACCCCCCCAAAATATATTTGTTTACAGTGTACCATAATCTTCCACTCAGTTTTCCCAATATTCACTTTTTAATAAATTTGATCCACTGTTTTTTTTATTGTTATTCCACATTCTATTTTACAATTAAAATCTAAATGTAATGTAATTCTTCACCCTTTTGAGATTCACTCTACTTTTACATTTTAACCCAAAAATAAACATTTTCCCAAGTAGTAGGATTATATTTTGTATGTCTTTGGTCTCTGCCAAGTTAACAAATAAATATTTATTTATTTGTTTATTCATCATCCCGGTCTTCAAAAGGGAGGTCACATTTATTCGGCACTACAAACTAATCCATGTTTGGTGCTAATAAGACGCAATAAAAGAAGGACATGGGCTTCAACTTCAACTGCTAAATATTATAATATATTAAACATGAAGTGACAATAATATTAAAGGCAAAAAGGAGGTGAAGTTAAATGACATAAACCAGTGCAAATTATTTCTGCTGGTGTTGTTCTCTAAAGCACGACGGTAAAACTGCTGATACCGTTATGATGATTGTGACTTCACACTTTCTTCCCATGATACATTTCTGCACTAATTACAATGTCTTCCAGGGTGACAACAGTTTAATCTGAGAGGTGGAAGAGCAGTCAAGTGAACAGCATGATAATGACGTTGAAAACGCACCAGTTTATTCACTCTAAGCTGAGGATGAGGCCGTTATTTCACTGGCATTTCCAAATCTGATCTTTAATATTCAATTGACAATATTTTGGTCACTTTTGTTCATTTCATTTATTTATTTATTTTTTGTAATTTTTGGTCATGTTATTGAATATTTTTGTAATATTTGTTCATTTTATTGAATATTCCAGTCATTTGTGTTGATATTGAATATTTTGTTCATTTGTGGTCATTTTATTGAATATTTTGGTCATTTTTGTTAATTTTATTGAATATTTGTGTTGAAGTATTTTCTCATTTTACACAGTTGCTGTTTGTTTTGGTCCATTTCCATGATTATTTTGGTCATTTCTAGTTGTCTTTAACACCGTCCAATAACACTGGTCTACAATTCAAATGCTTTTGGAATCAAACTAATGAAATGTTCCCACATGTGTATAAATGATGTTTGGATGAAGTTTGATAAGTCTGGGCACAAAATTCTTTTGTATTTTGTTCATTTTATTGAAAATTTTGGTCATTTTACTGAATACATTTTATATTGTATATTATAGTGAATGTATTTGTTTTCAAATCTGCATCAGCCAGATAAAACCAAGCTTGTCATTTTTAATGATTACAAGGAACAGGGAAAAAAACAAAAATGACAATATGACACGAACACTTGTCGTATCCACGACGACAGGAAATATGAATCAAGTCAAGTCAATGGAGAGGTGGGTGCTACATGAAGACAGAAAATACTTTACACATCATTTTCTTCTGGATAAAAGTCAAAATAATCTCATTAAAGCTGCTAAATTGCATCCATTTGAGACATTTAATGCTGAATTGTATGTGTGTAAAAGCTGTTGTGCCCCAGTGCTTCAGAAAGACTTCATCATGTTATTACTGGTGATGCAGCGTGTCACTTTAATCCCAACACGGCGCGTGTCGAGAAGCTAAATCACATCCAACATACACGAGTGTCTTCATGTCACCCAAAGCCCTGGAGCTTTATCACACACATACAAAAAATCTGCTGCATTGATACGACATTAACCCTAAAGATGGAAAACAAACACCAGCGACCTACGCCACGTGTCCTCACGACCACTTCCTGTCATTTGCAATAATCCTACATGTGAAAATGATGTTTAATGAGTCATTTAATAATCAGGCCACAAATAACGAGGCAATATTTATACAGTATGTACCCAAAATAAATGCACTATTTCTATATAGACTTGGTTCATTGATATATACATAATGTTATTTGGGTTTATAAAAAAAAAAAAAAATTTTCCTCTCGCCCCACCTGGGCGGTGTCTCCTTCAGACTCGGGTCCTCTACCAGAGGTCTGGGAGCCTGAGGGTTCTGCGCAGGATCTTAGCTGTTCCTAACAATGTTCTCTTTTGGACACAGATCTCTGATGTTGTTCCTGGTATCTGCTGGAGACATTGTCCCAGCTTGGGGGTCACTGCCCCTAGTGCCCCCATCACTACTGGTACCACCGTTGCCTTCACACTCCACATTTTCTCCTCTTTCAGCCCTTGGTATTTCTCTTCTCTTCTCATGTTCTTTCTTTCTCATGTTGCTATCACTGGGGACTGCTACATCTATCACCACCACTGTCTTCTCATGTTTATCCACCACCACGATGTCAGGCTGATTGGCCATCACCATCTGGTCTGGATCTGGAAGTCCCACAGGATCTTGGCCTGTTTGTTCTCTGTCACCTTTGGGGGGTTCTCCCATCTTGACCCTTGACCTCCAGTCCATACTCTTTACAGATGTTCCTGTACAGTATGTCCTCTACCTGGTTATGCCTCTCCATGTATGCCTTACCTGCCACCATCTTACACCTGCTGTGATGTGCTGGACTGTTTCAGTGGCTTCTCTACACAGCCTACACCTGGGATCCTGTCTGATGTGGTAGACCCCAGCCTCTATTGCTCTGGTGTTCAGGGCTTGTTCTTGTGCAGCCATGAGTAGCGCCTCTGTGCTGTCCTTTAGTCCAGCCTTTTCCAGCCACTGGTATGTCTTTTCCATATCAGCCACTTCCTCAATTTGCCGATGGTACACGCCATATATATATATATATATATATACACACATATATATATATATATATATATACACACACACACACATACAGTAAATATATATAAATACTGTTAAGGAAATAACTGGAGTTTTCCTGAACTTTGCATTTACATGCCAGCAAGAGCAATTCAAATTACTGTTCCACTCTCTGACACCTTTAGCGTTAGCATGCTTCCTGTTAGCACACTTCCTGTTAGCACACTTCCTGTTAGCACCATAGAAGAAGAACAATAATTAAACAAAAGCAGCAGAGGATACAGACCATGATGATATGAACCACAACCATGAAGATATGGACAACAACCATGAAGATACAGACCACAACCATGAAAACCTGGACCACAACCATGAAGATATAGACCACAACCATGAAGATATGGACCACAGCCATGAAGATATGGACCACAACCATGAAGATATGGACAACAACCATGAAGATACGGACCACAACCATGAAGATATGGACCACAACCATGAAGATATGGACAACAACCATGAAGATACAGACCACAACCATGAAAACCTGGACCACAACCATGAAGATATGGACAACAACCATGAAGATACGGACCACAACCATGAAAACCTGGACCACAACCATGAAGATATGGACAACAACCATGAAGATATGGACAACAACCATGAAGATACAGACCACAACCATGAAAACCTGGACCACAACCATGAAGATATGGACAACAACCATGAAGATATGGACAACAACCATGAAGATATAGACCACAACCATGAAGATATGGACCACAGCCATGAAGATATGGACCACAACCATGAAGATATGGACAACAACCATGAAGATACAGACCACAACCATGAAAACCTGGACCACAACCATGAAGATATGGACAACAACCTTGAAGATACGGACCACAACCATGAAAACCTGGACCACAGCCATGAAGATATGGACCACAACCATGAAGATACAGACCACAACCACGAAGACATGGACAACAACCATGAAGATACGGACCACAACCATGAAAACCTGGACCACAACCATGAAGATACGGACCACAACCATGAAAACCTGGTCCACAGCCATGAAGATACAGACCACAACCATGAAGATACAGACCATAACCATGAAGATACAGACCACAACCATGAAGATATGGACCACAACCATGAAGATACGGACCACAACCATGAAAACCTGGACCACAGCCATGAAGATACAGACCATAACCATGAAGATATGGACAACAACCATGAAGATACGGACCACAACCATGAAAACGTGGACCACAGCCATGAAGATACAGACCATAACCATGAAGATACAGACCACAACCACGAAGATACGGACCACAACCATGAAAACGTGGACCACAGCCATGAAGATACAGACCATAACCATGAAGATACAGACCACAACCACGAAGATACGGACCACAACCATGAAAACGTGGACCACAGCCATGAAGATACAGACCATAACCATGAAGATACAGACCACAACCACGAAGATACGGACCACAACCATGAAAACCTGGACCACAACCATGAAGATACGGACCACAACCATGAAGATACAGACCATAACCATGAAGATACAGACCACAACCATGAAGATATGGACAACAACCATGAAGATACGGACCACAACCATGAAAACCTGGACCACAACCATGAAGATATGGACCACAACCATGAAGATACAGACCATAACCATGAAGATACAGACCATAACCATGAAGATATGGACGACAACCATGAAGATACGGACCACAACCATGAAAACGTGGACCACAGCCATGAAGATACAGACCATAACCATGAAGATACAGACCACAACCACGAAGATACGGACCACAACCATGAACAATTGGACCAAAACCATGCAGCTTTTTCAAAGTGATTACAGTAATGTACATGTTGTCATGGTGACTATTGGTGTTTCAGATGGACGACGGTAGGCTAGAAGTTTTCTGGCTTTGTCTCCTTAGCGACTGAAATGAATCATTTCATGAAACTTCATGAGTCGTTCATGTGCAGAACAAACAAACCGAACAAACAAATCATTTATCTGGACTGAACTAGTTCCCGCCAAACAATCGTCACTGCGACCACGAGTGCACATCACCACTGTGTGGAAGGAGGTCATCTGATGCACTTTTCCAGTTGAGCTGGTGTCATGGTAACGGGTGTTAGAGTGTGGTGAGTGAAATGTGATGTATGAGCGTGTGTTCCTAAAGACTTTAGTCTGGAGTCAGCGCTCAGATCACTGGGCAAAGATAATCAGTTTTTTTTCTTCTGTCTTTTAAGTCTGGAGCTGAAGCGGTGGCAGCGGAGGTGGCTTTTACTGCCAGATGGATATTACCCAGACTTTTGAGGAATGGAAGCAAACAAAAGGCTAACAGAGGAAGACGGAAAACTCAATCTTCTATCTCTGAGGGTTTTTTTCCTCACTCTTCCTTTATACCTGACAAGTCTTTCATGTTCACTTTCTGAACGACTGAAGCTTGTACCATTAAAACATGGAAACTGTGGAAAAGTGGTTTTCAGTTGAATGACATTGTGAAGATGTTGGAGAATGGGTTTTTTTACTCTTTAAAAGGAATTGATTATTTTAATTTCAACATTTGATTAATCTTTATTAGAATATATAATTTAACTTACTGGTACCAAGCAGCTCTTTGAATTTATTTACTGTTTCCATTTGTATATTGAATTTTTTTTTGTTTAATAAATACAGTGGTGAGGAAAAAAATACTTATTTTGCATTTTGTTTCCATACTGCACCGAAAATGAATTAAACCATGACTTCTAAACCAAGATGCGTACTGAACTGTGATTTTTCTATACCGTCAGTTCCAGTTGAAAATGATAATTCACTATTCAACTGAATTCAGAATAAAGTCATTGGTTTATTCCAATCTTAATTCTGAACAATAATTCCTCTGACATGGAAACAGTTAATTCCTCTGCAACATTATTCATGTCCTTCTGCACATGCTCCTGGTCTGGTCACCATGTCGCACATATTCCACTGTGGGCATTACTTTGTTGATTCCTATCGTTGATTGGGTCGAGCTACTGCATCATAAGTATGACAAAAATAAAGTCAAATATCACATGTAGTATCTGGTCTCACATGTTGATAGTTTAAACCAACGCAAAAGAGGAAGTGGACACCATCGTTTTCTTCCAGTAGACACCCAGACGTTAAGCCAGACCTGGCCAAAGTAAGGCCCGGGGGCCACATGTGGCCCCTATTCAGCCCATATCAGGCCACTGGCAAATTAAAAGTTATTACAACTATATACATTACAACTATATATACATATATATATATATACATATATAAATATATATACAACTATATACATTACAACTATACAGCAGTTACTTTGTAAAAGCTGCTGAATTTATGTTTTTTCTCACTTTCCATACATACGATGTCAGCTAATCATTTTTCTTTTTGTTGTTTTGTTTTGACTAAGGTAATGTTTCCCTGTAAGTCAGGTCACTTTTTGTGAAAATATTACATTTGTGACATTTGATTTGGAAAAAAGTTTGTTTCTTTTTACTTTTATGTTGTGTCCCTGTTCCCGTAGACTGGGGTGTAACACGTTGACAGGAAGTAAAACAAGACAAAGTGAACATGAACCAACATGACAAAATAAAAGCCCAAGACATCAACAACGACAGAAAAAAACAGAAAGACAAACAGGAAAAAAAACAAAACATGGCAATTAAAGTCCAAATACATTTGCAGGACTAAATTGAAAAGCAACAGAACAAATTCACACCCACGTCAGGCTGGAGTTCAGCATTTGGACGATGGGATTATTGAAAAAAGTTAGAAGACGTAGTTAAACCTCAGCCTTTAGTTCACACCCAAGAGGACAGAGGATGACTGGTGTTTTCTAAAGCACTGGGGAGTCACATTTAGGATTGTATGATATTAGAAAAAAAGTTTTAACCCTGTGATATATATTGTGATATGAAACAATCGTCAGTAGTAAATAACAGCTGCGTGGTGTAAACACAAACAGATTAGTGGTCGACACTGAACCTACGTTTGACTGTTATCATTCTGTAACTGAAATAAGTAAATACAATTAATAATTAAAATAAATACATAACAATTTGGAATAAAAAATTAATTCATAAAAAAATGAAAGAATAAAAATAAAATAAAAAATCTAATAAAAATAATTACAGGACCTGTCATGTGACTATTGTAAACACATACATTGTGATGTCGATGCTCAAACAATATATTGTGCAGCTGTCGTCACATTTGAGAATCACAAAACCTCACAATGGTAGAAGTCCAAGTCCACTAAAGTTCACAATCAGAATTCGAGGTCTCCGCAGAAACACAATTTCCAGTCCCGCTCCTGGACCTGCCATATTTTGTTCTGATCCCGTCTGCAAGTCCTGCAGGACTCAGACGTCAGTTGAAATGTGGTGTATTGAAGACCACTTGCCTGAGGGGCCTGGGTCCTTCTGCTCGAGGCTCAGCTCGAGGACGGAAGTTGGTAACGACTACCATCTGGTAACCACTCCAGTCATTAGTGACTTTGACTAATATGTTTTCAGTGCTATGATGCCAGACTGGAACTGTTCACATAAACTATTATCCTGTAGGTACTGACACAGCTGTTTAATTATTAGTCTTTCTAGAACCTTTTTAAAGGACGGGCAAATTAGATATAGGCCTAGACTTGGCTAAAGTGTCAGGATCTAGGGTCGTTTTTTCCAGAATTGGTTTGATAACAGCATATTTAAATGACTGTGGCACATATCCAGTAGTTAATAAGGTGTTACTTATATTTAGGACAGTGCTAATAATTAGGGGCAAAATTTCTTTAAAGAGTTTTGTTGGTTTTGGATCTAAGTGGCAGGTGGCTGATTTGGAAGACAGAGGTGAAATGATTTAGTGTTACAGAGGGGCTTATGAAAAGGCCTAGGTTTGGGACCCCTAAATAGCCCTAATGCTAATGCTATCTTATCTTATCTTATCTTATCTTATCAAGTCAACAAGTACCTGAAGGGAAAGTTGAAAAGAACTTTGCAGACCAAGTTCAAGAGACTGAAACTGGGTGGGGTCCGCACAGTCTGGCCTGAGGAGTCAACCATGAAGGGTTATTATACACCTGTGTGTATGACACTGGAGGCAGGAGGGTGAAGTGTCTTTGCCCAAGGACACAACGGACAAATTGAACCTACAACCTTCCTATTAATGGACGAGCCTCTCTACCAACTGAGCCATGGCTGCTCCGAATGAGTGAATGAATATTCATTATTAAAATAACAAAGAAATACAACTACATTAAGTACATTATACATTATTAAAGTACATTATTATATGTCAAAAGTTTCATTAAGTGTTTTTTTTTTTATTTCATTTCTTTATTTTTTTACGTTTTCCCTTAAATCAAAGACCAGACATTTTGGTCAGGCCATGTTTGATTAATGAAAATTTGGCCAGAAAATGTATAAAACGTAGAAAAACAAAAATAGAATGTTTTAAAATGACATAGTGTGAAAGAAAAACACATTTTGTCACGGATCGGGGTGAGGTGAAAGGAGGACTCCAATGCACAGTACTGAAGGGCAAAATAATTTAATAACAAAACTACAACATGAAGACAAGACAAACACAACCTGGGAGTGGACGGCCAGAGTCCGTGGTGATGATGAGTGTCCGGGTTATGGTGATTGGGGAGATGGAAGCAATAGTCCGGGTTATGGGGGTGACATATCTGAATGGTCCTGCACTGGCAGCTACAAGCCTTACTGCTTATATAGCCACAGATTAGGAACGGCTTGCAGCTGCGCAGTGCAGGACCAGGTGAGTGTGGAGATTGGGGGAAAGGTCACTGGAGCGGAGGTCATGACAGTACCCCCCCCCCTAAGGGGCGGCTCCTGAAGCCCCTAAAAAACAAAAAAAAAAACCACAACCCCCCCCCCCGTTGTCCAGAGCTCAAAAATAAAAACATTTTTAAGTAGTATTTCTCCGAGCAGGGCGGCATGGTAACCTCCTGGTCGGAGTACCCTCTGGGCAGAGCGGTGTGGCATCCTTCTGGGCAGGGCGGTGTGGAAACCCCCTGGGCGGAGTACCCTCTGGGCGGAGCGGTGTGGAATCCCTTCTGAGCAGGGCGGTGTGGAAACGCCCTGGCGGAGTACCCTCTGGGCAGAGCGGTGTGGCATCCTTCTGGGCAGGGCGGTGTGGAAACCCCCTGGGCGGAGTACCCTCTGGGCAGAGCGGTGTGGAATCCCTTCTGGGCAGGGCGGTGTGGAAACCCCCTGGCGGAGTACCCTCTGGGCAGAGCGGTGTGGCATCCTTCTGGGCAGGGCGGTGTGGAAACCCCCTGGGCGGAGTACCCTCTGGGCAGAGCGGTGTGGAATCCCTTCTGGGCAGGGCGGTGTGGAAACCCCCTGGCGGAGTACCCTCTGGGCAGAGCGGTGTGGCATCCTTCTGGGCAGGGCGGTGTGGAAACCCCCTGGGCGGAGTACCCTCTGGGCAGAGCGGTGTGGCATCCCTCTGGGCAGGGCGGTGTGGAAACCCCCTGAGTAGGGCGGCGTTGAACCCTTCCGGGCGGAAGACCCTCAGGACTGAGTGGCCTGAGAGGTCTGGGTTGGTAGCAGGAGCAACTGAACTGGTCTGACTGAGGACCAAGGAGACTGATTGGTGGGGTCACCACGGACTCTGGCTGAGACAGGAACAAGACAAAACGAAGAAACGGGCAACAGGCAGGGACAGGAAACAGGCAGGCAGAAACGAACAACAAGCAAGGACAGGGGACAGAAGCCAGCGACGGGCAACAGGCAGGGACAGGGGACAGAAGCGAGCAACGAGCAAGAGTCAGGGACAGGAACAGACAGAAAAGACCAACGACAGACCAAGACCGACGAAAAGACACAACGCCAGAAGACAAGACAACTAGCCAAAAGAAAAGACAAAAAGCCAGAAGACAAGACAAAAAGCCAGAAGACAAGACAAAAAGCCAGAAGACAAGACAAAAAGCCAGAAGACAAGACAAAAAGCCAGAAACTCGGAACGCTAGCCAAAAACACGGAACGCTAGCCAAAAACACGGAACGCTAGCCAAAAACACGGAACGCTAGCCAAAAACACGGAACGCTAGCCAAAAACACGGAACGCTAGCCAAAAACACGGAACGCTAGCCAAAAACACGGAACGCTAGCCAAAAACACGGAACGCTAGCCAAAAACACGGAACGCTAGCCAAAAACACGGAACGCTAGCCAAAAACACAGAACGCTAGCCAAAAACACAGAACGCTAGCCAAAAACACAGAACGCTAGCCAAAAACACAGAACGCTAGCCAAAAACACAGAACGCACGGGCAGGGACACAACTAGCTCGGAAATACACAGAACGCTAATCCAGAAACCCAGAACGCTAGGCAGACACACAGAACACTGGGCAGGAAAACACCGAACGGGACAGAGACACAGACCGCTTAAGCCAGATACACAGAACGCTTAAGCCAGAGACACAGAACGCTAGGAAGCGACACACAACGCTAGGAAGCGACACACAACGCTAGGAAGCGACACACAACGCTAGGAAGCGACACACAACGCTAGGAAGCGACACACAACGCTAGGAAGCGACACACAACGCTAGGAAGCGACACACAACGCTAGGAAGCGACACACAACGCTAGGAAGCGACACACAACGCTAGGAAGCGACACACAACGCTAGGAAGCGACACACAACGCTAGGAAGCGACACACAACGCTAGGAAGCGACACACAACGCTAGGAAGCGACACACAACGCTAGGAAGCGACACACAACGCTAGGAAGCGACACACAACGCTAGAAAGCGACACACAACGCTAGAAAGCGACACACAACGCTAGAAAGCGACACACAACGCTAGAAAGCGACACACAACGCTAGAAAGCGACACAACGCTAGAAAGCGACACAACGCTAGAAAGCGACACAACGCTAGAAAGCGACACAGAACGCTAGAAAGGAACACAGAACGCCAGGAAGGAACACAGGACGCTAGGAAGGATATACAGGACGCTGGGAAGGATATACAGGACGCTAGGAAGGATATACAGGACGCTAGGAAGGATATACAGGACGCTAGGAAGGATATACAGGACACTAGGAAGGATATACAGGACGCTAGGAAGGATATACAGGACGCCAGGAAGGATATACAGGACGCTGGGCAGATAAACTGAATGTTGGGGCAGGGAAACATAACTAACTGGGAAATACACAGACAGGGACAGAACGCAAGACTGGACAGACTTTAGACAGAACAAAACGGGGAAAACTAAAAACAAAAAGGGTCCCTTCAGCACTGGCGGAGTCCAGATGGTGGCAGGACCATTCTGTCACGGATCGGGGTGAGGTGGAACAGGAGGACTCCATTGCACAGTACTGAAGGGCAAAATAATTTAATAACAAAACTACAACATAAAGACAAGACAAACACAACCTGGGAGTGGACGGCCAGAGTCCGTGGTGATGATGAGTGTCCGGGTTATGGTGATTGGGGAGATGGAAGCAATAGTCCGGGTTTGGGGGTGACATATCTGAATGGTCCTGCACTGGCAGCTACAAGCCTTACTGCTTATATAGTCACCGATTAGGAACGGCTTGCAGCTGCGCAGTGCAGGACCAGGTGAGTGTGGAGATTGGGGGAAAGGTCACTGGAGCGGAGGTCATGACACATTTTCCTCTCCAGTAAAATAATGTTATATATAGGATTTATTTCAAATTTAACCAGTAAAATCTCAGGGTCATTGATTTTTAGAGTGTCATGAGAATCACCCTTCTATATTTTATTGCAGATACTTGAGGTGAAATGCATCAAATCCCATTGTTCTGTTTGAGTGTGTATGAAAACTCACTGTAGTCATGACAAAAACTCACTTTGTTTTGTGACATTACAAAAAAAACTGCACAAAAACTTTCATTTATACTGACCGCTACAACCTCCATAATTAGTTGAATAAATGGAAATAGAAGTGACAAAACCACAGGGAGTCTGTTTTTGCTGTTGAAATATTTGACTTTATTTATGACTTTATTTATGACTTTATTTCAGATTCAAATGCACATGTACCTACATGACTTGTGCAGACGTATGTTAATGCACAGTCATGGCAGAGGTTGTCTGTCATATCAATCCTATGCAAATCTGACAAACCTGTCATTTATGAAGAAAAAAGTCCACTACAGATGACCAACACTACCACCCACACAAAGGTCCAGGAATCATATGAGGTCAGTACAAATGTGTTTCCGTCATGCATTAAATCAACAGGATTATACAGATAAATGAAAGTTTTCAGTGTCCTGGATGGAAATGTGATACAAATATGCTACACTGTGGAAGTTGTTAAAGGAGTTTTTAACCCAAAAAGGAATTCTTCTCTTCTCTTGTATTGAACTTTTCTTAAAGCGCTCCTTCCGCTTGTTTAACTCTTTTTACAGTGTGGTCGTTCACAACCAGTTCCATATGCATGTAGCACTGCAGCAACACTGCTCAAGCCACCACAGACACAGACGTACCAGCCACTCACAACAGGCTAAACCTAGCTACGTCACCAGGTCATAAGCTCCGCCCACAGCCATGTATGGCACTGCCCACAGGCTAGTTACACAAACGTCACACACTTCTGTGTTAGATCACTGTATGTGTCAATATTAACACCTTCCTTGTTATCAACATACAAAACTATTTTTATACATATAAAAAACAGTAAATATATGAACCAGGCCGCCCAACTAATGCTGCAACACCCCTCTATGCCTTCGCTTTTAACCCCAGTCATAGTACCAGTCATAGTACCAGTCATAGTACCAGTCATAGTACCAGTCATAGTACCAGTCATAGTACCAGTCATAGTACCAGTCATTGTACCAGTCATGGTACCAGTCATAGTACCAGTCGTGGTACCAATTGTAGTACCAGTTGTTGTACCAGTCATGGTACCCCTTCAGTGACAGGTTGTAAGTAACAGGGGTGTATGAAACCGCTAACATCAAGCGCTCCAGCTGGTCTAAATACACCACCTCCTCCTTGCTTCTGATTGGTCAGTAGCTTTTGATTGTGACATGGACGAGTGCAGCACTGTTCTAAAAGTTGAACTGTTTCCAACTCGCAGTGCTCAAAAATGGTCTTTCGGCATTTTATTTTTTAGCGCTCTAGGCTCTTAGCGCTCTTGACGCTGAACTACAAGACACATCCTGTGGACACAGACACGAAAGACACATCCTGTGGACACAGACACTAAAAACACATCCTGTGGACACAGACACCAAAGACACATCCTGTGGACACAGACACTAAAGACACATCCTGTGGACACAGACACCAAAGACACATCCTGTGGACACAGACACTAAAGACACAAACTTTCTCTGAAGTTGAAGCAGTCATCCACAGGCTGCTGTGGATGACTGGTACCACTCAGCTGTGGGCTGGTACCACTCAGCTGTGGGCTGGTACCACTCAGCTGTGGGCTGGTACCACTCAGCTGTGGGTTGGTACCACTCAGCTGTGGGCTGGTACCACTCAGCTGTGGGTTGGTACCACTCAGCTGTGGGCTGGTACCACTCAGCTGTGGGCTGGTACCACTCAGCTGTGGGTTGGTACCACTCAGCTGTGGGCTGGTACCACTCAGCTGTGGGCTGGTACCACTCAGCTAGTTTGTCATTTCCTGTTTCATTTGTGTTGTTTCTAAACCAATCAGAGGAGCCTCATTAACGTGCCACTAATATTCATGAAAAACCTCAGAACCCAGTGGTTCAGAAAACAGCTGGAAACAACAACTCTAACCTCATTTGAACAGAAGTGACCCACAGTGTCTTCAACCATAGTGGAGACCACTGCTGTAGAAATGAAAGAACCATAGAAGTTGACTTTTAAATTATTTATTACCTTTTTTGCAACATGAGGATTGAAATGACTTATTTATTCATTTCTGCATTTATTGATTTATTTCTTTAATGGTTTATCACCATTTTTGTAAAAGTGCAATATCACATAAGCATTGAATTATTTATTCATTCATTTCTGCATGTATTTATTTATTCCTCTATTGACTGATTTCTAATTTAGTAATTTTTTGTCTATATAAAACAACCATTGATTTAATTTAACCCATAATGTGCAACACTTTCTAAATAAAATGTTCTTTTATATTGAACTTTTCTTAAGTTATTTATCACCATTTTTTGCAATATTATCCTCAATATTTCCCATTGTTTCGGTGTAAATGATGTATTTTCCTATATTTTATTCACTAATGATCCAGATGTTCATCATCACTCAGTGTAAATTAATAGTGACTGAGAAAAATGAAGCAAAAGTTACTTTTTATCAATATAAAATAAAACTTCTCCATACATTGTCATTGAGTAAACTCCATGGGTTTTACTGGTAAATCAATGTTGTAGAAGATGACTGTTTCCATGGTAACTACAGAGCCTCTAAATGTCCAAATGTCTCATATATGATGAGCATAAAGACATGACAAACTGTATTTTCAGCACATGTATTTTATCTTGTTACGTATTTTACACAAGAAAAACATCCTCTTCTAAACATAAGTAAACTACAAAAATACGAGATATTTTTTTGCTTGAATTAAGCAAAAATAAAATCAGATTTTCCTAATGTACTTTGAAAAAATGAATTATTTATATCTGACTGAAAAGTTTCTCTTTAGGTGATTGTGTTTAATTTTAAGTCTGATGAGATATTTAGACTAGAAATGACAAAAATACACTTGGTCAGATTTTTTTAACAGTGCAATTTATTTTATCCCTATTTTAATCTATTTGAGCTTATTGTAAGGGATTTTTATGTATCTATAATGCCTGATTTGACACCGTTTTAAGTCAGAAGTACACGAGTTCATTCCTTTTGGACCTGGACTAAGAAATGTTAGAGAAAAATATCAGAAATTATTCATAAAAAAACAGACTGTTTTTAATGGAGATGTATCCTTCAGTAGATAAATGTATGGCTTAGTGTCAGTCATAATCCAGTGCAGCCAAACCTCCTGGGTGGATTTTATCTAATGCCAATATGTAAGATTATCTATCACATACAAACAAACAAACAAACAAGATGCTGATATTTACGCGATACATTTAGACCCTGCATATATACAGGGCCGTTGACAGCTTTGGCTGGGCCCGGGATAAAATAATCTGAGTGCCCCCCTCACCCTCAATAAAGACCATTGACTACTTTTTAAAAATGCGGGTCAAGACGTGGTTTGGGTGCATCCTTTTCACATATATGTCTTGCGTCGAGTTGTGGGCGGGTTAGTTAAAAAAGCGGTCGGTAACAGGTCATTTATACATTGACCTGTACACACACACACACACACACACACACACACACACACATATATATATATATATATATATATATATATATATATATATATATATATATATATATATGTATATATATATATATATTCACTTTGACCAAAATCTTTGGGCAGATTAATTGACTTTGGGCGTCAAAGTTACAAACAAAACCAAAGTGCAGTCAGTGCAGATATATTCAGACAATGGCTGAGTCACCAGGAAAACACTTCCACACACTTATTGAACTGTGGGGGGCTGTGGGGACACACTCAATTTGTGGTGGAGCATCCCTTTAAATAAGTATTATTTCATCCATAGCAAAGAAAAGAAAATGCAGTTTTACTTTATTTATTTTTTCACACCAGTGCAGTAGCTGTACTTCTACTGCAGTACAGAATGTGAGTACTTTGACCACTTCTGTCTTTGAATCTCATTGGCTTTGCATGTTTGGATTAGTGAAGTCCAGAAGTCCCTCCCTTTACTTCCTGCAGATCCTCTTAACTTCCATCAAAGTGGGAAAAGCTCAGATCTTTGTGTCCAGGTGAAGGATGTTCAGACTTGGGTCCATCCTCAGTGGAGGCGCTCAGGTCATGTGTAGTGCCTTAAAAAGAAATAAAATAAAAACCTCAGATACTTTTCTTTCCTGTCGTTTTGACAGTTTTTTTTCTGCATTAAACCACCTCAGTCGCCTCTCATGAGTTTCCAGACGTACATTATCGCTGGCGTTCAGGCGTCACAGTTCCCTCCTTCAGATGAGGAATGCACTATTTCTTCTTCTTCTTCCTGGAGTGGTTTTGTCTGGACACCACACGGTAATGGCCAGATGACAGACCGCCGCAGTGGTGTTTTTTTCTCCTCAGAAGGTCTTTTCTCATCCTCGTCTGAAGCTCTTCAGTTTTTCTTCACCTTTCTGACTGAGGATCTGGTTGCCTGGTTACAGGAGTTGGTCCAGATGGCAAACTTCTGCAAGTCTTTCTGATGTTTTACAAAGGTGTGGCTCACTGTGACTTTGAACACTTCCAACAGATACCTTTCCACATGTCGGCGTTTGATGTTTTAAGGGGAATTCCACACATCTTGTCTTAGTTTTTTTCCTCCAGACTTTCCTTGTTAGTGATGTTTTTCTACCACAGGTGGATGTGTACAGCGTTACCACAGGTTTCTAACAGCTACATTTAAGACTTTTTAGGGAGTTTGAGGTTCATGGCCCCGCTGGCCAAAAAAATCCTCACTTCTAGGATTTATTTCTGTATCTGCCACTTTTACAGATTTTTGACCCAATAATGAAAGAGACATTTCAACATATTTACTCCCAGGATAAAAATAATTATGACTTCAGATGACCCAGAGCCATCTCAAAATTAATGGATTTTTAATCAAATATCGGGGCCAAAAATAGGCCGAAAATTGTGACTGTTAAAGTGACCTTGGTATCTAAAAACATGGCTGGAAATGGTCTTATATTAACTATAAATAAAGAAACGATGTCAAATGTATCAATCCGAGTGTTTTTTTTCTAATCCAGACATTTGGGTTTTCCATGTGATTCTCACAGATATGGAGAATCATTTTTCAAGAGTGGCGGGATGGGCGTGCCTTGGGGGGACGGGCCTGCCCATTGGGTAATTTGATCCCGTCCACCCTGTCACAGGCTACTACACTTTAACATGCTTCTTCTTCTTTTAAAGGTCATAAAAATAAAAAAATGTCCTTAATTATGTCCACCAAGGAGGTATTCAATTCAAGTCTGTCTGTCTGTCTGTCTGTCTCTGTCTGTCTGTCTGTCTGTCTGTCTGTCTGTCTGTCTGTCAGCAGGATTATGCATAAAGTTCTGAACGGATTTTGATGAAACTTTCAGGAATGATAGATAATGGTTCAATGAAGAACCCATTAAATTTTGAGCAATGAAGGTCAAAGGTCAAGTTCACAGTAAAGGTCAATAGCTAAAACACATCAGTGGTAATATCTCAGGATTCAGACAAGAAAGAATCCGGTGTTTTTTTTCATTCACATGGTCTAACCTTCAGACATCAGATGGGTCAACACCTATGGTTTGATCACATCACGTTTTGACGTCATATGTCTCTGACTGCCTCTTTTCTAATGTGTTAAAACTATTTGTCATAATCTGATTGGTTGTTTCGTAACGATCCACTATAAATGGAAGCAGTTCCGCTTTTTAGCTTCTGTCAACAGAAATGACCACCAACGTTCCATAGCAGTTACTACCACAAGCAACAAAGTCAAACACATTTAAAAGTCAAGAAAATATTAAGGAAAATCAGATGAACTTATGGCAATTCCTCAGACAATCTGAGGAGGACAAAACTCAAGACAAGTCTGACAATCATTAAGGAGAATCACTGAGGAGGGTCTGACTCTAACCTGGACTTGGAGGATCTTGGTACTGATAAACCCAGGTGACTCTTAACATCTGTCCTAAACACCTTTTCACAGGAAAAAAAAGAGACGGTTGAGTAGTGAGTGGTCCACAAACAGAGACACAATTTCAGCACGGACTCCCCTAAAGACTATTCCAGTTAAGAACTACTGATTTGCAGACAGTGCATTAATGCCATCTACTGGTGTGTAGTGATTATGGCAGGTTTGGTGTAACAGGCGTTTTTACTTCCTGATCTCGTTGGAACGTTATTTGTGTTGTTCATGGCATTATCGCACTGAAGGTAAAGAATTGTGTGTTTTTGGGCTGTTATTATGTCGGATGAGTGATTGATTAAAATGCAGGAAATTGAATTTAAGAAATACAAAATTTTCTGGGGGAGGACCCTGAGACCCCCTGTTGAGAATATGTCCCTAGTGCCTGACCCAAGGTAGTGCAAAGCCTGTCCAACACTCTAATTCTGCCACCAGGTCTGAGTGGCCATTTTTGTGAAACACTGCCTTGCATAACAAGTTCAAAATATATCTGTGAGAGAATGAATAATAAATAATAATAATAATATAAAAATGTGCTTTGGTTAAAGGTGTCATTCCGCTAAAAACCACTTTTTCACACTCCTTTTGGAATCTGATGGCTCACCCAGCGTTACCATGGTGATGGCTCACCCAGCGTTACCATGGTGATGGCTCACCCAGCGTTACCATGGTGATGGCTCACCCAGACTTACCAACACATGCTCCTTTAACAGTGGTTCATCACCTCCACTGGCTGCATACTGCATTCATACTAAACAACAACAGGAACCAGGGACCCAGAAAAAGACGGTCCATCTGACGTCAGTTGGACCGTCACTCACGTGGGGTTAAGCCCATCCCCCGTTACAGTGAATCTGATATAGCATTAGCATTAGCACCACGATGGCCACCAAGATGGCACCACAGAAGCTGCTGCACAAACTTGAAAAAAATGTCGAAGGAAACTGGTTCATGTGTCTCTGTGGAAATAAAGCCTTGTCTTTTCCCTGCATGTATTCAGGACAAGCAATGGCACAAAACCTAGCTGGATGCTACTCTGGTAAAGGTAAACACACACAGAAAGCGAGAGGGGATTCTTCACGCATTCTGAGCCAATCAGACGCCTCATCACTGCATCATGGACATTTATGAGGAAGTACCGGTAAACTCTGTTGTTTGACCTTTAAGTCATTTTTCTACCGTGAAAAACCAACTTGAAACAAAACAATCTAGAGGTTATTTTAATAGAACCAACAAACAATGTATTCAATAACAATGGAGAACACAGTAATATTAATGAAATAACCATGGAATGACTCCTTTAAGAATCAGTGTGTTAATAATGTAATAATGCAAAAAAACTAATTAACGAAATGACAGATCAATATTTGCAAAATAATTTGCATAAATTAAATGTAAAACTCCACTTTAAGTAAACAAGCAACATGCAAGTCAAATCAAGAATAAGAATAAATAAGTAAACAAACTGAAATAAGTAAATAAATAACTATATACAAATGTCTATGTAATGGCTTTAGAGGTTAGCATTTAAAAATACCAGCACTGGGACAATGTGCTTTATGCGAGAAGGAATGATTCAGACTTGTCTTGACTGAAGAAGAAGTTAACGAGTGGATTCACTAATGACTCGGCTCAGACTTGGTTCAGATTTTAACGGTTCAGACTCAGCTCAGCTGAACTGGTGGATTCACTCATGACACTAACCCGCTCTGCATGGTTCTTTTGGCTCTGAATGGCAGGAGGATGTAGATATTGGTCATTTAAGTGTGACGGTGGTGAAAATAAACTGTAAGTGGTTAATGATTACAAACGTATTCATGTTAAGGAATTTATCATTTATACATGGTGTAGTCAGGACTTGGCGGATTCGGTTCAATGGAGACCTTGGATTCTGACTCGTGAGTGAGTTAAAGAATCTGGGTGATTAACCCGGGTGAGTCATGAACTGCTCAGTACTATACTCCATAATTATTCTGAATTACCAGTGGTCCATAGATAATACTGATCCCATGTTATTATAGAATACATGCTGTATAATGGTACGGCCGCACCAAACACAAATTTTCACATCCAGGTGTTGACATTACACACAAAGTTAATGGAAAGACGTGTTTTGATGCAGATTTTCCCTGGGCGACACGTTGGATACGTTGCTCTGGTGCATTTTGCCACAAATACGCGTAAATGCTTGAGTTGAATATATTGAACCTTTCAGATGAATTTGCGTGATGAAAGCCAATCAGCATTGAGATGCTGCCAACATCATGACGTATGATGCTCTGACCGACCCAGAAGTCAACAGAAAGCAAAACTGAGCCTGAGTCTGAAATAGCATTGACAGCGATTTATTTATGTATTTATTTACTTGGGGGGGTGGGGGGCCTCTTTTTTTATTGCCTTTTATGTACATTTATTATTATTATTATTATTATTGGGCAGCACGGTGGTGCAGTGGTTAGCACTCGTGCCTCACAGCGAGAAGGACCCTGGTTTGAATCCCACACCAGACCTTTCTGTGTGGAGTTTGCATGTCCTGTCCGTGTGGGTTTTCGCCGGGCACTCCAGTTTCCTCCCACCAACCAAAGACATGCACTGATAGGTTAATTGGTTAATCTAAATTGTCCATTAGTGCGAATGTAATTGTTTGTCTATATTTTTTGTTTGGGACGGCCATGGCTCAGTTGGGAGAGCGGGTCTTCTATTGACCGAAGGGTTGGCGGTTCGATTCCCGCTCTGTTCTAGTCAGTCCATTGTGTCCTTGGGCAAGACACTTTACCCTCCTTGCCTCCAGTGTCACTCACACTGGTGTATGAATGAGTATGAATGTTGGGTGGTGGTCAGAGGGGCCGTAGGCGCGAAATGGCAGCCACGCTTCTGTCAGTCTGCCCCAGGGCAACTGTGACTACATATGTAGTTTACCACCACCAGAGGGAGCATGTGAGAGTGAATGAATAATGGATCAATAATGTAAAGTGCTTTGGGTGCCTTGAAAAGCGCTATAGAAATGTAATCCATTATTATTATTATATATGTTCAGCCCTGAGATGAACTGGAGACTCATACAGGGTGTACCCCACCTTCACCCATTGTAGCTGGATTAGGCCCCCAGTGACCCCTGTGACCCTAGTGAGGATGAAGCGGGTTCAGATGAAGAGACAAGATTATTATTATTGTTGGCTTTTCTTTTTCTTTTCAGTTTTTATTCATTACTGGCTGTAGACTTTTATTTTCATTTCATTGTATTTATTTTACCATTATGTGTAGACGTTCCCCTTCTGTAAACTACTGCCGTTCCAGAACTCTCTAGAAAGTCCAGTATAGATCCAACCGTTCTAACTCTGCTCTGTTTATACATGATCCATCGATCGACACAAAACCCTAATGTGTAAAATATTAGGAATTTATAAAGCAGGAAGTAAAATAAGCTTCCTGCCATTGGCAGTGGTGTGTGTGTTTTCCTGCATCCATTGATATTTCTGTGCTTGAGTTTTCTTCAGACTCCCAGTGTGAGTTCTGTGGCTGCTCAAAGCTCTGCGTCTCCACCACACTCTTAAATATTTCGCTGTGATAAAGCACTGCGGTCAAAAGATCAACCACAGCTGTGGTTTAACATGAATGAATTCATTCTGCCACCATCAGACATCAACACACACTGAGAGTTCTGTCAAATATCCAGTTTCTGACTGACATGATGAGTTAAGGTTTGTAGGAACTCATAACATAATAAATTAAATGTAATAAAAGTTCATTATGAGCTTTAATTACAGCACCTGACAGACACCGCTGGGTGCTTCACTTCTCTAACTATAGCGCTTCCAATGACAAGAGTGTCTGGTTCAGCAGGTGTGACGCTGAGGGGATCCAACCTATTACAGACGTCAAGCTCTTGGTGCACTACAGTTTTCTGTTTAGCTCCACGCTCCCCCCGTACTGTCACAAATCTGTCACTGATCTCTCTCAGCTGCACAGAACTCACTGGGGGGCTAACTATGCTAGCATTCCTGCTGCTATTAGCATGACCTCCGGTCTCTGGCGCTACCTGACTATAGCTGGGCTTAGCATTAGCCTCCACGCAACATGAGTTCTCCGAAAGCGTCCGGGATGTAAGGTTTTTATGTCTGCACTAAAGACATCCTGTGGACACATGTCCTCATGTGTAACACTGCAGATGTATCTGGTCATAAACACACAGACATAACAATAAACCTCAAATCCTGAAAGACGTTATGATTGATTTATTGATGAAATATCACATGTTTTCATATTGTCTTTCTACTGTAGACCTCCATGTTTCTGTTGAATCAGGTTTATTTGGGTTATTGTGATTTATTATTTAGAATCCATTATAGCATATGAACAGTATATATGTTTTACACTAGTTTTCTACTGTAGACCTACATCTGATATCATATATTTATTTTAAATTGGTCTACCAGTTTTTGTGATGTATTATTATTATTATTATTATTATTATTATTATTATTATTATTATTATTATTATTATTATTATTATTATTATTATTCAGAAGGTTTTATCTGTACAGTATTATATATACTGTGATCTTCAATTTTTATTTCATCTCAGTGTTTGCTCAGTTATAAAGGCAGCTGTAGTGTTGGAATGTTTGTATGTGTTTTGTGTTTTTCTAATAAATTGAAGAAACACTGAGGATTTATTCATTCAAGTCAATTCAATCAGACATGTAATCAGTATGTTACTTATAAGACATTGTCCATTTTGCCCTCTGGACTCGCATTGGGTCCGGGCTCCGATGTCCTCTGGCCGGCGCCCGGTGTCGGCCTGCCTTGAGATGGGCTGGTTGCCGCCCCCTCGGTGGGCCGCTCGCTCCCTGTGTCTGGCTTCCTGGCTGCGTGGGGCCGTTGGCCCCCTCGGGGGTGGGTGGGTCATTGGTGGGGGCTGGGGTGGGCGGGGTTGGGGTGGCGGGTGGGTCGTCATGCCCCGGGCCGCCTGGGTCAGTCTTGGTGCGCTGGGGGGGGTCTGTAGCTGCTCCCTCTTGTTCTCCGGGTTTGTGTCGTTCACAGTGGCCCCGGTGGCTCTCTGGGAGTGGCGTCCTGTGGCTCCTGTGGCCCGAGGTGGGGGGTGCCCTGTTGGCTTGGCTCTGCCTTGTCATGATTGCTGTTCTGGGCTTCGGGGTCCTTCACACTTGCATGTTTGATCGGGTCTCGCCAACTACTACTGAGTCCCATTTCAGTGAATGATGGGACTCGCCAGAATGTGCTGAGAATCTCTCCACAATCTCTACACTAAACTCATTTTCTTCTGCACCGGTGTCCTCTTCTGGACTATTCTATTACATTACATTCTATTTTGTACTATCAGGACATCCACGGTTGTGGTGCTCGGTGCTGATTGTTTAATTTGTTTGTTTTTTGTTTCTCCTTTTGTGCTGGTTTGGTTTTCTCCTCTTTTTCTGATCTACTTATTTCTTTTTTTTTTTTTTTTATTGATGGACAGTTGGTGGTTGGGAATAACACATCACCTTACAGTCTTTAATTACAATAGCACCGCCTGTTGGTTTCTGTCCCCGTTCGTCCTGTCCAGTCTTTGTTTCCTCCGCACATCACTGAGGTGCAGCACTGCACTCACTGGCTTGTAAGGGAGAGTTCTAATGGGGGATGTCTGCTCAGCTTTCAGGGAGGACCGCTGATGGTCACACACATGCACTAAATAGTCTAGTATATGTCTGCAAGACTGGAATATGTACTGATCTGAAGCAATGTTGACTCCCCCTCTGTGGAGTTAAAAGATATAAATAAATACATGAATAAAATAAGTGAATGAATAGAAAAATTAAATAAAATTAAAAAATAAGAACAAAATGCAGACAACTTAGAAAAAGGAAAGAGAAAAAAAAGGAAGAAAAAAGAAAGGGAAAAGAAGAAGGAAGGAAGGAAAAAATAAAACAATAAACAACAAAAAAAACTCTATTTGTTACCTACTTTCCTATCTGCTCATTTGTTTTTAGTTTTTTTTTGTATATAAGTATATGTTTAGTACTTCAGTTATTGATTATTGGTATTGTTATTATTCTTATTGTTATTATTTTTATTATTATCATCATTTTTTTGTACTATGCACTACACTCTAAGAAATAAAATGTTGATATTACTTAACTAAGTTGTCAACCAATCCCACGAAACTGTGTTATTTAAACCAGAAAAGCAAATCACTATTAATGTCAACAACACATATTCAGTAAAACTAACATAATATTCTTACTTTAAAGCTACGTGACATTATTATATTGCATAAACACAACAATATTATGTTGGATTTACTGACACCACATTAAGTTAACTTAATATGATTGAGTTCAATTAACTTAACACAAATGAACATTATTAAGGTGGCAGGTTTTTGTTAATGCCTAGTTGTACTGGCTAAATCAACAAGTTAAATAAATACAATTTAAGTTGCTTAATTTCACTTGAGACTTTATTATACTCTGGAAACATTTGGAAACAGTGGGACTATTACACAACATGTGTATAATGTTGTAATATGAGAATGTAATGTGTGTACAATATACACATCACATTCACAAAAACTGAAAATATACTTAGGAAATAAAATTAAAGAGTATAGGTACATCATGTTACTCTTTTAACCCCACACCTGATTAAATCCACATTTGTTGAACCATCTAAGTTGTATAGATAACTAAAACATTTGGTTAACTAGAAACTGGTCAACCTAAAAGTTATGTTAACTGAAAATGTCAAAAACCTTTAGACCTTGCTGGTCAAGAATCATGCAACAGAGGTTCAAATATCTTTTCATACCCAAAAGTTTTAACATAATCACTTTTGCATAACAGTGCCAAGTAGATTGAAGAAAGGGACGAGCTGCAACCAGGAGGTAAGTTACCTAAAGTCCAGTGATTTGTGATGCTCGCCATCCTAAAGGACACATACAGGTTTACATTTGAAGATAAAGTTGTATGATTATCAACAAGCTTATCAACTATATATTTACGAGCAAGTAACTGCTGTAGATACTTTAAAGGGAATATATTAATACTAATTATGAGCTGGTCAACCTGGAGGTTATGTTTACTGAAAATATCAGAAGCTGTGCTGTGTGATATAGGCAGCGCTGCTGAGGTCAAAATGAAATGTAACTCCTCAAGCAAGCCATCAATTGCTGAACATGGCACATGAAAAAAAACTCTAATTTCTAATAAGAACAGTTGTCAATTTTTGAATGATTTTTTCTTGCAAGTTCTCATTTGGTGTCAGTTTCAATCAAATTATGACAATCTAAGTCTGAAGCAGTTTCTCCAAGATCATCTGGATGGTCTTCAGATGCATATTCATCACCATTTACATTACCACCTTTCACTAATTCAACTTTAAAGTCTTTAACTGTGTAATGTGGATGCCTCCTATTCTTATGTGATTGGTAAGTAGAATATATATTAGTCTGAAATGTACAATTTTGAAACACACAAGTTACTGTTTCATAACGCTTCAGATGGTTGTTGATGTGAGAAAAATACTCTCTACTAGATGGTATTTCACTTCCAGGGCACAAAGGGCATGTAAAAACTCCTAGTTCTGCACTTCTAGTACCCAACACATTTACATGACATCGACTCAAATGAGTTTTAAGAGCATTCCATGTTTTGAATGAGCATGGACATTCATAGTATGTGCATGGATACGAGTGTCTCTGACCGTAATGATAATGTTTCAATTTGTAGTGTTTTAATAACTGGTACCTCGTAGATACAGTCTCAGGGCACTGTTTGCATCTCCACATTCAGAGCCTACAAAGAAGAGAGACAGTGATTAGTAATCTCTTCAAATGTTAGGATTAGAACTGCTCATAAAACAGATATGGAACATTAGTAAATAGCAGTTAGATATTGTTACATTGAGCCTCTCTGAGTCGACTGCACCCGACCTGTATATTTTTACCAAAAGCAATGAATTTATGTAAATTATGAAAACAGGGCACACAAAATTTACACCTTTAGTATCACTCTAGGATAATTTACCTATTTTTTAAAATGTGATATGAAATTTCAAATATGAATTCATAAAAAGGGATGAAGTCTACCAGAGCTCCTCCTGCTTTCTGTTCAATATTTAGGGATGCAGTACAAACTGGCACCAAAGAAAAATCTTCTGGCTATTTAAGAATTCAAGAAATAACAGCTATGCACTTGACAATGGCACAAATACTGCAATGACACATACCAAACTGCGCGCGGGTGCCTGCGTGCGTGTGTGTTTTAAGCTAGCAATGACCGTTTTCCAAACAACCGAGGGCATTAAAAACTGAAAACACTTACAACCGAGGGCATTAAAAACTGAAAACACTTACAACCGAGGGCATTAAAAACTGAAAATACTTATCGTCGGTTGACACAACCTATAGTTTCACACTGTATTATCAAGGAAACATTTCTACTTACCAATTTTTTTCAAGGACGACGGCTTCCAACTGAGCACATGGGGCGAGTGTCGTCGGTTGCTTTGCTCTGTGGTCACTGCGCATGTCTGAGAATGCGTCGTAGAGTATCTTTACGTGCATGTATGATTTAAGTGAGATAGTTAGGTCCGTTTGAATCTTCTGTGTTTTGTAGCCTTGAAATGCCTTACTATTATGTTATTCCAATGAAACTATGTTATTTTTTCTGTAAAAACGTAATAGTTATAGTAAATTTACCACAACAAAGTTACACAATATGAACAACATCACTATTTCATTTCTTAGAGTGTAAGTACAGTTAGGCTAGTAGAGCAAGACAGGAGAGTGTTTTAATCCATAAACAAGCTTAGTGGCTAAGGTCAGATTTTTTCCTTGGCTCTGGGTGAATACGAAGTCAACAAAGACTAAATCATCTACAGCAGGGGTGCTCAGTCCTGGTCCTGGAGAACTACTATCCTGCATGTTTTAGATGTCCACCCCCTTCCTTCCAAACTTCTAAAACATGAAGGACCAGGTTTGGGCCTGTCCGTCCATGGGAGCAGATCTGTCCTTCACTTCACTTCACCCCAAGGTTTCTTCTTTTCCACTGGGTTTTGGAGTTTTTTCTTGCCAAGAAGGAGGGTCTAAGGACAGGGGGAGGAGCTAAGAACAGGGGGAGGGTCTAAGGACTGGGGATGCTTGGGACTTCATCTATTTCTGTGATTGATTGTTCTCTCCAATAAACCCTATAAAACACTCTGAGATGGTGTTGTTGTGATTTGGGGCTGTATAAATGAAATTGAAATGTAATTAAATGAAACCAGTTTTAAGTGCGAGAAATAGCTATTTTGGAGCTTACATGTAGTTTCCTATTTGTCAACAATAGTAACTGAGTACATATCATCACCTCTGTTTGGAGTTACACATTTTTTTTGACCTGTCAATGCCACTCAAGGTCAAAGATTATGACACTATGTAAACACTAAAAAAACACACAGTAAAATGGCCGTCTATAGTGTTATGAAAACCAACATGGATTAAACCAACAAATATCACTTGCCTGACAAAGGGTCAATTGGATCAGTGGTATAGAAGTTAAATATTTGTAGATTTCAGTGGATGCCCGTGGTCACTGACGGTGGTTTTAGGTCGTTAATTAAAGTCATGTAAAAATAGCTGGTCTTCCTCCTGTCGTCCTTCAGCAGTGGACAGAGGTTTGTCTGAGGTGAGTTTAGTCTGAATCTACTGTCCTGAAGTTAATCCTGCTCCATACCGGGGGATGAGAGGACAGTCTGGAAAACATTTTAATTTGGAGATGGTACAGGAGAAACGTTGTTTTAATGTTTCCAAAGCATTATGGGAAAATCTTCTAAGCTTCTGCCACACTAAGTTATTTCTACCGTTCTGATTTACAGTAAAAGCCCACATCTGTGATGATTAAATTCTGTCATGCTGACCTCATGTGTCACCTCTGCTGCTCCCCACAAGGCCAAAGCTTTCAATTATTTTGGTCTAATAATGCTGCGACACTTTTTATATAATAGAAGTGAGCTGATATTGGCCGATTTCAGTCCCGCCCCCTCTGACTTTCACTTCAACTGTTGCACTGTTCTGTTCATTTGACACCAGTTCACTGCACTCTGACCCTAGAACACTAACATTAAACTGAGTAACACCATCACTAATGTTGGCTACATTTTACCTGATAAAATATCCCAGATAAAAGACAGTTTTTGCCAATTTATGTAAAAGTCCAACACTGTACGACAAATAGTTGTAATTTGTTAATATACAGTTACCCTGTTTGCAGGAGTTTTTTTTATTAATCTCACCCAATATTGGTTGGCTGAGATTATTGCAATCACCTTGTGTGTGTGTGTGTGTGTGTGTGTGTGTGTGTGTGTGTGTGTGACATATGCTCTAACTGTAGATATCACCATGAAATTACTTGGACATATACATATAGCTAATGTGCATCCGATGCAATGATCCATTTGAGTAAAGGTCAAAGGTCAAGGTCACAATTAACTAAAAGGTCAAAATCACATTATCAGCAAGCCAAGGTAGTTCCACCCCCCCACCCACACACACACACACACACACAGGATCACCACCAAAATCTAATCATTTTCAGATCACCTCATTAAAAACCTAACCTAAAAATGTCATCAAAATCCATCCATAAGTTTTTGAGTGATCTTGTACATAACCAAACAAACAAACAAACATCCAGACCAACCAACGAACACCGACAAAAACATAACCTTTTTGGAGGAGGTTATAACTCAACTAAAAAGGGTCAGAGACGATGAAGAATGAAGATTTCTACAATTCTCATAATTGGTGTTATCACAGATGACCAATATTTTTGGAGATCTTAATCAATACTGGATAAATTATCATAATATTACACACACTTATACACATAAACATATAATGAAATTATCAATATTGCAAAAGGTCAAAGGTCAGGGTTTCATTGAGCAGAAAGGTCAAAATCATTGGGTCTAACTGAAGAATGGGTGAGATTAGGTGTTCTCTGAATACTTGTTCCTGTTTAATAAAGGTTGTGTCTGTCAGACTGATCAGACAGACAGACAGATCAGACAGTCTGTCTGATCTGTCTGTCTGTCTGATCTGTGTGTCTGTCTGATCTGTGTGTCTGTCTGATCTGTCTGTCTGTCTGATCTGTCTGTCTGTCTGATCTGTCTGTCTGTCTGATCTGTGTGTCTGTCTGATCTGTCTGTCTGTCTGTCTGATCTGTGTGTCTGTCTGATCTGTGTGTCTGTCTGATCTGTCTGTCTGTCTGATCTGTCTGTCTGATCTGTGTGTCTGTCTGTCTGATCTGTGTGTCTGTCTGATCTGTGTGTCTGTCTGATCTGTCTGTCTGTCTGATCTGTCTGTCTGTCTGATCTGTCTGTCTGTGTGTCTGTCTGATCTGTCTGTCTGATCTGTGTGTCTGTCTGTCTGATCTGTGTGTCTGTCTGATCTGTGTGTCTGTCTGATCTGTCTGTCTGTCTGATCTGTGTGTCTGTCTGATCTGTCTGTCTGTCTGATCTGTCTGTCTGATCTGTCTGTCTGTCTGATCTGTCTGTCTGATCTGTCTGTCTGTCTGATCTGTGTGTCTGTCTGATCTGTCTGTCTGTCTGATCTGTCTGTCTGATCTGTCTGTCTGTCTGATCTGTGTGTCTGTCTGATCTGTCTGTCTGTCTGATCTGTCTGTCTGATCTGTCTGTCTGTCTGTCTGATCTGTGTGTCTGTCTGATCTGTCTGTCTGTCTGATCTGTCTGTCTGATCTGTCTGTCTGTCTGATCTGTGTGTCTGTCTGATCTGTCTGTCTGTCTGATCTGTCTGTCTGATCTGTCTGTCTGTCTGTCTGATCTGTGTGTCTGTCTGATCTGTCTGTCTGATCTGTCTGTGATGAGATATTTGGACTAGACATAAGAAAAAAAACAGTTGGTAAGAATTAGATTTTTACAGTGTTTTCTGGGTAAAACATTTGAAAGTGACCTTTAAAAGTGCTTGAATCTGACCTTGAAAAATGCCTCCGAACCTTGAATCTAGGTCACAATTGAATTTGGACTGAAGGTAGGATTGTTTTTGCTTTCCTCGGCTGACCTTCTATAACTGGGTCAGACTCTGCCAAAGCCAAATACCTACAGATCCACATGTGGCCCCTACCCATCATCCCCCAAACGTCCACAATAATCCCTCCACCTTTGATCACGATTTCCTCCTAATCCGGTTGAAAGTGTTGGGTGACGACCGCCAGAGGCAATATGTCTGCTGAAGCTAGGACGCTCGCTTCCTTCTATGTGGAGGAACGTCGTTAATTACCTCCAGTCGTCCGCCCAAGCAACAAACCCCAGTGACCCCAGTCCACCTTAAATAATCTCTGGCTGGATGAATCAGCAGCGGCTCAGGCGCATCGAGCCGCTGTTGAGGTGATGGCGGGGGGGGTGGGCACAGCTGGAGAGGCGGTGGAAGCTGGCGCTGCATCCTTTCTGTTCAAACTTCATTATGACTGATTAAAGTGAGTTTGCGACGCTGCATCATCTGGTCACATCAGATGACTGGATTAAGCAGAAGGGAGGGATTTGGATTTATTTATTTATTTATTCTACCTCTGGAATTTAAACAGACGGCTTTTTTAATCCTCGCTCTCCGCCGTTATGTTCGTACCCATAAAAAAAGTGCAGTTCCCAGCTACCGCCCGCCAAGATCTGACCTTTTGTTCTTGTGTCACTTTAAGCAGATAAAAAAAAAAAAACAGAAAAAAGGAGACGGACGTTGACAGTGATGGTGGATTTTAAGTCTAGTTTTAAAACTATTAACTGATGTCGTTCCAGGGTTATTTTGGCAAATGTGACAAGAAAAGTGAGCGGGGGGGGGGGGGGGGGGGGGGGGCTGTATGTGCCCCAGTGAAGGTTCAAATAAAATTCAGTTTTTATTGTCAAATGCTCAAGTTAAAAACAAGTTAAACAACAAATGTTTCCAGCCACAAGCCCCGCCCCCTCACGCACATCTGACCTGATTTTTCCCGATCTCTTATCAATGTGAAAACACATTTTGATTACCTTGACCTTTGACCTACATTCACCAAAATGTAATGGAATCTATTTGTGTAAAGCACCTGACAAACAAACAAACAAACACATAGTTTAAAACACACTGGTTAGTTAAAAACAGCCTGATTAGTTAAAAACAGCCTAATTAGTTAAATACACACTGGTTAGTTAAAAACAGCCTGGTTGGTTAAAACACACTGGTTAGTTAAAAACAGCCTGATTAGTTAAAAACAGCCTGATTAGTTAAAACACACTGGTTAGTTAAATACAGCCTGGTTGGTTAAAAACAGCCTAATTAGTTAAATACACACTGGTTAGTTAAAAACAGCCTGGTTAGTTAAAAACAGCCTAATTAGTTAAATACACACTGGTTAGTTAAAAACAGCCTGATTAGTTAAAAACAGCCTAATTAGTTAAATACACACTGGTTAGTTAAAAACAGCCTGGTTAGTTTAAAACACACTGGTTAGTTAAAACACACCGGTTAGTTAAAAACACACTGGTTAGTTAAAACACACTGGTTAGTTAAAACACACCGGTTAGTTAAAAACACACTGGTTAGTTAAAACACACTGGTTAGTTAAAACACACTGGTTAGTTAAAAACAGCCTGGTTAGTTTAAAACACACTGGTTAGTTAAAACACACTGGTTAGTTAAAAACAGCCTGGTTAGTTAAAAACACACTGGTTAGTTAAAACACACTGGTTAGTTAAAAACACACTGGTTAGTTAAAACAGTCTGGTGAGATAAAAACAGCCAGGTTAGTTAAAAAAGATTGAAGCCACAGTTCAGTCTAAATCTTGGACCGTTCTAGTCGATTCTACTCTATCGTCTTCTATCGTCTTCTATCGTCTTCCATCGTCTTCTATCATCTTCTATCGTCTTCTATCGTCTTCCATCGTCTTCTATCATCTTCTATCGTCTTCTATCGTCTTCCATCGCTGCATCTTCTGCTTCACAGTGACACACAAACATACAACACATGCGTCAAACAGTTTTACTTTTTTGTTGTTGTTGTTGTTGTCGAGTGCATTTGTCCTACCCATAATCCCTTGATGACACAATCCACTCTGTGTGTATTATATGGAAAGCTGTGTTTGTTTACGCTTATGAGGAATACTGGGGGGGTCAGGGGTCAAGGAACATGAGCAGTAGGTTTTGTGGAAACCCCCTCCCTTTATTAACAGTTAATTTGCAGGTTCCCAGTTCCCAAATCATCTTCTATGAATCTACTGACAGTGTCATGGTCGCTCTGTTCTGTCACCTTTCCCCTCTTTCTGTCTCTTGTCAGAAGGTGACCACTCTACCAACTGTGGCTCAGTTGGTAGAGTGGGTCGTTAGGGTCAAAGGTTAAAGCTGTGGCTCAGTTGGTAGAGTGGGTCGTTAGGGTCAAAGGTTAAAGCTGTGGCTCAGTTGGTAGAGTGGGTCGTTAGGGTCAAAGGTTAAAGCTGTGGCTCAGTTGGTAGAGTGGGTCGCCCAATGACCGAGAGGTTGGTGGTTTGTGTCCCGGCTCTGGCTGTCCACATGTCCAAATGTCCTTGGGCAAGACACTGAACCCTGACTTAGTCTCCCAGTAGGACTGACCTTTGACCTTATAAACCTACTGGTGTATGAGTGTGTGTGAATGGGTGAATGTGAAGTTAATGTAAAGAGCTTTGAACCATGAAGGTGGAACAACTATAGAAATGCAGAACATTTACCTTTCACCATTTTGCCTCATTCTGTCCTGTTTCTATTTTCCTAATCACCTCTCACTATATCACTTCTCTTCTTCCCTTGTCGGGTCATTACATTCTGCACCTGGCTTCCGTCCTGGACGCCCACAGCCCTTCCCGTCATCCAGATACGTGCTGGCTCTGGTTCCCCTTTGGCTCTCTGGTTATGGACTTTGTCTCTGGTTATTATTATTACAGTGTTGCTGTCACTTTCAGTTGGATGTTCTTCTTGTTTTGTATTTCTATGTCATGGAGTTGCTCTTTAAAGATCTGGAACTGAATCTACTCCGTTTGCTTTTGGGTCCTTCCACAAGTCACCCCATAACAGACAGTCTATAAACCTAATTTGGAATGATTTCAAACAATATTTTTACTAATACAGACATTTGAAATGTTTATCCATTATAAGAAAATGCATGTGGATCTTTCAAAATTCCTAAAAAAAATGTAACTTTTTGACCTACTGTTCCCAAAATCTATTCTGGATCACTATAAATCACAATTGGCATGAATTCAACCAATAATTGTATTGCTATAATAGCAACATTTACATGATGTTGAGTTTTGGAAGGAGATAATTATAACTTTGTCTAAAATTACCAATACACACCTTCCATTATTTCCTAAGTTATATATACTGGGATGTTTCCCAGGAAACTTCACACTTAATAAATATGAAAAAGCAATGGTGATATATTGTATACTTGAAGCAAAATATAATATTGTTCTATCGTGTAGATCTATGTATAAGCCAAGTATGCAAAAATGGGCTGAAGGTCTATTGCATTGTATTGCCATGGAAAAAAATACATACATGATCAGGGGAAAATATAATACATCTGTGAAGATATGGGACCTATATCTGAGATTATGTAACTTATTGTCCTTCATGTTATTTATCTTTACTTGTCTCACTTATACTGCTAATCTCTGATTTGTATATATACTTAGTGTCGTCCCTGGGGAATGTGCTTGGTATTGTGCCTGTATTGTTTTGTTTTTGTTATGTTGTTTTATTATTTGTAGAAAAAAAGTCAATAAAGAATATATATATATATATATATATATATATATATATATATATATATATATATATATATATATATATGTATATATATATAAATAAATATAAAAATATAAATATAAAATCTAAATATATATATATATATATATATAAATATAAATATAATATATATATATATATATATATATATATATATATATATATATATATATATATATATATATATATATATATATATATATATGTATATACCCTCGATGGTTGTGAGTTTTAAAGAGTCAACTATAAAATGTGAAATGTTCATTGTATAAGACATGAATTTTGGAAAACGCGTCCATTGTAAGTAAATGGGAAAATCTGGCATTTGGATAATTTTTGGAATCCAGATGGTTATCCAGAACATTGTCCACATTTAATGGGAACTCACATGGGTTAATACCTATCTGCAGACATTATTTCAAGAACATCCACCCATAACTTTTTGCACAATTAAAATAACAGACAAACTGAACCAACATTAATACAGCCTTGGCTGAGGTAAAAATAATAGCATGTAATTTCCGTGTCCTTTTTTTACCATGTTGCATGCAGATTTTTTTGTACGTTTGAATCAAATAAAACAGTTTCTCTTATATCTCGGTCATATGTCAACTTCATTAAATTAGATTTTCTACAGAACAAGGGGAAAAATGGAAAATGTTCACAACAATAATGATGTGTTATGTCCTGTAATAACAGAAAAGGGTTAACATGTTGAACTGCAGATTATTTCTATGATGCACTGACCTGTAAAGGGTTAAAAGTCATCCTTCAGATCAGTCACAGTCTGTTTAGATTCATCCTTTCCTGAGGTACAAACTAACACACAGACAAACCGAACCCTCAGTGGAGGCACCACAAACCCTGTCCCTTGTACATATTAGAAGTTTGAGTGAATCAGCCGGATGGATGGGGGGCGGGACTAAGGTCCGGACGTTCCGCACAGCTGCATTGCAATCGCCCGAAATATGATACTCAGATGCAGCACAGTGCATTTCTTCGTGGCGTACTATCCAAGGAAGGAGAAATCAACTGAGGTAATCCTTAGAAGAATAGACCTTTATTGATCCTTTCATTTGTTACAACAGCAGAGAAAATGGTGCAGTTACCAATATCAACCAATAACAACCAGACAATCAATCTGTTGTTTCATTTGTTTTATTCAGTTTTGCGCTGTCTAATTTGCTACTTAAAAACAAACAGCAGGAATTTTGTAGCAATAACAAATAAATGGCACTTAGGGCGCCATTTAAACTGCATGCAACCTTGTGTATTTTTACTTTCATGTGGAGTGTTTTGGCAAATCTAAGCACCACTAGGATGGAAGGAACTGTATTTTCTGCACTATAAGGGGAACAGGACTATAAGGCGCACTGTCAATGAATGGTTTATTTCCCAAATGTTTACATATTATAAGGTGCACTGGACTATAAGGCGCATTAAGCGAAGTCAAAATCATGAGATAACAAGTTAAAATTATGAGATAAAAAGCCAAAGTGATTAGATAAAAATCCAAAATTCCACCTCACAAAGCACAACCAGCATTAATCCATATATAAAGCGTTCTGGATTATAAAGTGTATGTCATTTTTGGAGAAAATTAAAAATCTTTTAAGTGTGCTTTATAGTACGGAAAATACAGTAGGTTTTTTTTCTTTATTATATTTCTCTGAACTTAATTAAAGTACTGACTTATTCAATACTGTTTTGTTTTTTACTCAAAGTCACAATTATGAGATAAAAAGTCACAATTGCAGTACACCACTGAAACTAGACAGAGAGGAAGGTCATGGTGATGCAAAGTGACATTAAAATAATAAAATGCCAGTGATAGTTTATTGGCTAGCTGTCTTACATTATTATTTGCCAAAGCCTCTACTACTGTTTGTGTAAGTGAAATAAGGCTTCAATGACTGACAGCAGGTTTAGTTTTAACAAGTCAGATATGTTTGACAATGTTCAGTCAGTTATATTTAAGAACCTCTGTTGAATTCTATGATACAGTCATTTATACACTAATAAATGAATGGTAACTGTTTTTGATTCCATGAGCATGACACACACCGTTCATCTTTCAAAAGTGTGAAATTTTTTTTGAACTATCTCAGAGTGTTGAAGTCACATCGAAGGTCCTGAGGAAAACGTCCTGAACGGCCCCCCTGTCCGTCCGGCTGATCCGATGTAGCATCTACCATATTGGAACTTATTTTGGCAGCAATCCAGCTAATGTTACCATGTCTCTGCACATGTTGACATCAGCGTATCAACTGCCTCCACATATGTACAAAGTGTGAAGTAAAATGAAACAAGATTGATGGATTGTTTTTATGGAATAACACATTTCACCCATAAATGGAAGAAAAAAAAACATTTCAAAAAGTCTGATCAGGAACAAATACAAATGTTCCAGCTCTTTTTCCTGCTGCATTACTGACACAGCGTATATTTCTGAGACATTCGATGACTCACACAATCCATGAATCATGAGGAATCCAAACTAAAAGGCTTTCTGTCCATGCTTTTAGCATAAGGGTTTGCAACAGTTTCCGTGACGACTTCAGAACGGTGACCATCTGTCAAATGCTGGAGATTTAACACAGCCTCAGAAACAGAAATTCATTAAAGTTTCCTGCTGCATCTCCTCAGAACTTCTGTGTCGTGGCCTTTCAGCATCTCATTTCAACCTCTGTCAGAATGCACAAGCTAGCATTTTATCATTCTCTCATCATTGTCCACAGATAAATCTGCACATCATGAAACACAATGAGAGCAGATGAGAATTCAATTAGACCACACAAAGACTGATGCAATATCACCTGCATCCTTCAAGGACATTTTCTGATGCACTTATGCTTCTAACTTTAACCCATAAACAGCCACCGGCGAAACAATATTATCCTCTGTATTTAGCAATTTTTCAGTGATAGTTTCCTTTTCATAACACATAAACTCCCAAACAACCACTGGAGAATTAAATCATAGACTGAAGATAGAATGGTCCATGTACCTTTTGATTTACAAAATAAAATGGATTCACGTAAATACGGCCATTTTCCCGATTTTTCATTTTGAGACAAAATTAAATAACAGCAGTAATTCTATTTCTTTATTTTGTGTCTCAAAATGAAATCAATTAAAATTTCTGCGTATTCACTTTTGTTTTCTAGTCTTGTTGATATAACCACCCACCAGAAGTGGAAGGTAAGTGTAATAAATTCCAAATAAAACTTGAGCGTGCTAACTGCTCAACACTGTCTCACTCCTACCACGTCAAAATTCCAACGTTCCTACATGCTGACCAAACAAGGTGTCCCTCAGCATCTAATTCAGATGCAGTGTTTCTAACCCATCCATGGCAATATGAGACGTTTGGGTTTAATACACTTTTTTGCTGGGATTTAGGGTTGGGGCTCTGAGTGTCACATATGGGTTAGAAACCCACTGCATCTCAGTTAGATGCTGACATCTAACAAGCGCGTTGGATTTTGATGCACTGGGAGTCACCATTGGTTGAACTGCTGACTGCTATATATGTCCATACAAAAACAAAACAACAAGTGGCAGACAAACTTATTGAAGCGCTGCACAAAATAGTTGACTGGCTACATTACTTTTGTCTGAGACTGAAAACATCCCAAACTCTTTGTATGTATTAATTTTCACATCAGAACATTACTCAAGACCCTGACATATTTGTCAAAGGAGTAAAGCTCAATGTTGTTCAGGATTTTAAATATTTAGGAGTCATTGTTGACTCACATTTAACTTTTAAAAAACATATTAAAAATGTAAATGGTCGAGTTAAAAGGAATCTCATGAATTTTAAGTTAATGAAGAATCAGATGAGCACAGAGGAGCTAAACTTTATCTACATGCTATGATTTTAACTAGCATCACATAATGTTTGACCACTTGGTCTAAAGCAAATGCAACTAATATGTCACTAATACACACATTTTATAAACATGCACTGAAGATTCTGGACAAAAAAACAATAACTACCATCACTGTGCCATCATACATGGTCTGATCTGTTCAATTTGTACAATATTATTTTCTTTTCTAATGGCTGTTTACTTTTTAAATGTTTAAATGATCTTGCTCCACCTCCCCTTAAGCAGTTTATGAGTTTGTGTAGAGCCACAAATACCACCAGGACAACGAGAGGGGACTGTAGACGTATGTTTAGGCATTCTACCTTTGGCCAAAGTGCCTTCTGGGTAAAAATAGCAGGACTATAGAACAGCATTCCTGTTAGTATCAGGTACAGTAGCACCGTCACTACTATTAAATTAGGTCTTAAGAAACGGCTAAAGGCAGAGCAGCACTGTGGACACTTTTAGTCATTGATCATGTGTTTTTTTGTCTTATTTAGACAATGATGTAGTTGGCGCTGCAACAAGAAGTAGGTATTTATTTACACATAATCCTACTGTACCCAGAAGATGTTTTGATTTTCTTCCTTGTTATTAATTCTAATGTTATTATTATTATTAGTAGTAGTAGTAGTAGTTGTAGTAGTATTTTATTGTATTTTATTGTATTTTTTACTTACCACCAGGGATGACAGATGAAAATTAGCCTTGTGGCTATAATCTGGGTCAATTGTATGTTGTGCACTGTCCTGTGAAATAAAGATAAAAATAAACCAAACTAAGCTTCTGGTGGACGGTTATAGCAACATAAATAGAAAACAAAAGTGAATGTGCAGAAATCAAAATTGAACAGTTTTCTTTTGATTTGTATACGAAATATCAAACTATCAAAAGGTTCATGGACCACCCTGAACCAAAGTAGTAAATAGTAAAACTTACCCCAGTACAGAGGTAAGTTGCAACAAATCTGTTCATTGCTTTTTCAAATTATTTTTCATTATTTGTTTCCAAAACCAAAATGAAAAAAATGGACAGTGATGCGTTTTTTCAGTTTTCCTTTTTGTGTTTAAATTAATAATAGAAAAAAACGGATAAAGGTTGTTTCCCGTTTCATCCAATTTTGACCTGAAGTAAATGGAATAAAGTGTAAATGAATCTAATGGCTAATGTTAAGTGCTTTGAGCACCATGAAGGTGGAAAAGAACTACACCAGGGGTCTCCAACCTATTCCACAAAGGGCCGGTGTGGCTGCAGGTTTTTGTTCCAACCAACCAAGAGTTCACAGTTTGACCAATTGACTCTCTGCAGACTGAGATCAGTTGATTCATTGATTGAAGTCTGGTGTGTTGCTGCTTGGTTTCAACAAAAACCTGCAGCCACACCGGCCCTTTGTGGAATAGGTTGGAGACCCCTGAACTACACTATATAAGTGCAGAACATTTGCCATTTATCCCACAACCAATCCATTTTCAAAGGAGGGGCCTTGTCTAAAATCTTTGCATGTGATTAGATGAAGAATCTGTCCGTCATCTTGACTGAAGTGCCGCTTCAGACACTAACGTTGAACTTGAGCTGTGACGTAGCTCAGAGCGACAGCAGGAAGAAGAGCCAAAGACCACAATATGGCTGCACCTAAATGCACCAGTGCGTTGTCTGGAAATGACCATTGTCGTATGTGCAGCGAAAATCTGAAGAGAAAAGACAACATCAGCAACAGCCAGCGGATATTCCTTCTCATCACACCGTCAAAATCATGAGATTAAAACTCCAAATTATCAGATTAAAAACTCAAAATCATGAGATTTGAGTCTCCAGTTCATCTCAGGGCTGAACATATATAGACAAACAATCACTCTCACATTCACACCTGTGGGTGATTTAGATTAACCAGTTAACCAGTTAACCTATCAGTGCATGTGTTTGGATGGTGGGAGGAAACTGGAGTACCTGGAGAAAACCCACGTAGACACGAGGAGAAAAAAAATACTCCACACAGAAAGGTCTGGTGTGGGATTTGATCCACTATGTAAAACTACAGTACGCCATATATTAAGGATGTAAAGTAACATATATACTGTAGCATGCGCACACACGTACACAAGAACAGCAAAACATTCTCATTTTCATTTAACGAAATTGTCTGTACAGTCAGGATCAAATTATCCAAACATGTAACTGACCCTTTCAAAAATTCGTATTGCATTTTAAGGAATGACACGTTAATCTTGAACGCTTGTAGTATAAAGACAGTTTCCTGTATATTCCATAAAAAATGTCAAAATATCTGTTTTTGGATATTTTGTGATATAAATGTTAAAGTACTAATTTAGTACTAGTACTAGTACTAGTAGGGAGGAGAATGTTAAGTAAATGTTACTCCCCATCGTTTTAAATGTCGTGCTAGTCAGTGGACTATAGGTCACATGACTCTCATTCCAAGAGCAGTGTGGTTTGGAGTGGGGGTGAGGGTAAGGTTAACAGACTTTTGAGATGATAATCGGGTACCATCCCCTGAGTTTTACTAGGAAACCAGGGACATTACTATTTCAACAGTCAACATCGTTAAAATAAGCAATCTATTAGCTTAAAAAAATCAGTGACTAGCATTTACTAGCTGACAGTTGGGTGTGTTAGCCAGTGTTGTGAAACTATGAGTCTAGTTTACTGGTGAGCAGTGAGTACATGTGACTGCTCTGTCATGATTACAGTCAAATATATAAATAGACTTGTGGTACACCATGTCATTCATTCTGAACAACTAATTACATGGTCTATTTATTTATATATTAATTCTTCGCCATGCAATCCTTCAAAAAATACAGTCAAATAGTTTCTCTGCTTAGCATATGTGTGCTGTGATCTTTTGGGGGCAGTGTGATTGACAGAGTTAGCAAGATAGCTCCAGAAGTTAGCTTGAATTAGCTAGTTGTGTCCGTCATATGCCCCTGCAGATGTAAAAACAAGGATGACAATGAAGTGTATGCCTCATAATTTAAGGCTCGCATTAACAACCAAAGTAATAAAGCGCTTTTTGGTCTAAGCCCCGCCCCCAATTGCATTACCACACCCTCAACCATGGCTGGAACCTCATCCCCAGGCCTTAAACTCATCCTATTATGTCAACAAACACAGAAATAAGTATGATATAAAGACTTTGGTGAACATAAAGTGAAGAAGTTGGGCTGTGACTGCAGCTCATCCAACAATAAAGGGACAATATCCAGAATTGTCCAAGGGATATCACCGGGCACCCTCTCTTATCTTAATGAGTAAACCTTGGACAACAACAAACAAACAAACACACAAAAAAAAAAAACTTTAACGGTTGAAGCCAGGTTCAGCTAAATGTAGGCCTTTGGCTCCCAGACTACATGTCCTCACTGCTTTATTGTTTAGTTTCTTCTTCAGAGCATCACAGTGAAGGTGACATTCAACAAACACATGAAACAAACCTCACCACATGTGCTGGAGTTCCTCCACCTCAGCAACTTTCTCGTCCAGCTCGTCTTTTCTCACCCACAGCTTGATTTGGTTTTATTATCACCAACAACCAGAGCAGTCGCACCGCTGAGAAGCTGCGGATATTAATAACATGCAGCAGAAAAATGAATTTGATCAACTCATTTGCTCATTTTCTGAATATTTGTCATTTTTGTTTATTTTACTGCATATTTTGTTCATTTTTGTGCAAGTAAAATCAGTTTGAGTTTTATGATGTGAGTTACGCTCCATCTGATGCTGTTTTTGGGACTATTTTTACTGGTAGTGCTGGTAGCCTGGAGGTTTGTGTGTGGAAACAGCAGCTGAATATGTCACTGGGGTAAACAGTGCTCGGGCCCCGTGGAAAAGGCCCCTGAGGCCAAACCCTGCCAGGTTGCCGGTCTCGGCGCCGGTCCACCTCACCGAGCCTGTCTCATTAGTAACACAGGGGGATGTCACGGGTGTGCGACAGGGGTAAAAGGGGTCGACCCGGCACCAGTGGAGCAGATCTGAAAAGCTGCAGAATGGATGGAATCGAGGCCAGAGACTGCAGAGCTGTTTATTTGGGTTTTTTTACACTGTTTCTACTGGAGTTCAAATCACACTGAATATTAGGAGGAACTCTGGACGTATCAACCCATAAAGACACAGTGTTGCAAAAAAAAAAATCACTAGGAGTCGCTATTAGTTCTCTGAAAAGTCACCGAAAGTCAGTAGGTTCCATCATGACGTCACATATGACACAACCACGCCCATGTAGCATGTGACATAATCACATGGTCAGGCGTAATTGTGTTTTTTTTTTGTGTTTCACAATATTTCACCATCAGATGGCACTTTTTCACCACTTTTCAGTTGGTTTGCTTTCATTTGACACCACCCCGTGTTGCCAATTTAGCGACTTTGTCACTAGATTTAGCAGAAGTTGTCTATCTCTGGCGGCTAAAAAGATTATTTAGTGACTTTTGGGCTGAATATAGCAATTATTAAATGTTTTGCACTTCTATAGTTGTTCCACCTTCATGGTTCAAAGCTCTTTACATTAGCCTCACATTCACCCATTCACACACACTCATACACCAGTAGGTTTCGAAGGTTCTGTCAGTCCTACTGGGAGACTAAGGCAGGGTTCAGTGTCTTTGCCCAAGGACACTTTGACACGTGGATAGCCAGAGTGTGGACACGAACCTCCAACCTTTCGGTCACTGGACTACCCACTCTACCAACTGAACCACAGCCACCCATAAAAACAGGAAGTCACTACCAAGTCTGTTCATGGCTAGTCATGGCCATTACCAACCTATCCCGAAAATATCATCAAAATCCATCCATATGTTTTGAGTTATCTTGTACACAAACATACAAACCAACGAACACCAGCTAAAACATAACCTCCTTGGCCAAAATTCACATTTTGTCCATCATGTACAAAAAAACGGGACATACAGTTTCTTTTTAAAATTCCGGGACAGACCGTGAAAATCTGGGACAATCAGGAAAAACCGGGACAGGTGGCAACACTACTTACGAGTGAAGTTGACTTCTATGGTACCGCAGGACAATGAATCTGTCACAAGATTAAGTTTAAGTTCACATGCACTGAGTACTATCACCAGTCTCTCTCTCTCTCGTCTGTATTTGTCATTTCTTAAACCTATACCAAGTCTGTTCATGACTATTCGCCCAGTGTCCCCTTTCCCCATTCTGGGGGGGAGGGTTAACTCTCTCAGTCGTATCTGCATACGGAGCCATAGACAACAGGATGTGCAGTGACTCACTGACCAGACCTCCTCCCCCACCCTCACCTGTCTGATGGATGGACCTGCCCCCCCCCCCCTCCTTTCTTCCCCTTCACTCCCATGGACGGACAGCCTGTCCGTCTTCTTTCCCACTGGGTTTTGGAGTTTTTTCTTGCTGAGAAGGAGGGTCTAAGGACAGTGGATTCTTGGGACTTCATCTATGTCTGTAATTGATTGTTCTCTCCAATCAACCCTGTAAAGCCCTGTGAGAGGACGTTGTGATTTGAGGTTGTATAAATAAAATAAAATTCAATTGAATAGTCACCAGATTCAGCCCAAAAGTTTTTTGTTGCCTGAGATGGACAAATGTTGTTAAATTGGTAAACTGATAAAGACCCAGTGCTACTTCTGCGGTACTTCCAAAATATGTATGGAGAAAAACACAAATGGTAAAATTTAGGGAAAAAAAGAAGTTTTTCGATCATCAGTGGATGTTTGGGTTTTTATGAGATAATTTCTAGTTTAGACAAAACTTTGGAAATGAAACCAAAAGTAAGTTTGTTTCATATATTTTTCTTCAGCTCAGTCTTTCCGTGTTATTTTTCTACAGAAACAGGTCATAAATGTCCCCACGAGGACAATAGATTAACCACTGCTCTTCAATCCTTTCATTGCACAAAGCGTTGGTGGAACATCTAAGAACACTTTGGCGTCCCGCTGCTCGTGACACGACCACTTACGGCAACACATTCTACCCAAGTGCAGCGTCCCCATGGGGTGTCATTCACACGTCCCCGTCCTCTTCTTTTACCCACGGATCCCGGTCGCGCTCTGTGTGACCAGCGCATTCGAGTCAACGCTGTTCTCCACCGTTGGTAAGAGTTGGAAAAGTTTTTACGTTTGTGACAGACGTAGGGGTGGGTAGCCGGTGACCTCTACCATGCAGTCAGACCATTCTATCACATCGGAGGGGGTTCGTTCAGCAGAAGAAAAGAGTGAACGGCCCACAGCGCTTGAGCAGCGGGACACTTTACAGGTGCAGCTGTGGATATAAAGGCCACCATTGATTTTCCACTTCTCATCTGACCTCAGTTTTGTTGTGGATGTGTTTAAAGTGCATTTTCTTTACGCCCAAAAAGTGTTCATCCAGACTGACGGGGCCCATGGATGTGTATTTTAAAGGATTACAGGGGACACTATTTCACAAACACAATACTGAAAAATCAAGCACATGTTCTGTCTCCAACTTTAATCAGCTACATATTTATGGAGCGATTTTCAGGACAAAATTAAGCATATTCACAGGACAGTTAATGCGTGCATATATGGGATATAGTCTGTGGTTGTAGTTGAGCATAAAATAAATATTGTAAAACTCTAAAATGTGTCCATTTGTACTTATGTGTTGTGTGTTTGATATTTGTCTGAATATGAATCAAAAACTTACGACATCAAAAGTTACATTAACAAAATGAAAAGTTACGAGGAGACTGTTTTCAGAAGAAATAGGAATTTCTCAGATGAAAGAAAGTGATCAAAAATACATAATTTTACTGAATATTTTGTTTAGTTTTGTTCACTTTATTGTCCATTTGTACTTATGTGTTGTGTCTTTGATATTTATACAGTACAGTGTGGCTGTGGCTCAGTTGATAGTGGGTCGCCCAATGCCTAAGAGGTACCAAAAATTGCATTTACAAAATGGACACTGTCTTCAGTATGAATATGAATTTATCAGATTTTCAGAAAGTGGTAAAAAAAAAACCTCATCTCTAACATAATCACGTCACAGACATCATCCATCAGCGCTCAGCGACAACTTCACTCCTAGAAGTTCTAGAAAGTCTGTGACTTTCCTCACAGTGCGGCTCTATCCTTTTCCTTCCTGCTGAAAGCAGAGGGAAAATGACACAACAAGAGGCTACAGCAGCTGATAACGTATTCTACTGAAGACAGTGTAGTGGTAACTTTTCATTTCGTATTGTGACAAATATCAAACACACAACACATTATTAGTATTAGTAATACATAAGCAATATTAATTTTATGTTCAACTACAACTATAGACACATGCATATCCCAAATTTTTAGGTATTACTTTCCTGTGAAAATGCTGTCCCAAAAATGGCTCTATGCGGGTGGCTGTGGTTCAGTTGGTAGAGTGGGTCGCCCAATGACTGAGAGGTTGGCGGTTCGCGTCCCGGCTCTGGCTGTCCAGATGTCGAAGTGTCCTTGGGCAAGACACTGAACCCTGACTTAGGCCCCCAGTAGGACTTACTGTAGACCTTAGAAACCTACTAGTGTATGAGTGTGTGTGTGAATGGGTGAATGAGAGGCTAATGTAAAGCGCTTTGAACACCATGAAGGTGGAAAAGAACTATATAAATGCAGAACATTTACATGGACATGTTTATTCTGAATAAAGGTTTCCATGGTCCATGGCTGTGATTGGTCAATAAACATTCTAGGGCAGAGAATACTTGCATGTAAAGAAGCATGTAACAAGTATTCTCCACCCTGGGATGTTGATTGACCAATCACAGCGCAGCAAGGGTCCAACAGTGGGAGAGGAGGGAGAAGGTTGAACTTTTGTGTGTGTGTGACATTTGACAACATAGGACTAAATAAAGTGACAAATAGAACAGCTCCCACTCATCTACGACTCGGCTCCTGTCGTTCATTTCAAAAACCCGTTCAAAAGAATCGGCTCATTTGCGAATGTCACAACACTAAGGCACAAGTCGTGCTCTTGTGGCAAAATGTGGCAGTTAACTTGTCACAGATATCTGTAATTTATACCAGTGCAGGGAGTACACGGGGTTCGCCACTCACCACCACAGTGGCGAGGGGCACTCTCACAAACTCGCAAGGATTTCCCATCTGGATCTCCGCTCCTGTTCAACATCAGACCCTTTCATTGTCGAACATACTTGTCTTCTACTTCGTCATGGACTCAACCGAATCCATATTCACACTAGTCATCTTCAACAATGGCATTGGTGTACACAAAAGAAGACGGAAAAGTAGGGAAGCGTAAGTGCATGTAGTGCAGATGTAGAATGGACCAATCAGAGGCCTCTGTGACACTGTCTGCGGTGAGTTACATTTTGTGGGAGGTGTGCGCAACTCTCTGCAACAGGGGCTAACGAGTCTGTGACGTATCTGCGACATGTCGCAGACAACTTGGCTTTAGAGTATAAATAGGCCTTTAGGCACAAGGCATGATGGGTAATGTCTTTCTCTACATCTCTTCAACACTGGAACAGGGTCCTTCTAGAACTCATCAGACCACATGACCTTCTGCCATTGGAACACAGTCCACTTTTTTATCTTCCATTGTATCTGAAAGCATGTTTTTCTCTCTCTCTTTCAGCTACTCTACTCTTTTGTCCCAATTCCATAAACTCACTTCACAATGTGTGGAAATGTTCTAACATGAACAATTAAAAATAACCTTGAGCTCTATTATGGGTTGGTGTAACTGCGATGCATTAAATCCTACAGCGATGCCTGGTCCTGTTTTTCCAGCCACGTTTCTTCCTCTTAGATGATTCTTCACCATTATCCTTTTAGTTTGTAATAAAACACGGAGACTTTTTTAACCCAGTTTTTCAGTTTGCAGCTTCTCCTCGTTTCAACATCTGCTTGATGCAGGTCAATAACTAAGCCTTTATGAAACATGATCAGATTTGTACATAGATATAGAATAAACCTTGGCCAAGGCTAATAGGGTGACAGTCAAAGATAGGGTGACAGTGAGTGGGTGGATCTTCATTAATCATAATCAAAACACTTTATGTTTTTTGAGTGTTCCGTTTCATTTTTGTGTTGTTGTTGTTTTCCTTTTGTTTTTTTTACCACTTTGACATCACATAGCCCCTCAAACAACATGGGTGGCCCCTGTGGACGCAGTGTTTATGCAGATAATTTATTAGAAACATTTATTTGTCTAAGATGATTAATCTGTAAATGTTCTGTATAATCAGCAGTTGTTCATTACAGCAAACACTATTCAATTTTATTTATAGATCCCAAATCACAACAACGTTGTCTCACAGGACTTTACAGGGTTGAATGGAGAGAACAATCAATCACAGAAATAGATGAAGTCCCAAGCATCCCCTGTCCTTAGACCCGCCTTCTCAGGAAGAAAAAACTTCAAAACCTAGTGGTAAAGAAGAAAACTTGGGGAGAACCACAGTCAGTGTGTGAATTACCCCATCATATTTGGGGGTACTGCTCCTTTATTTCTTCTATGACCATCATGGTCCACTACTGCATCAATGCCCACGATGATCGCAAACACACATACAAGGTCGAAGAATGTCACAATTTCACCATCAGTATCGCATTATTGTGATTATAGATCCAAAAGATGTGTTTGATCAACTTCCAAAAATAGAAGTTAAATACCTCTAGTGAAATACTAATCATACAATCATACATTTACAACAAGTCTACTGCTGATTTCATGAAATCTTGATTTGGTTCATTTTTAGATCTTCTTTGACCTGGAGGGAACACACAACTCTATCATATCCATTCTAAACACAAACCAATGTTCTATTATAGTCTATGGTGGTTAGTGTCAGTAAATCAACACAATTACTCTGAGATTTGTAAAACCTGATCAATTCTTTTAATGCTATTAAGGAGCATACAATGAAAAAACAGAAGAACAGAGCAGTAGCTTACAATCTGATACCCAGGGTAACATCAACACCACAGTATCTACTACTGGAACACATGATTGAATGTGTGTGTGTGTGTGTGTGTGTGTGTGTGTGTGTGTGTGTGTGTGTGTGTGTGTATACATCCAGGATATCACAGGGTTAAAGACCCCCAAAGGAGGACCACTAAGGTCCACAAAAAGCAAAACAGACAGAATATTTACTCTGAGTTTGTTGAATGTTTTTCAGTCTGTGTCATTAACTGCTGAAAACCCTCTCTCACATTCAGCAGAGGTAGACAAGTAAATGTAATTCAATTCAATTTTATTTATAAAGCCCCAACTCACAACAGAGTCGTCTCACAAGGCTTTACAAAAACACAATCAACTACAGAGATATATGAACAGTCCCAACCATCCCCTGTCCTTAGACCCTCCTTCTGTCCTTAGACCCTCCCCCTGTCCTTAGACCCTCCCTCTGTCCTTAGACCCCCCCCTCTGTCCGTAGACCCTCCCTCTGTCCTTAGACCCCCCCTCTGTCCTTAGACCCTCCTTCAAAACCCAGTGGGAAAAAGAAGAAATCTTGAGGAGAACCACATTGAAGGACAGATCCACTCCCATGGATGGACAGGCTATAGATGAACGTCCATTTATAAATGAAGGATGGGGGGGCTGGTCCAAACACCAGACAGGCCAGTGAGGGGGTCTGGGGTCACAAGTCAGCACAGGCAAGTCACTGTAGATCCTGTCGTCCATGGCTCCCATGCAGACACTGTCAGTAGTAGACAGGTTTATTCAGGGTTACTTGGTTCTGGCTGGGATTGTAATTTTATATTTTTGTATTTCATCAACCCTTCTAATGACAAACAACACAGGACATGTGGGCACAACTGATTCATGATAAAATGAGAATGTAAACCTGTAGCCTACCTGCCTGCAATAAGCTAAGACTGTTTTAATAGAGACTTAACTTGCTAACTAACGTTGGTAACTAACGCTCGATCACAGTCGACGCATTGCCACGCATATGGAACACAAACAATGACGTGACTGACGTGCCCCCTTTTCACATTTGTACACGTTGACGCAAACATCGTGAGCTGTGCGTCGACTGCAATTCACCGCTCACACCCCGACATGCGCCAGGCCATGCTGGTCCTCATCATCGTCCCCCGAGGGAGACGGACCGTCTGGATCTTGCTCACTTGTCGGGTCGGGAAAACCAGGAATGTGACCGGGGGCTGGGCTTGACCCCCGGTGTCCAAGGGAACATTGAGGGGGATGCTGGCGGATCAGCGTCGTATCACATGACCACTTCACTTCACTATCGTTGATTTTTTTGGACTTTTGGTTTTCATGGTTATAACTTGCTGTCCCTCTGTGTTTTCATCAAACATGTTCGTACCACATAGATTAATTGAGCTCTACGTAATCTCTACGTTTGCTATTCTTGTAATGCTAATGCTGAAATTCACAAAGATATGCTATGGTGAGATCACAAAGCTTCATCTTTATAGTCTACACTACAATCCACAAGAGTTTGTGCAGGCTTTCTTTAACCGGTGTTAATAATGACCGGACAACGCCGAAACACAAAACAGGAAGTGGACGCCATTGTTTTCTTCCAGTAGACATCCACACGTTAAGCGGCCGTTCTGTCCAATCAGAACCCTCTGTACCTTCTGCTCTGAAAGACCAATTAACTAGAGCAAAATACACCCGTTTCCATGGAAACCTTTATTCAGAATTAGCATGTACATGTGCACACAAATGAAATATCTGTAATACCAAATTATTTTAATCAGAATAAATCATTCTATATTAAATTTTCAATTTAAGAAACCAAATAAAAACATATTTTTTTCTAAATACACAAGGGAGGAATGATAATGAAATACTGGTTGATACTAAAATGTTTGTGAGGACACTTGTGAATAATGACTTAATCATGGAATCATCTAAGGATGGAACTGGATAAACACTGGTTCATTTTATTCCGTTTGGAACAGAAGTTCTTATGTAAATGGATGTGTTCATTAGCATTATTTATAGACAGTTAAAACAGTCATATCTATACGTGTTTTGTGGAATAGTTCTGTTTAATGTTTTTAATGTGGTTGCCAACTTATTTTTTGCTGTATTGTTTAAATGTTCTAAATAAAGTAAAAAGGAAAAATGGAAAAACCATCATGTAAACGGAGCTAATGCAGCACGGTGGCCCTGATCGCAGTCTTCTTTGCGACTATAATCCCGGAACAAATCAAATCCCAGCACTGGGCTGAACCCGGGTAATTGCAGACAGGGCTGTGATAAGCCCTCGTAATGGAACTCTGTCAATCAATTCATGCCGGATCGCCCCTCTCTCTCTCCTGGGTGTTTGCTCCAATTGAATGAAGAAATCCAGGAGCCACTGACATTTGGGTCTTCCTGCTCTGCTGGCTGTGCGAATAATGTTCTGCTTTAATTTCATTAGCTGAGAGAAAGTAAAAGCAAATTTACCGTATGAAAAGCAATTACGGCGCCGCTGACTGGTGCTTTTATTCTGGGAAAAGGTCCGTCCTCATTGTCTGTGTGTGTGTGTGAGCAGCAGATCTGATGATTTACTCGCTCAGGTATTTATCATCCAGGCTAAATACAGACCTCACCGTGGCTAATTATTTGGCAGCGAGGTCACCGTGGTCTAAACGCAATGATTGCACGACTGCGCCGCAGCTCATCAAGCGCTATTCATCCACAGGAAGCAGAAGCAGAGTGTCGTCGCCTACAATGAAAAGTTTAGCAGATCCACTGTCAAAAGAAGAACATGCTGCAAAAAATGTATAATAAACCAACAAAATAATAAGTAACATAAACAACATTAGACACAAATGGAACAAAAATAAAAGAAAAAATTATACAATAAACAAAAAAAAATTGAAAAATAAGCAACAAAATGAACAAAAAATCTATAAAAACCAAACAAAAATGAAAAATAAATACGTAAACAAAACAAACTTGAAGAAAAAAATAAATACATTTTAATAAATGGAGAAAAATAAACAAAATAAGCAACAAAATGAACAAAAACAGCTGGCGTAATCAATAAAAACAGGCAAAAATGAATAATAAACCAATGAAATAATAAGTAACATGAAGAAAGTAAGACACAAACATGAAGAAAAAATAAATAAAGTTTTTTTTTTTTTTAAAACAACAAAATAAGTAACATAAACAAAGGTCGAACTTTAATGGGAACTCACTTGGGTTAATCTATTCCCAGACATTATTTTAAGAAGATTCACACACACTGACAGACAAACAGACAAACTGAACCTAAATGAAACTAGGATGTTTTCCAGCAGAACCACCAGGATCTGCAATGTGAGTATTAATACATGAGCTAAAACATCCCATAATACAACGTGGGCAACATCATATGATCTTCAAGCATGTGCCAGGAAACACAATCCAGTCAGCCGCGAGTTCACCTCCACGAATTATTTCATTTCTCAACATTATTATGGTCTGTGTAAAATGCTACCGACTGAAACTAAATTATGGAAAACAGTCAGAAAAAAAAGTCCTGGCTGGATTCCACTTCCTGCTGTAAAATAAAATGCTGAATGACAGAACAAGGTGTTGGAGGGAATGTTTGACGACACTCCGGCAGAATACCGGTGTCAGCTGGTTTAAAGGGTTAATGTGGTTTCCAGCAGCACATTATGTGGCAGCTCTTTAAAAGCTTGACTTAACAAAGCTGACGGCTCGCTAGCGTGTGCCGCAGGAGCTTCATTATCAGCTCAAACTCAATATGGAAGAGCAGCTTTCAGGAGCTAACGCTGCTTCACACCCGCCTCCGACGGCAGACGAAAGTAACGAAGGAGGTGGAACATGTTCCGACTGCAGTCGTTTAAGCAAATCTGTGTTTGAGGACATTTGATTTGTGTGAATTTGCAGAGGTCATGTGACACTAGTCCTGTTTACATGAGTTTTTATTCCTGTTTAATTCAGAATAAATGTTCATTCCTCTTTCAGATGAACCATGTAAATACCTAATTCCAGTTGAAAATGATAATTACCTCAACCAAGGAGGTTCTATTTGTTAGTTAGTAAGATGACTCAAACAGTTATGGACTGATTTTGGTGAAAGTTTAAGGGTAGGTTGGTAATGGGGAGATCTGGAAATGATTAGGGGGGTCTACCTTGGCGGAGGTTTGCTCTCTCAGAGTGCTTTTGTAGTTCACACTGGTTTATTCTGATCTTAGGTGGGGTGGGAGATTTTTTTTGGAGCATTTTTTTTTTTACTATATTGTTTGAAAACTTCTTCACGATCCCATATCATGCACTGAAATAATATGTCTGCAAAAAAAAAAAAAACTAATGTAGTCCAGTCTATAGAGGGTGGAACCAGAAGAAAACTCTAGCCAATCATTGTACTGATCATGTTTACACTGAATGACTGGTGATACGTCCACTCCCACCCACACCCCCAGACACCCAAAATTAAATGCAATTATATGTATAAAAAATGATAAAATTTACATTTGTAAAGTTTACTGGGTGCAAACGCTGCTGACATTTCTGTCGCCATCTTTACTATTTATGAGCCAAGTTGATTCCCGCCTTGCTCTGACTCTTCCATTACGTAGATAAGATGGTGGCTGTTGAGTCCGAAAAAAGTGTCTAGTGCTGTGGTCCAATCAGTGTTGGGAAAGTTGACCTTAATTAGGAACTAGTTCATAGTTCAGTTCAAGTTAGTCAATATGAATTAGTTCAGTTCATCGTTCATTCTTCCAAATTATGAACTAGAAGTTCATGGATCCTAAAATGAACTTTTTCGTTCTTTTTTTTGTGTTATTATTGTAAACGTAATATTAACCGTTTCTGATGTTATCCTGTAGTCATAAATCAGGGGAAAATGCCGAAGTAAGTACCTTACCACAGGGTTAACTTCCCTCTGCAGGTTCTAAGAACATAAGGAGTGGTTTCAGTGAGTTTCGTTTTCAATGTTTATTTCCAAGAACGGGACAACACCTGCTCCGGTCGCCGGTCACACTCTGTACATTTAACTCTTTTTCTCTGCTCCCAAAAACTCTCTGCACTCCCCCCCCCCCCCACACACACACACTCTCTCTCTCTCTCTCTCTCTCTGCCCCACCCACAACGCTTCTCATTAACTATTCCACAACATTAGTTCAGAATAATACAATAATGCCATCTATGATAATGCTGTGTTTTGATCCCATTTTATTCCTTATAGGACTCAATAATTACAATGTGATAAGAATAAAATATGAACTAAATAAGAGTGCAGTTCAATAAATGCCAGAATAACCGCGTTCACAACTTCCCGTTCATTTGGCAAAAGTGAACGAGTCGTTCACGTTCATCAAAAATATGATATAGTTCATGAACGATCGTTCAATGATCGTACAACACTGGGTCCAATATTCCTATTTAAATGAGTACACTTACACACAGTACACTTTCAGTACTTACTAAGTGTACATATTTCAGTGGGTCAGTACTGTTCCAGTTCCAAAACTGTGATGCACTGACTGGAACTGATGATCATGACTACGGCCCGCCAAAAAGAGTTTGAAAAAAAAAACACTCAAGAGTTAAACTTTACTGGTATGGGAGCAGAAGCTGCTAAGTCTTCTGTCGCCATCTTTACTATTTACGAGCCAAGTTAATTCCTGCCTAACTCCACCTCTTCCATTACGTAGCTAAGATGGAAGTCATTGAGTGAGAAAAGTGTCTGAGTCACACTCAGACATGTGACTGTTATGAGTACACATCCGGGTACTTAAGTTTATTTGTCTGTCACCAGAATCGTAATGTGAATGCCCTGTGAAGACAAACTAGGCAAAATGGACTTAATGGTGTTTCCATGGTAACTATGGAGCCTTTGAACATCCAAATAGGTCACATGTGATGACCATGAAAAGACACCAAACTGTATTTTAGGTCAATTATTTACATGTATTGATATGATTAGTGGATCGACAGAAAAAATATTTTAGATCAGAAGATGCTTTCGGTCGTCGGTGGATGTTTGGGTCTTTATGGGTTAAAAAGAGAAAGGAAAAAAAAAACACCACAATCACAGTAATTATCTTGAGTATTTTGTTGCCAAGGCTTGATTTAATTACGTTTGTTGTCTTGCAGTGGATGCATCTTCAGTAGCATGTCCTGTGGTCAGCAGAACTGAGGCTCGCTAAGGTCCAATAAAACGGACCTGCCCGGTCTGGGAACAACACAAACATTAAAGAAAAGAAATGATCTGGAATCTGGAAGATCTGGAAATGATTAGATTCTGGTGGTGATGGGGGGTGGGGGGGTGAGAGGGGGGGGTTTACCTTAGCGGAGGTCTGCCCTCTCAGAGTTCTTTTTTAGTTTTATTTACAGTCTTATCTTCATGATGGATTTTTGTAATCAGTGTGTGTGTGTGTGTGTGCGTGTGTGTGTGTGTGTGTGTGTGTGTGTGTGTGTGTGTGTGTGCGTGTGTGTGTGTGTGCGTGTGTGTGTGTGTGTGTGTGCGCGTGTGTGTGTGCGTGTGTGTGTGTGTGTGTGCGTGTGCGTGTGTGTCCGTGCAGAAACATATCATGCTATAACTCAATGAATACTTGAGATATCACTATGACATTACATGGACATATACATATAGGTAATGCACATCAGATGTAATGAGCCATTTGACTCAAGGTCAAAGGTCAAGGTGACAATTAACTAAAAGGTCAAAATCAGTTATAACTCAAGAGCGGAGGGTCACAGAACTTTCAGATTGGTACCAAATATTTTTAAAAAGTTAGACATTATGTCATATATGTCAGTATAAGTGAGAAATAAAAACATTTCTTATTAAAAAAAAGAACACTTGTTTTATAAATAATACGAATTCTTTTCAATCATTTCTCGTTTATATATTCCATATGTGACTTCCAGCTGAGTTTAGGATCTAAAATTGCCCCCAGGAATTTGGTTTAATTTACTATTATAATTTTGAGTCCATTTAGAATTAATTGAATTTCACAGTTTGTCCAAACACCTCCAATGTAACAAATAAATGTGTGTAAAACAACAACAACAACAAAAGGCTGTTTATGCTAACGGTCTGCTGCTAGGTTCAGGTGTAGCTTCTATTAGCGCTTCATTTATTGGATCAAGCATCTCCCTGAGCACACACAATTTCTTACATCATATGTTCAGTTCAATCAAACAGCTGCGATGTGTTCAGGCGTGCCGTCGCAACACGCCATAGGGAGGATGTAATGGTAACAGGCTCATGCACACGCAGCTGAGATCCTCTCCAGTGGCCTCCAGAAACAGCAAAGGGAAATAAAACAAGCTAAGATGCTAATTTGTGTTGTTTTCTTAACCCTTTTATAGCTGAAGCTGCAGTATTGTGTAAGGTCAGTCTTCAGAGAATGTCTAATCTCACCTCTGTTTTCTACCAATCTCAAGTTTCTATGACAACCTGTTCTTGAATTAGAGCCAATAATATGACTTTGACCTTTGACAGTATTGATTAAGTTATAGTGTGATATGTCAATGTTTGACACACAAACAGTGTTACACAAGTTAATTTTGCGACATGTCACCATTGACCTCCAGAGATCTGAAAAACTGTTGGTTGAAGGTGATAACACCGATTATTACAAACACAATATAAATAATTCAACATCAGAAATTAGTATTCTATAATTGAGTGTGTCACGATAAGTAACATCAACACGACAGTACCTACTACTGGAACAAATGAGTGACACACATGAGTATATATTATATATTATATACATCACATATTAAACAAAACCAATGGGGAGCTTAAGTCTCCGCCCCTTCCAGGAGGCTCATGGGGCCTGAGATCAGAAAATGAATGAATGCTATTCAATGGGAAATAAAATGTTAAAATGGTATCTGCTTCGTCATGTGACCTGAATCACACACATGTTGTAGATCATAATAAATAAGAATTATTGATGTGTGTTTCATCTGCTTCTGTTAAACAAAGGCTGATTCATGTGGACTCCACACCTGGAGAACATGTGACGCCACAGCTGAGCTTCTTTTACTTTTTTTTCCCTTTTGTCTCTTTTTCATTTCATTTTTCTCTTCTTTTCCTTTTTTGTTTTCTTTTTTCTGTTCTTTCCTCCTCTTTGTGGTCTATTTTTTTTATCTGTCTCATTTTTATTGTTTCCTTTTCATTTCTTTTTTCTCTCTTCTTTCTGTTATTTCCTCCCCTTTTTCTTTTCTTTTTTTCTTTACATTTTTTTCTCATAGCTGAGCAGAGTGTCCTCCACTCATTGTAGTCTTTTACTAAGCCCACATATCAGAATCAGAATTTATTTTGACTCGCTCCATTCACTCTCATTCATTTTATTGTGAGCTAAATGCTAAAGCTAAAAGCCAGCTACTAGTACATAAATATTAATTGCCATATTTATGTACTTCCACTATAGGATTTCTATACTAAATATGTATTTACTCTAACATTTGATTTAATGGTTAGAATGCTGTTTTCTGTGCAGGCTCTTTTTGGGCTCTGTGTTTCTCCTAGATTCTGCCCAAATGTGGGAAAGAATGTCTGTGAAAGTCCAAGGACATAAGGAGTCCACACCTGCGGTGCCATGAAGGATACATGAGAGAAGAAGTCAAAACCAACAGATAGAAATGTCCTTTCAGGACACACCTGAATGTTCTATTCATTCATTGTTTGACTGTTGTTTGATTTTCTCCACCCCTTTAGCTGACGTATGTACAGCGACTCCTGTTTTTGAATAAAAGGACATGTCTAAGTCAGGACGGCAGAGCTTGTTTGTTCTGGCTCAGCTCTCCCATGCATGTGGAATTGAAACTGTCTTTATTTGTTCCTGTCCTGTGTTATTTAATGTTAGGTTAAAGAGGTCAAACTATCACTAAGCACCCGTGGACAGGAAGTAACTAGTGACAGATCCTCATTTATGTTTTTTAATGTGTCCTTAATGTGTTGAAAGTCATAATTTAATAATCTGAAAGGTCAAGCAGCAAGACAAGTTCCTGCTGGGATGAAAATGCACATTCAGTTCATGTTTTTGTGTTTCTTTGCTTCATTTTCAGCTTAATGCATTTTTAAGGTCATAACATCACAAAATACGAATATAAAAGAGATATAGAATAGAATATTAAAACCAAGATGAAAATGAAACAAAATGAGACAAAAGAACTAGAAATAAAACAAGATCCAAAAAACCTAAAGAAAATTTAAGTGAAAATTGACAGAATTATGACAAAAAAAACTAAAACCAAGATATATATTAAATAAAACTGATAGAAATAAGACAAAACAAGATAAAAATGACATAAAACTGACAGAAATAAGACAAAAGAGGCTAAAAACTAATAAAAATTAAATGAAACAGGGTAAAAGACAAAACAGGCTAAAAACCAAGATGAAAATGAAACCAAGACAAAGGAGGTGAAAAACAAAACAAAAATGAAATAAAACTGACAGAAATCAGACAAAAATTAAATAAAACTGACAGAAATCAGACAAAAGACAATAATTAATGACAGAATTATAACAAAACAGACTAAAACTAAGATAAAAAAAAAAGAAAGAAAACACAAAAATAAGACAAAACAGGCTCAAACCAAGACAAAAATGAAATAAAACTGACAGAAATAATCATATGAATATAATCAATAGGATAGAATATTAAAAAGAATAAAATGAATAAATGACAGAATGGAAAGAGTTTGAAATCAAAGACAGAAAAAGCCTTAGTTCCAAAGTTTCTGTGTAAAATAAAGCAGGTGTTGACATTTTATTTTTAATTATTTATCATAGATTATCTCTAAAAACCTCAGACTTCTTGTGTTTTCTCACTTTTCTAACTTTGATCAAACTCCCTCTGTTCTGAAGTTTTCACACTAAGCTCCTTTAGCCTCTGTTTGCATTTTCTAATCGGAACAGATTTTACCCACAATCCCCCGGGGCATCTCACTGAATCTACTTCACACCTGAGCAGCTGTCATTTAAAAATACTCATGAACATCACATTTAAGGGAGGAAAAAATAAAATCTTACAGTTTTTTTCCCGCCTTCTGCCTCCGTGGAGCTTTTTTAATTTGACGTTTAATTGCGGTGAATTATTAAAAAGCTGGAAACTGACACGGGACGGATCACATGACTGCAACAGAAATGCAGCTTTTTAATTCCTGCTTTACTGGAAAAGTCGATAAGTGTTGCTTTGCTCATCAATAAAGTCATTTCCACCAGAACGGCAGCTTTCGTTACAGCCAATGGCCACTAATTATCTAAGATTAATAATATTGACCAGACCGTTTTGTGTTGTAGAAGATTCCATCACATGAACAAAATGAAATAAGATAGTCTCTACATTAACGGTAACTATGGAAATGGTACATTTATCTGTAGTTTAATTGAATCTACTCTTGTCCACATGTTAACAAGGGTTTTACGAAGAAAAATGTGATCTTTAGACGTTTAGATTAGATGTGTGAAGAAAATGGAACCAAACTGAGAGAAATAAAACAAAAAAGGCTAAAACTAAGACAGAAAATAAATAAAACTGACAGAAATAAAACAAAAAAGGCTAAAACTAAGACAGAAAATAAATAAAACTGACAGAAATAAGACAAAAGAGGATAAAACTAAGACAGAAAATAAATAAAACTGACAGAAATAAAACAAAAAAGGCCAAAACTAAGACAGAAAATAAATAAAACTGACAGAAATAAGACAAAAGAGGATAAAACTAAGACAGAAAATAAATAAAACTGACAGAAATAAAACAAAAAAGGCCAAAACTAAGACAGAAAATAAATAAAACTGACAGAAATAAAACAAAAAAGGCTAAAACTAAGACAGAAAATAAATAAAACTGACAGAAATAAAACAAAAGAGGAAAAAACTAAGACAAAAAGTAAATGTACATATTTTTATTTCTTAATGTAATTGATTTTTTGTTACTTATTGATTTTTATTAATTTATTTATTCATTATTTTTTATTTGTTTGTCTTTTTTATTATATATATATATATATATATATATATATATATATATATATATATATATATATATACTCACACATACACACACACACATAATATGTTATTTTTAATTATTTAAAAAATTTTTAATAAATATAATAATAAATAATAATACATTGAAATAGCATAATTTCATAGAAAAATAAAAATTATTTAAAAAAAAATATGTTATTTTGTATTATTTATAGTTATTTAGTTTTATTCATTTAGTTTATTTATATATTTATTATTTATTTTTATTTGTCTGTTATTTATTTATTTGTCACTTTTGTGTATTTATTCATTTATTTGTATTTATTTATTTGTATACATTTTTATTTTTCAGTTTATTTAAATTGTATTATTTTTTATTTTTAAACGTTTATTTCTTTTATTTTTATGAATTAGTCTTTTATTTATTTATTTAGATTTTATTTGATAGATTTGTCATTTTTATTTATTTATTTTTACAAGTTGTATTTAATTCTTTTAGCTACAGAAGGATGACATACAGTACTGTATATGTTCAGTGTCGAACACTAATCTTTTTGAGCGTTTGTGTCGACACCACAGCTGTTATTTACTACTGAGCAGTTTTTCATATCATAATATACTGTATATAGTTTTTTTTTTAAATGTCATTGTCAGTTTCTTTCCTAATACCGTGCAGTCTTACTGTGTGTACATAAAAGTATTAGAATAAAACAAAGGTTTTCCAGGCCTTGAACCTTGAGTCTAGAGGGTGGAGCTCACTTCCAGAACCAGCGCATGTTTTCCATGACTTTCCCAAATCCATTCAAGGACTCCACTTCATTTCCAGTGAAAGCATGTCATGTCACATTTGATTGATTAGAATGATTTAAGTATTTCCTCTGCTACTACACAACTGTCATGGAAATAGGTTGACAGCTGGGGCCGATACTTTATCAGACTTATACAAACGGATTTATCTGCAGCGCCGTGATGGTATTAAAATATGTATGGAAGCTTCCAGACACACCAGTGTTAAGAGAACACAATGTCATGTTTTCATTAAGTACCACAGTGAAAAAAAAAAACAGATTTTTACACAACTTTACCTTTGATCAGACCAGTTCACTGGAGAAATGAAAATATTACAAGTCTATTTTTCTCATTTCCACTCCAGTTATCTCATCACATTTAAAGTACGACAGAATCACCTAAAGACAAACTTTTCAGTCACATATAAAAACTGATTTATAGACAATAGATCTGGACCTAATATCATTAGACATTTTTCACATTTTGTGTTGTACATCAAAATTACCATAGAATTAACACTTTATTAGTGATCCATAAAGTAAAGCGTTATCATGTTGTTGTTGTTTTCTACTTTTTGTTGATTTGTTTACTTCACTGATTTCCATACAGATACATTTTCTGCATAAGTTGCAGAGCAATGGTAATAGGAAGCCCAGAGGTCTTTATGCTTGATTTAAAGTACACAGCAATCCCATATTTTCCAGCATGCCTACTGACATTCACTGGAACACGACAAACAATGCCAGTCATGCCACTCAAATGCTGAAAATATCCTCCCAAACCGGTGTCCAATCAGACGTCAGCCCACACACCGGCACACTGCGAATACCAATTACTGTTAGCGGTGTAAAGTTAAGTGTGAGCGCTCCAGTTTTCTCTAACAGGAAGACACTTCACGCTGTGCCCGGCTCCTTATATTTGCAAAACATTCCACAAAACATGGCTTCCTCATTTGAAGTCCTTCCACAATAATGCACAGAGGAACTTCTCTGCACACTCACCATCCAAGGCTTTTCTGAAAATAAAACTTCAATATGTGAAGTTCTGTTTGTTTCTACACCGTGAGCAGAGGTAGTAAAAGTACTCACATTCTGTACTGCAGTACAAGTACAGCTCCTGGGGTGGAATAATACTCTGACTCAACTCTTTTATCCAGAGTAAAATAATAAGTTTAGCTCAGGTTTTAGATGATTGTTAGTACATACATATAGTTGACATTAAAATCACACCATGTGGATGAACATTGACATTGAGCCAAACTGTGTTTAACATGGAAGTGTTTAGAACATGTGTCTTTATCACTGACACTAAACTCTATTTTCAGACTAACTCTTCTAAAGTTGTAAACATCACACTGACATGGTAGTAAGTAGAGGGTCCCTAAAGACAAACCCAAGTGTCCTGAGGTCTTCATGTCCTCATAGTGTCCAGAGTAAGAATGTTAACGAACGACTTTTTGACCGATGGTTGACTGCATCAACATTTGTTGATGTTCTGTCGTCAATTAAAAATAAATAAATAAATAAATAAATAAAACCAGCCTGCATCAGTCATTCCACTGCATAAACTCTTTATCATTGTAGTGTATCTTATAAAGAGGAAACTTTGTGACCTGTCCATAGCATATCTTTAAAAATGATCAATTTGAACATTAACAAAACAAGACAGAATTTATTCATATCAATGTGCATATCTATGTGCTACGACCATTTCACACCAGTTTAGTACGTTTACGCTAAACCTAAACAAAACCTGAACCTGACGTGAAGTAATAGAACTTTTAGAGCTAGCAGCTAGAGACTGGGACAACAAGTTGTTACCATGACAACCCGAAAGTGCGGTGGATGAGTTGTGTTATCCATCTGACAGACCTACTGACAATGACATGACGGGTGGACGACGACAAAAGGAGTTTGTGCAGAACGGACACAGTAAGGCTTTTTATACACTATATTTAGCAGCAGAATTTTCTGGAACATCTAATGTTTTCTTGATGTGTGACGCTTTAAAATGAGCTTTTAACATAACATCTCTCGACCTCGCAGTGTGACTCGTGTTTAAAAAGTGAAGTGAGTATTCCTGTGTGTGAGTCAGTGTGACTGACTGTGACCAGTTAATGAGGCTCTGTGATTGGTCAACATTTTTTAGACATTTTGCCATCCCTAGTCCAGAGGTATTTATGTAACCAGTACCATTCTGTATTCATAATGCTACGGCCACACCAAACACGAGTTTTCGTGTATACACTTGTAACGCACCGCCTAAATACCTGAGTTTGGATGCTACATAATTAATTCGCGGCCACTCCGAATACAACACTTTGTACACTCCGAATGAGCAACGCCCGAGTCTGGACGCTGGATAAACACAGATAAACAAAATCTGTCCCATTTCAGTCTGTCCTCAACTATGGTTCAGATCACTTGGGTTACTGCTCTGGAGGTCCCATACGTCCGAGGCCCAGACACAGATGGTTTTGGGTTCACCTGATCCTGCAGAAGAGCGGATTTGCTTCCGCTAGGGGCATGTAGCGTGGCTAGGCTAGGCCAAATGTGTCCCTATGTCCCTGACACTACACCACACTGTTACATACAGGTTTTCTTCCAGAGACTGAAAAATGAAAAATCTTTTGATTCTACATAAGCAAACAAACAGAGCTTAATTACAGTGGTACAGTGGTACAGTGGTAGAAATTGCAGGAGATACAGTGACTGCGGTGATTGTTTCAGAAAAAGCATCCGTTATATTTACTGGTCTGATGATGGAGGGGGGGGGGGTTAAAGGTGAAAGTGACAATTAAAACAAACAATGGGATGAAAATGGCACACATTTACCCACTGAGACCAATAAATGACATCTAAAATCTAAATCTATATTTTCTTTTACTTTTAACACATATTTCATACAAAATTGGCATATTTTCATCATTTTAAGAGTTTAGGGGGTAGTACTGGGGGCCTGGGAATGAATCAGTCCTTTTACATGTAAAGTGTGACTATTTACAAAAGGACGAAAACACTGGAACAAATTATTTTTGTAAGTACTGTAGAGGTACCACTGTATTTATTATTCCACTTTTATCTGTGTCCACCACTGCCCCCAGGTGTCCACAACCAAAAACTGTTGGAAATAAACCAAAATAATGTTACGTAACAAAGCTTCATTTTTACCAAAAAAGACCAATAACATTTCAGTGTAAACGGACGATTTCTGTCCTGGGTTACATGTGTGAAGGGCACCGATGCTTGGAAGCAAAAAGGTGGACTGGGGGGTCGAATGTCCAGGGTTTTTATCAAACACAGGAACTAAAAAAAATCTACTTCAGTACAGTAATGAAGTACTTTTATTCAGTTCCTTCTGTGAGTGTCTGTTGTGTTTAGACTCTTTCCTTCCACTGGTGATAAAAGACACTTTCACTGTGGAAAACTGTCAATAATTCATGGCTAATCATCCACGCCAGCTCGACCAGTCAGTCGCCATCTCGCCGCCGCCGTACACCCGCTGCGTCCTCTGACCCCTGGCGTAAATCACAGCGCCGCCACCGTCAGCAGGTCACTGGGGGGTGAGAGAGAAATAAAACGACAGCTTTTATGGTGCTGGAGGATGCAGCCGTCAGCCTCCCAAAGCCTTGCACCGGATTGGACGGAGTCACATTTACTGGCCACAGATCAGCTGCTCCATTAGTCCACCACATAAAGACCATTAATCTAATGCACCTCGGAGCAGGAAGTCCTGACGGTGCACCGAGCAGCCAAGCCCCGCCCCCACCGCACACTTCTGCACAACCACAAACAAACACAAACATTCACTCATTACTGGGTCCAAATATTTTAAGTCAAATTACACTGGTTTACAATGGAGGACAAAAAGTGCCAGAATTACATAAATAAATATATCATTGAATAATATATCATTATTTCATTACAATTGGAATTAAATACATAAGAAAATAAGAAAGACTAAGAAATAACAAAAATACTTGACTAAAATATTCAATAAAATGTAGAAAAAAAATAAATAAAAAAGGAATAAAAATGACAAATATAATCAAGAAAATTAACAAAAATGTCAACTTCCTCCACAACTACTGTTGAGGTGTTTGTCACGTTGACTATCAGGCCGCTCTCAAGTACCTCCCCTGGAGCAGGAGCTGCGTTAGTTCCAGTAAAAGTTCTGGGCCAGTCCTAACGGAATGGCCCGGTCAGTGGAAACCCACTCATATGGTGACGTTACGATAGTGGAAACATTACAACTATAAATATATTATGTAATTTCTTAATGTATTTTTGTGATTAACTGCTCATTAATAAATAATATCATCTAAATCATTTACGAATGTAAAAAAAACAGAAAACATTTTAGAACGATCACCTCTAGATGAAATACAAAACCATTAACAGAAATAATCATCTGTATGTGCGGCCAGTTTTTAAAATCCACGCTAGTAAATATCGAGGGGGGCTCCACTTCTGAATTTGTTCAGAATATGTAAATCTATAAGTGACCAAAGTTGTTGCTTTTATACCAAATTAAATTGGTTAAATAGTCTGGACTAACCCAGAGGACTACAAAAACAATGGTGCAAAAAGAATGATTAAAAAACAGACGCTTTTATTGCAAATAAACCATGAAAACACGTGTTCGGCCTGTTATAACGGCAGTGTTGAAAAGGTTCAAAAGGAAATAAAGCTTCATCCAACCTGCAGAAAATGTATTTCTAGTGACTGAAGTGTTGCAGGTGATAGATTTGTATTAGTATTTTTCTTGTGCGTTTACACAGTGTGGGTCAGAACATGACTGGGCAAAACATTTTCTATCTAAAAATCACAGCTTGGTTCAATAAATCAGTTCCTACACCAGTAATTTCCTGCAGAAAAACGTCTGTATCTGAGACTGAGATGAAACCAGAGAGAAAATACTGAAAGAAACTGACACTGACGCTTGAAAAAAATCATGAAGGTGAAACAGCAGCAACAATAAATTCACCTGTTATTAACCCTTTAGCCTTTAAGACACTAGGTTTGGTTATTTACACACCAGTTATAAGATAGTGACAGTAGTAGTAGACAATCTGAGGTCTAATGTGGTCTACAGGGTCTAGAAGGTCTAATGTGGTCTACAGGGTCTAGAAGGTCTAATATGGTCTACAGGGTCTAGAAGGTCTAATGTGGTCTACAAGGTCTAAAAGGTCTAATATGGTCTACAGGGTCTAGAAGGTCTAATATGGTCTACAGGGTCTAGAAGGTCTAATGTGGTCTACAGGGTCTAGAAGGTCTAATGTGGTCTACAAGGTCTAGAAGGTCTAATGTTGTCTACAGGGTCTAGAAGGTCTAATATGGTCTACAGGGTCTAGAAGGTCTAATGTGGTCTACAGGGTCTAGAAGGTCTAATGTGGTCTACAGGGTCTAGAAGGTCTAATGTGGTCTACAAGGTCTAAAAGGTCTAATATGGTCTACAGGGTCTAGAAGGTCTAATATGGTCTACAGGGTCTAGAAGGTCTAATGTGGTCTACAGGGTCTAGAAGGTCTAATGTGGTCTACAAGGTCTAGAAGGTCTAATGTTGTCTATAGGGTCTAGAAGGTCTAATATGGTCTACAGGGTCTAGAAGGTCTAATGTGGTCTACAGGGTCTAGAAGGTCTAATGTGGTCTACAGGGTCTAGAAGGTCTAATGTGGTCTACAGGGTCTAGAAGGTCTAATGTGGTCTACAGGGTCTAGAAGGTCTAATGTGGTCTACAAGGTCTAAAAGGTCTAATATGGTCTACAGGGTCTAGAAGGTCTAATATGGTCTACAGGGTCTAGGTCTAATGTGGTCTACAGGGTCTAGAAGGTCTAATGTGGTCTACAAGGTCTAGAAGGTCTAATGTGGTCTACAGGGTCTATAAGGTCTAATATAGTCTACAGCTGTGGTCCCTAAACTATGGCCCGCCTCCACATTTGGTCCGCCCCCCTGAACAATACCAGAGACCATTTAGATTTTTTTTTATATATGTGTATTTGTATTTGATAATAAAGTTGGACTTTTACAATAAAATGTTCCTTAGTTCTGAACTATTTTCATTATTAATGAAGCAGAGAGTGTGGGGTTGTCTCCAGGATTTGGTTCAGAGTGACAAGGTGTGGGTTGTGGTTCTGATTAAAGAACACAGATACAGATGTTCTCATTAAAGGTTTATTTACTGTGGTCTGTAATAATACAGTAACACTCACTATAACAATATATACATACAATAATAAATGAACTAAGACCCACTATATGAGTCACTCACATGTATTACATGGGTCATAGAACACACACATCACTCACAGATGACACCTAGCAATGCTAGCTGCTAGCATTCTATTAGCTATTCTATTAGCAAGCTATTAGCTTCAACAGCACACTGGTGCTAAACAGCATTAGCTTATACAGTAGAACATGCTAACATCTACCTGAACTGTACTGTGTTATTTATCTGACCTTATGACATCTACACACAGTAATAAACCAGGAATAGATGAATAAAAAAGAGAAAAAGAAGCAGAGATGGTGAACTTAGCACAGTTACCTACAACACAGAGGCTAATAAAACACAGACTACGTTCATAACCGTCGTAACATTAGTGGTGCGTTCATAAGCGTGGGACATTTGTAAACTTACATAAAAGGAGTTATTCCTGAACAAATATAATCAAATAAAAAAATAAACAATTAAACTGTGTGGGCTTTCTAACAATTAACTATTATTAACTAGTTTAACACAATAACTTTGACAGACGCTCATATGAGTCATTTAAGTCAGAGATTCTGCTCTGACAACTAAGATGAACTTTGACCTGTTAAGACCAAGAAGTTTATGTTCCATGGACCTTTGTTCTGTGAAGAACCCACAGAGGGTTATTTATTTCATAAACAGTTAATAATAATAATAATAATAATAATAATAATAATAATAATAATAATAATAATTTTCTGACTTTTGTTCTGTGAAGAATCCAGAAAGGGTTGTGGCTTTCTGGAAAACAATATATTTTTTTTACATTTAGGCACTCCTGCATTCGTTACAAATTGACCCCTCATCTGAGAAGGGAAAAGTTATGTGGCCCTCACTGGAAATAGTTTGGGGACCCCTGGTCTACAGGGTCTGGAAGGTTAAATGTGGTCTTCAGGGTCTAGAAGGTCTAATGTGGTCTACAGGGTCTGGAAGGTCTAATGTGGTCTACAGGGTCTGGAAGGTCTAATGTGGTCTACAGGGACTGGAAGGTCTAATGTGGTCTACAGGGTGTGGAAGGTCTAATGTGGTCTACAGGGTCTGGAAGGTCTAATGTGGTCTACAGGGTCTGGAAGGTCTAATGTGGTCTACAGGGTCTGGAAGGTCTAATGTGGTCGACAGGGTCTAGAAGGTCTAATGTGGTCGACAGGGTCTAGAAGGTCTAATGTGGTCTACAGGGACTGGAAGGTCTACATGTGGCTGGAAGTTTATTAAGTTAAGTTATTAAGTGGGTCAGGAAAAAATGGTGTTATGTGCTCCGCAGTTAATCCGAGTGAAGTCTTGAAGTTGGAATTGGATTGCTTGGCATTTTAGTTACAAACTGAAACGCCATTCCTTAATAAACATCGTTAGATTGTTAGAACAATGAGAATGTCCCGAATCATCTCAGACCAGTCCCAAATCAAATGGGTGCTCACAGACAGAAGTGTAACAGCTGTTAACTCAGTTAGCCTCTCAGCAGTTAGCTCAGTTAGCCTCTCAGCAGTTAGCTCAGTTAGCCTCTCAGCAGTTAGCTCAGTTAGCCTCTCAGCAGTTAGCTCAGTTAGCCTCTCAGCAGTTAGCTCAGTTAGCCTCTCAGCAGTTAGCTCACTTAGCCTCTCAGGAGTTAGCTCAGTTAGCCTCTCAGCAGTTAGCTCACTTAGCCTCTCAGGAGTTAGCTCAGTTAGCCTCTCAGCAGTTAGCTCACTTAGCCTCTCAGGAGTTAGCTCAGTTAGCCTCTCAGCAGTTAGCTCACTTAGCTTCTCAGCAGTTAGCTCACTTAGCCTCTCAGGAGTTAGCTCAGTTAGCCTCTCAGCAGTTAGCTCAGTTAGCCTCTCAGCAGTTAGCTCAGTTAGCCTCTCAGCGGTTAGCTCAGTTAGCCTCTCAGCAGTTAGCTAACAGCTGAGGCTAACATTTCAACATTACCTTCAAAGTTTTCCTGTTTTCCATCAACAATACGTACGTACGTATCTGTGGTTATGACATATAAACCGCATACTTTACTCACAATGTTGACGTACACGAACAAATACTTAACATAGTGTAGTGAATAACAACACAATCAGTAACTTCTCCAGTCGCACAGATTTTTTTTTTTTTTACATAGTTTTTGTATTGTTTTTTAACTTTCCATATTTTAGGAGTTATTTTCACTTTAAAAATAATCATTATGCAGTGTGGACTGTGCACAATATGTTACTTGTTTGTAAAAATGTTTAGTTCATGTTATACAGGTTGTTTAAAAACTCCAAGACACTTTTTATTTTTGCAAAAAATGCAAACATATTTTTATTTTGGACATTACTTGATTATTAGAGTGGGTCAGAGTGCATACAATGAACAATTATTGATATATTTTTATATTGTTTTTTTATTTTGTATTGCTGATTGCACAATACTGAATTTCAACGTGGAAAATAATGAAAGTGTAAACAGCAACACAAAGTATTGTATTGGTGTTGGATATGTTATGCTGCATTGTAAACTTTTCAGACAGTAGTAGTGTCCGAAGTTCACTATGTAGTCCACTACATTTATTTCCCCATGTAGGGAGGAGGGGGTTGGGAGTCAGTGAGTGATTTCGGACACAGGTTAAGGTTAGTTTCATAGTCCCCACAGCACCGTTTCCATGGTGACGAGCAGAGTATAGGGAAGCTCAAAGGGACGATTACACACTCTGAACAGGTTACTACCCTGAATAGGTGTAAACATGCTGCTGAACTCCTGCAATTTTAGGGACAATAGAAGTCTATTGACAGAAATCCCTGACATCATCCCAAACAGGTTCCTGTCATTTCACTTTAAAAAGAGCTAGATCTTCAAACCCTGGTTTGTTTGAATTCTCACAACCATGGCAACATTTGTGGAAAAGATTGTTTGTCTACTATTTATGGTTTTGCCGTGAGGACGAGTTATTGAGACATTTTTCAGCTTAATTTTTTCTTCTCTCGTGCTCTAGCGATGACATCACCCACTGATAAAAAGTCAGATTTTGGTCTTTTCAGGGTGGATTTACTGAGTTCTCTATCGACAACCGTAAATCACACCCTCATGACAATCACATCCACTGTAGACGACATAAATGCCTGCGTTTTAAAGTTTAAATGAAGTCTGTGCGACAAAGTATGGAGAAGCAGTAGTGTTGGCAAAACAGGCACATTTTTCATGGACCCCATTAAGAATGAATGGGGTGATATTTGTGATATTGATATGAAATCAGTACAACATATTGGAATTATTAGACTCTGGGTCAGTACGAAGAATTTTGTCTATTTACTGCATAATGTTCCGATGTATTATTTGGGAGTTATAGCCACATACACATAGACCAAGTCATTTCAAATAGACATTTTTGACTGTTTTTTTTGCATTTCATATGAAATCTGTAGATTGGAATGTCAATGTGAATAGACAGCACACTATTCCCATGTAGGACACATATTTTGTGTCTATTTACAGTCTTTCAGTCAGTCACACAGTCTTTCAGTCAGTCAGTCAGTCAGTCAGTCTTTCAGTCAGTCAGTCAGTCAGTCAGTCAGTCAGTCAGTCAGTCAGTCAGTCTTTCAGTCAGTCAGTCAGTCAGTCAGTCTTTCAGTCAGTCAGTCAGTCAGTCAGTCAGTCTTTCAGTCAGTCAGTCAGTCAGTCAGTCAGTCAGTCAGTCAGTCAGTCAGTCAGTCTTTCAGTCAGTCAGTCAGTCTTTCAGTCAGACTTTCAGTCAGTCAGTCAGTCAGTCAGTCTTTCAGTCAGTCAGTCAGTCAGTCAGTCTTTCAGTCAGTCAGTCAGTCAGTCAGTCAGTCAGTCTTTCAGTCAGACTTTCAGTCAGTCAGTCAGTCAGTCAGTCTTTCAGTCAGACTTTCAGTCAGTCAGTCAGTCAGTCAGTCTTTCAGTCAGTCAGTCAGTCAGTCAGTCAGTCTTTCAGTCAGTCAGTCAGTCAGTCAGTCAGTCAGTCTTTCAGTCAGTCAGTCAGTCAGTCAGTCAGTCAGTCAGATGCTGTTTGTTAACGTTACAGATCAGTGGTGAAACAGATCATTGTTCCTTTCACTTCTGTCTTTCTTCTTCATGACACATAAATCACCTCTTGTTTCAGCAGAGGATTTAACAAAGATGTGAACGTTCCTGAATAAACCCTGTATCCTGACGATGAATGGATGAAGTGAAAATGATCTGGAGTTGTGGAGCGGCAGACTGGATGAAGTTGTGGAGAACTAGTGCGTGACAGTGAAGCAGTCAGAGCAGCAGACTGTCCTCAGAACATCCGTCACACTGACAAACAGCCTCTCAAACAATAGATGACGTCATAACCTTCAGGCTGTGGAAAGCCTGACCACCGCACATGCTCAGTCTGCAGGGCATTAGCATTAGCATGTCGTAGCTTACAGGCACACGTCTCATCTACTGGACTCAGCGGGAAACGCAAACACACGGCAGAGTTCGCTGAGCGCGGTCTGGATCAAAGCAGTCGGAGGCAGAGGGCGTTTGTAGGTCTGTTAAATAATGAAGACGATGAAAAGATGAGTCGACTTTACATCTGGAAGAGAAATAAACTTTAGCTTCGGAGCTCTTTGAAGCTAAAGCGCCCACCAGGGGTCAAAGTTATTTTAGTTCAGGGGCCACAGACAAATGAACTCCAGCTAATGTGGATAATTATAACATACTGTAAGTTATTAATAATTATTTTTCTTTGATTTCTGTGTGAGAGGGAACATCTGTGGAATAATCTGGACCAAAATCTAAAAAAACCCTTCTACAATTTGTGCTTTTAAAAGGATGAATAAAACTAGTTTAATAACAAAATATAGAACATCATCGACGCAAGTCAAAATTCAGTTAAAATGTAGAATACATTAAAAAAAGCTAAATTAATATAGACTATCATGTTTAAAAGATATTATATTTATTAAAGACTGTATTTATAAATATAAATAAACAGTTTGTGTGAGGTAAGTTATAAACCAGTGTGTATATACAAGGTTATGGATGTTTTGTGTTAATGATAAATTGACGTAAAAATGTGTGTTAAAGCAAAGGAAACAGAATTTATTTGATTATTAGTTTGTTAAAATAAAAAGGGGGGCAGAGTTTCTAAGTTTTATGTCTTCCCACTCCTTTTCAAGTACAAACAATGGATAAATAAAATTTGTTGACAATTTTGATTGATGCCTTGGTATTTTGTGTGCTGGAAATAAAATTGAACTGAACTCAACATTTCTCTATAACAAAAGCTGCAATTATAACAGTATTATGTGCAGGACAATATCAACACATAAATGAAATTTCATTAAATTGTGATATAAATATTTATATAAATACCAGCTCTCTGACTTTTCTTTCTATATTTATATTTTTTACTGGTTTGTGAGTCTGTTAAATAATGAAGATGATTCAAGTTTAGATCAATCATATAAAAAACTAAAAACTGTCGACCAAGGCAGTGGCACCACCAGCCAGAATCCTGTACGCACTGTGGGTCCAATTCATTTTTAATTTTTAAATGTTTTTTTTTTTTATTGCTTTTGAGGAGGGCATAATAAAGATGTTTGTTTGTAATAGGTTAAACATGCTGAGTCCACTTATTTTAAGCCAATTAATTGAATCTGTCACTGAGTGATTTTGAATTGTGGTGTTATATTCTTCTACACACTACACAGACTAACACATGGACTGTGGTTTGGTCATGCAATAAAATGTCCAACACACAGTTGATCCTTTTCCAGTCATTTGACAGAAAAAGAACAAAGCCTGTTAGTATTACAAAACTGACAGAGCAGCTGGAATGAAGACAGCAGAAGAAGAAGACGGTGGATGAAGACAAAGTTCATTACTTTAACAGATTACTCTGAAAAGCTTCATTTAGCTGAACTCTTTTCCACGCTCCTTTTGGAATCTGATGGGTCACCCCGAGTTACCAACACACGCTGCGTTTGCTGCGTGGTGTGTCCCCTCCACTGTCTGTCTGTGTGGTGTGTCCCCTCCACTGTCTGTCTGAGTGGTGTGTCCCCTCCACTGTCTGTCTGTGTGGTGTGTCCCCTCCACTGTCTGTCTGCGTGGTGTGTCCCCTCCACTGTCTGTCTGCGTGGTGTGTCCCCTCCACTGTCTGTCTGCGTGGTGTGTCCCCTCCACTGTCTGTCTGTGTGGTGTGTCCCCTCCACTGTCTGTCTGTGTGGTGTGTCCCCTCCACTGTCTGTCTGCGTGGTGTGTCCCCTCCACTGTCTGTCTGCGTGGTGTGTCCCCTCCACTGTCTGTCTGTGTGGTGTGTCCCCTCCACTGTCTGTCTGCGTGGTGTGTCCCCTCCACTGTCTGTCTGTGTGGTGTGTCCCCTCCACTGTCTGCGTGGTGTGTCCCCTCCACTGTCTGTCTGCGTGGTGTGTCCCCTCCATTGTCTGTCTGCGTGGTGTGTCCCCTCCATTGTCTGCGTGGTATGTCCCCTCCACTGTCTGTCTGTGTGGTGTGTCCCCTCCACTGTCTGTCTGCGTGGTGTGTCCCCTCCACTGTCTGTCTGTGTGGTGTGTCCCCTCCACTGTCTGCGTGGTGTGTCCCCTCCACTGTCTGTCTGCGTGGTGTGTCCCCTCCATTGTCTGTCTGCGTGGTGTGTCCCTTCCACTGTCTGCGTGGTGTGTCCCCTCCACTGTCTGTCTGCGTGGTGTGTCCCCTCCACTGTCTGTCTGTGTGGTGTGTCCCCTCCACTGTCTGTCTGCGTGGTGTGTCCCCTCCACTGTCTGTCTGCGTGGTGTGTCCCCTCCATTGTCTGTCTGCGTGGTGTGTCCCTTCCACTGTCTGCGTGATGTGTCCATGCTTTTGCATTAGCATTAGCATCACTTTTGCGTTTGCATTAGCGTCACCCGTTGCAGCGAATCTGAGGTAGCATTAGCATTAGCATTAACTGCACAAACTGGCAATAAATGTCAGATCAAACTGGTTCATGTGTCTGTGTGGAAATAAAGCTTGTTTTTTTTCCTGCACGTTTTCTAAACAAGCGACGGCACCAAACCTAGCTGATGTTACTCTCCATGGTAAACACACAGAGCGCACACACACACACACATTCGGAGACAGTCAGAGACGCCTCATCACCGCATCATGGACATGTATGAGGAAGTAGAAGTAAACTACCTCCAGTCATTTTTCTACCATCCAAAAACAGCTGGAAACAAAACAATGAGGACACTCTTTTTAAAATAGAACCAACACAAAATTTTATATTTAATAACAATGAAGAACACAGTAATATTAATGAAATAACCATAGAATGAGTCCTTTAAACACATGGCCATTATTAAATTAGTGACGTACCTCTGCTGCTCTACACCTTTTCACACTAATCTCTTAAATGAATGAACTTCATCTTCTCCACATTTTTTTTTAGTACACAAAACTAATTACTTTAGAAAAATAATCACAATATTAACAGCATTATAACACAATGTAAATATGCAAATTATATTTAATTTATATTGATAAAATACCAACTCTCTGACATTTGTCTTCTTTGGTTTATAGGTCTGTTAAATAATGAAAAGGATGAAAAGATGAGTCACGTTTACATCAGAAATAAACTTTAGCTATTATAACACAGTAATGTATAAATAATGACTGAATTTCTTTAGAAAAATTGTCACAATTTTAACATTATGTTTAAGCACAATGTAAGTACGTAAATAATATTTCATTTTATATCTCCAAAAATATTGATATGAACACCAACGTTTCCGTATATATTTTATTTTTACATAACACACAGAAAGTAGTTGAGTTTCCATCAGGATGTTGCCATGGTTACCATGGTGTTTTTGGGAAGTGGATGATGCCCCAGACCCGGCAGAGCACAGGCCCATGTCCTTGACAAGTTCACTTAATTAAACGTCCAATCAGCTGTTGACGGCTGCTCTTGCCTCGTCAATAAAGCGATACCACCTGCATGTGGAGTGGTTGTCTGCGAGCTTTAACTCTTCTCCTCTGAGCTCATTTATCACAGAACAAGCTCATCTGCGCTAACACTACACTGCTACTTAACTCAAATCAAATCCTGTTTTCTGTACGTTCACATAAATGCTCATAAAATCTGACTGAAAATCCAATATTTTGAAGGAGCTGTGATTGTTTTTAAATCATTATGTATGTGTCAAAGCTGCACAAACCTCAAACTGATGTAAAGTCAACTGTAGTTCCATCAATGTCCACTAGGGGCGCCATAGCTGTCAGTCCTCATGTTAAAGGGACAGTTCAGTATTTTTCAGATGAATGTGTTTGTCTTCAGTGTCTTTACTCTGGTGCACCCACACTGACTTACCCCCGACGGTGTCCCATGAGCCCAGTTCTGGTCCAGTTTTGGTGAAAGCGAAAGTAGTCCCGGCAGGTTTCCTGGGGTCAACAAAATAAAACGTATTTCTTCTCAAAACAGTATGTGTTCGAATGGGTGATTTATTTACAAAACTGTCACAGAACAAAAACTCAAACCTCGCAATTGCTTGGAGTTACTTTCCCTCAATAGTGATCAATGCGTGTTGTCACTGCTAACAGCTGTGCACCTGCACGTAGCAGCTGCTAACACTGCCGAACAACTGATGAAAGTAGTTTGATAAGGCGCACTCTCTCTCTCTCTCTCTCGGTCTCTGTCTCTTCGCTCTCGTCTGTATTTGTATCGTATATACCAAGTCAGTTCATGGCTAGTCACCTGGTGTCCCCTTCCCAGCTCTCTTAGCAGTATCTGCATAAGGAGCCATAGACAACAGGATCTGCAGTGACTCACTTGTGTCCTGTGCTGACCTGTGACCCCTGACGCCTTCCTCACCTGTCTGATGGATGGACCTGTCCTTAGACAGGGGATGCTTGGGACCTTTTATCTATTTCTGTGGTTGATTGTGTTTTTTTGTAAAGTCCTGTAACATGACATTGTTGTGATTTATAAATAAAATGTCATTTAATTGAATTGTTTCACTATCATTTTATTATTTTTGCATCGCCATGGCCTTCCTCTGTCTAGTTTCAGTGGTGAACAGGAAACTTTGAGTTAAAAAAAAACCCAGTATTGAATGTGTCAGTACTTTAAACAGGTTCAGACAAATATAACAAAAAAACTATTTAATCCTTGTGTTGCTTAGTTTTGCCAAAACACTCCACATGAAAGAAAAAAATAAGTAAAAGAATGCCACGATTATGTCTAATGAAATACACCTGGTTCACCTTTTTGACTGCGCTGCCTCTGAGTGTCGTATTTCAGGCCATAGCAACGCAATCGGCAGCTGCACAGTCCCGCCCCCCACCCGTCCGGCTGATCCAATCCAACGTCTACCATATTAAACGAACACCTTCGCAGCAGAAACAAACATGTTTAAAGCCTGGAGGAAACAGTAGCGTTGGCTCCATTAGTTTATTTTCCTGTTTTTAACACAATTTTCAGCCTCAGACTTATTTCAGCAACAACAAAAATGACAAATTATTAAAAATGTATTACATTAAATTAAAATGTACAATCAATAATGAGAGAAACGTGTTATTCTATGCCCAATTAACTCCTTTAGCCCGATCGGCCCACGGGTGGGCCGAGAAAATTGTGTAATTTTTCATTAATTATTAACATATAATAAATCTGGACAATGGAAATTTGTTTCAACTTTTGCTCAAAGTTAAGACTCTAATGTTCATAAAAATACATATAAAGTGTATTTTAGTGATAAAAGTTACCTTCAAACATGATCTTTAATGTGTGTGTGGTGAAATATAAGTTATTTTTAATCGCCGATATGCGCTATTAATTCATCTATATCTTGTTCAGGCGAGCGATAAGGCAGCCATGTTTGTAGGCGTTTGAAAGAGGAGATTCTCCTGAATCCATTGACACCTCACATTCCATGAACTACATTTCCCTCTGGACAGGAAATGCATGCGTAAAAGGTGAAAGGTTGGCATCTTTGCGCATGTCGGGCGCATGCACGGGACTGGCCTGGGGCAGACACGCTACGGCAGGGTAGAGCAGAGTGCTACACCTTGGTGTGCCGGTTATAGTTATATTTCCCGACTTTACTCGTAGTTTTAAGTCATTTTAGAGAGTTTTAGTGAGTAACAGTGAGTGACAGTGTATTTTCCTGAATGTTACTGACTGTGGTAAACTTTGTGAAGCTAGCATGTTAGCCGCGTGCTAACATGTAAACAACAGAGAAGCAGCTGAATGTTCAACATCTGACTGAGATCTGACTGTGGATATGAACTCAAAACAGGATGAACATCTACCCAGTAAGTTGTTGTATCTTACTGATATCTGTTTTACAAACTAATAGTAATAATAATAACAATAATACTACATTTTATACTATACACATGCAAACACTGTTGACTATAGTAGTGTTTTTTCAGTCTCATTTCTCATTGTATTGTTATTTTTACACATAAGTAGATAAGTTTATAATTAATCAATGATTGTTTGAGGATTTATTCACTTTCTCTGTCAAAAATAAATAACATTCTATCATTTCATGAGAAGGAAAAAGTCTCAAATCATGATTGTCTTCATTTTTCCTAGGTAGGAGGATGACACAAATAAAACTGCTTTTTGCAGAAACACATGGACCAGTTCAGTCTGCTGCCAGCCCCCCCAACCTAATGATAAACCAGCCCCCACCTGATGATAACACATGGACATTTTTGGACTTTATTGCAATTGTTTGTGTTTTGAATGTTTGTATTAGTTATTTTGTTTAGTAAATTTGCACTAATTTTGATATTTAGATTTATTCTAATTGAATTTATCATATATTTTTGCACATTTGTTCAACTTTATATTTGATTTTTATTAAAGTGTATTATTATTATTATTATTATTATTATTATTATTATTATTGATATATTATTATATTGTTTGGAGTAAGTTCTTAATAAAACTACTCCATTTGGAGACAAAATAATCCATGTTTATATGGTTTTATTCATTTTAGTTGTGCACAAAGGTAGAAGTTGATGAAACACAAGGTAAATTTCATTTCTAAAAGCTCCAGTAGACAGTAATAGACTTCTGTAATGGATATGAGTTGTATTTTCCAGACAGATTTTACTGGAAAATTAAAATAATGTATTTGGAACAGTTTGGCACAACAGTGTGCCAAACTGTGCCAAATGCACTGTCCGCCTGGTGTTATCTGGACTTAAACCTTTCTGGAGGCTTTGTCCTTTGATCTAATTCTATCAACTTTTGTTCCTGTGTTGGAAAGGAGTTACTGAAGGTGATCAATTCAATTCAATTCAATTCAATTTTATTTATAAAGCCCTAAATCACAACAAAGTCGTCTCAGAGGGCTTTACAAAAACATAATCAACTACAGAAATACATGAAAAGTCCCAGGCATCCCCTGTCCTAAGACCCTCCTTCTCGGCAAGAAAAAACTTCCAAACCCAGTGGGAAAAAGAAGAAATCTTGAGGAGAACCACATTGAAGGACAGATCCACTCCCATGGACGGACAGGCTATAGATGAACGTCCATGTATAAAATGCAGGAAGGGGGGCTGGTCCAGACAGGCAGGGGCGGTGGTCCGGGGTCACAGGTCGGCACAGGCGAGATACTGCAGATCCTGTCGTCCATGGTTCCCGTGCAGACACTGTCAGGAGAGCCACCACTCCCCCCGGGGGGGGAGGGGGGAAAGGGGACACCAGGTGACTAGTCATGAACAGACTTGGTATGAAAGATATGTTATAAAAATGACAGAAACAGGTGTGAGAGAGAGAAAGAGAAGAAAGAACTCAGTGTCTGTACTTCCCCCAGCATTCTAACTCCTAGGGCAGCCTAGACTGAACTGTGACTCATACATCATGTATACATGATATATGAGTCACATCATTTTTAACTATTTTTAACTTAATTAGCATCAATAGTGTCTATATTCATGGAATCATTGTTAGCAGGGTGTTTTCTTTTGTAAAAAAAATAATAAATTCAGGTGAGACCAAAAAATTCTAATTTATCTTTTAGTTTATTCCAGTTTATTCAGTCATAGTAGTAGCTACACTATTTTAGACAATGGGAATAGATTGTGTGAAGCCTGTAGATGTCCATAGATACAAAGAACATCCATATAAACCTTAGGATTGTGGAGCAATTCTTCATTTACTTTGGGTATGTTTTTTTAGGCATTTTCCTCTGAAAATAGGCTCAGGGTGGAAGAGGTTAAATGTATGGCAACATTTACACATTTAGTGTAACGTGTGTGACTGTTAAAGAAAATTCAAGAAAAATGTAGTTGGTCATAAAAATGTTGAAATATCTTAACAGACTCATATTACAATGTTTGGATAATTGATTGATTCCTGTTTTCTGGGGAGATTCACACACAAGTAAATAATAAATAGGGTTGGCAAATTATTAACGTTTTTAACCACATTAATCACAGTGTTGCTTTGGATTAATTTTGATCAATCATAATTAAAACACTTTATGTCGCTTTAGTGTTGACTTTTCTTTTTTGTTTGCTTGTTTGTTATGAGTTTGACGTCACATCTCCTTCTCCCTGTAGACACAGTGATTTTGCAGATTATTTATTTTCAAAAGGTATTTCTCTAACATTATTTTTCTATAAATGTTCTGCATAATTATCAGTTGTTCACTAGAACAAATGCTAATGCTATAGGAAGTTGTGTTGAGTGCATTTGTAGATTGTATTATTATATATTATCAAAAACACCATCTGTGATCAAACAACTAAACATGCATAGATGCGTTTAATTTTCCAATTCACCAGCTTCATCATCTCCAAATAAAACCCACTCTAAAATTATTTTATTTTTTGGAAACAAAAAATAAACATCTGGATTACTAAGTTACCAAACAAATCCAAACCCAGACATTTAGAACAAATTTACCAGAATCATTAGTGATAAAAAGTCAACGTATGAAGTTGAGTGATGACACATTTTAGGCCGATTTTCTGTGAAGCAGAAAAAGTTTGTCATTTTTGGCGCCGTCAGTCTTCAAGTCTGCTGTTGATCTAAGGTGTCATTCATCAAAACCCCAGGAGAAAATGTAATGGTGTAATTATATAAACAATGATTGGCAGTCGAAATAACATCATATTTCTGGAGAACCTTTCAAAAGGGTGTACATTAGCATAAGCAACATGGATTAATGTGACGGCAGAACAGCTGTTCTCAGCAGGAAGTCGATGCAAAAACAACTTCCAGTGATTTGGCCTCATCAGGAACAACTTTCTGTTTTCTGGTTAAATGTGTGAGAAACCATTGACGAGAAGAAAAAGTCACAATGAATATAAGCAGCAAAAGTTCCTGAAGTGACTACAAGAAAAGAATAGAATAGAATAGAATAGAATAGAATAGAATAGAATAGAATAGAAAGGTTTATTGTCATAGTACAAATGTACAATTAAATTACAAAAACTCTGTGGTTTTGGAACAGGTTAGAAGTTAAAGAGAAAAAAGCATATATATATATATATATATATATATATATAAAATACATATATAAACAGTGGTACCTCTACTTATGAAATTCAGAAGTGTTTTTGTGCTGTGAATCTTTTTGTAAATAGTCGCATTTTATAAGTAAAAGGCCTAATTTGTTCCAAGGCCACCAATACTACCCTTTAAACCATTAAAAATTATGAACATTTACATGCGAATGGTGTTTTCTTATATTAAAAATGAAAATATTAAGATGACCACTGGGATAATGGAGACGGGTGCAATAACCATCTGTGGATATTTATTGATGTGGACGACATTTGGACATTTTTTATGGACAGTTTTGGGTGTTTTTGTTGGATTATGGTTCCTCTGTGGATGATTATGAGACATAAAGGTTCAAATGTACCATTTGTTATTTGGATTTTGAACAAATAAGTGATTATATCTGCTGTGGATATTTGATCTGAAAGCGGTTTATATCTTCTGATGTGTGAGAGTCTCTGTTGTCAAACTACTTTAAGTCATGTGACATTTAGGACAGGTTTGGGTGGTTTGATTAACATTTCTGAGCGACTGTTTTCAGCCTATATGTGGACCCTCGGAAGTTTAAGGGGTGAATCTGATGAAATAAATAAATAGACTTGATAAGGTTTAGATGTTTGCAGTGTAATCTGATTACAACTGTGAATGGTTTGACACTTTTATTTTCTATTTTAGTTCTTGTCCAGATAAAAAAAAAGCCCCCCACCTCTGCCAGTATTAGACGTGTAAAAACCTCTGACATGTTTCTATTTGACACTTTCTTCCTTTTCTTTTGGCGTTTGTAATTTGATTCCAGTGAAGCAGGTGTCAGTCTCTGCCAGTCCGCACTCTGACTTTTCATTACTGACTTCACATTCCACAGAAATAGGTTATGTCTAAACTCAAATTATACCCAGGTCTTTGCAATTCAACTCACTTATGTGTGTGTGTGTGTGTGTGTGTGTATGTGTGTGTGTGTGTGTGTGTGGGGGGGGGGGGGGGTCCAGGTTGCAGACAGGTTGACAAAGAGTGAAAGTCAGTCCAGAGTGGAAACACTTTGTGCTGCAGACGTAAAAGGCCCTTCATGGAAAGACTGGACGGGAATAGAAAAGTCAAGTCGCTCTCAGCACTTCTTTATTTGACAACTATTAAACCTGTGCGGAACATTCTGGAACATGGAGTGGAGACGCAATTTCACATGTTCAAGCTCAACAGTGAAAAACATTCAGAGTCTGATTCTATATTTAATTTTTCTGCTGTGTTTCCTTTGATCTGCTGCCTTTTATTAAACTGTTCCAGTGACTGGGCTTCAATTATATTCAAATAAATTATATTAAACTCTACATGAAAAAAAAATTACTTTGTACAGTTTGGTTTATTGTTATGTTGAATTAATGCAGTGTTTTCTAATAATCAGCTCTTCAGAATGTGATGGAAGTAAGAAATGTATGTGTACATTTTTATATTTTAGTTGTTTTTTTTAATTATTATATATATTTTAAAAAAATATATATTTTTTAATTTTTAAATTTAAAATTCAATATTTATATTTATTTTTTTTATATTATTTTATGTAATAGTTTTATTTTTCCAAAAGTAATTAAAAAATATGTTTGAATTTTAAATAATTAAAAAACGTTTACTACGTTTTATTTCTTTGCTTTTATATAGTTTTTTTTAATTATTTTATTTTCATGTAATTCTTTTTTATTTAAAAAAATATTGCTTTCTTGATTTATTTGCATTTTTAAAATTTTAATTCATTATTATATTAATTTTATTTAATTTAACCAAATTATATAAAAATATATTTTACTTTTAAATAAAATATAGTTCACATAATAATTCAACTAATAATTTCATTATTTTGGATTTAATTATACTACTTAATAAAATCAATAGTTTTTAATCAAATTTGAAATACTTAAAATCTATTTAATTATTTTAATTGTCACTTTGTCATAATTTATTTTATTTATTTTGGTGACTTTTATTAAACTACTGTTCTGTTAAAAACACTGGAAATGACCACGTTTGATTCACCAGACAATCTCATTTAATTTCAGAAATAGGAATATTATCAAGAATGGTGATCTGCCTTTTCGATTGGCGTTCCATTTCTAATGGCGTTTAATGTCTCGGATGGTATTCATCATGTCTGATGGCGTTCTGCGTTTTCGGATAACGTTCTTGTCATGATGGGGTGAGGTGAGAAGAAGGACTCAGATGCTCAGTGCTGAAGAGAGAACAGATTTAAGAACAGAACCAAAATATTGACAAAGACACAGACAGAACCCAGAACCTGGGGGCAGATCAGCCAGAGTCCGTGGTTATGGAGGTGACGAACTGAACGGTCCCGCACCGGCAACTGCAGCCTCACTGCTGATGTAGTTGCAGCTGCGCGGTGCGGGCCAGGTGTTCTGGAGTGGATGTGGGGCAAAGGCTGAGACAGTTCTACATTCTTACCAGTGGTGTTCTTCATTTTCAATGGCGTTCTACATTTCCGTGGGCGCCGGCGTGTTTCCTGTCAGGGGTCGGTCTGTCCACAGCTGATGCTAAACGTTCTAAACATCTCATCTGCGTTTTGACCCATGACCTGCCGACAGTCGCCACCTTCAGTCTTGGAACCGATCGGGCCTTAAAAGGATTCACTAAATGATGAAGTCATGCCTGAGCAGTGGTGGGGGGTGGGGGTGGGGGTGGGGGGTGGACTTCCAGCCGTGGAGTGCTTTCTGTTTCGCTCTCCCTAAGCCCCGCCTCCAGACTGTCATCTATTGTCAAAGGGGCAGCCCATCGACAGGCTGATCGATTTCCTGATTAATGGACCTCTCCACCATCGGCGTTTGCTTTGGCCGACATCATTTTAATGCGAGTGTGATCAATATCTCTATCGACGCTCACAACATCCTGCTGGTGAGCAGCGGGGGACTCGTCTGGTGGACGCTGCCCTCAGACTGATCCTGGGGAGGTCCAATAGGGCAGAGGGTCTGCTGAAAAAAACATGGATGAATGGCAGGATTTGTTCCAGCTCGTATGTAACCTTTACAGTAGACCGCAGGTGTCAAACATAAGGCCTGGGGGCCAAATTCGGCCACTAAAGGGTTCAATCTGGCCCATTGGATGAAAAACAGTGAAGATATTAATGATCAATGGTGTAAAAATGATTAGAATTCAGGTTCTACAGAATAACTACATTGGGTCAGAGCAGTAAAATGTGATCATAAATACCTATAAATAATGAAAACTGCAGATTTTAATGTAAAAGGAAAAAGTAAAATGACATGAAAACCTTCATATTAACAAACCGTCCTTTTACAAAAACCTGAATAAAAACCTGAACAACTATGAAGCAGTTGAAATATCTGAAGAAAATTAACAATTTTCTTCTTCTGTTACTAAGTCTTTAGTGTTTGTATAGATCTGATCCAGAATGGACACAGATTTGTTAAACTGAGGAAGAATATTGTTCAAATGTACTTATTTTTCTTGAGAAATGTCAGTGATTCACATCTTTTTTTGTGTGGGGGGATAGTTTATAAAAATAAGTATTTTCATAATTTAATGGTTTTGTTTTGTTTTTTACAAACAATCTGAAATGTCTGAACAGAAGTCAGTGTAATTTGACCAATGTTCTGCATGTTCTAATACAATAATTGAGGCTAACTGAGACAATGTTAATTAATTTAAATTGCATTTGCTTTTATCTATTTCTGTGGTTGAATGTTTCATGCCATGTGAGACGACATTGTTGTGATTTGGGACTCTATAAATAAAATGTAATTGAATTGTATTAAACTATTTCACTTTTCTCATGTTACTCAGATTTTAAAGGACATTTTGTAGATGTGAACATTATAATGTAATTTGAGTATTTGCACTCTTATTATTGGGCTGAATGTGGAACTGATCTAAAATGACTTTGACACCAGTGCACTAAAGTAACTGAAAATCCTCTAATGATACACTACACAAAATTACACAAAAGTAAAGTGCACTAAAATACATGAAAAAAATACACTACAATATAAAAAATCCACTAAAAATATACTAAAATATACTTAAAAAATACATTAAAATGCAATAAAATACATGAAAAAATACACTAAAGTGTATTTAAAAAATACACTAAAATGCACTAAAAAGTACACAAAAATGCACTAAAAATACACTGAAATACACAAAAAAATACAAATACACTAAAAATCCACTAAAATGCACTGAAAAAAAATCCACTAAAATACATTACAAAATACACTAAAATGCAGTAAAAATACACTATAAAATGCATCTGCAGGGCCGGACTGACGCCCTTGGTGGCTCAGGTTTGGCCCTCAGGCCTTATGTTTGACACCTGTGCTCTAAACACTTAATAAATTAATTTTTCAAGTCTGCTTCTGTGATGAAAAATAACACATTAGAGAGTATTTTAAAAGAAATTCGGCTGAATTTTTAAGTGAAGAACAAAGAACAGGCTGATAGTTTTGCAGCATTTATTTAAAACTTTAGTTTCTGCTAAAACATGATGATTTTTTTAAGCAGAATGAATTAAGTATCAGTGATTGTTTTACATCTTTATGTAACTGTTGTCTGTTGTTTAGGTTTGAAAATCTTGTGCGTCCATCTAGGAGGTTGAAGTGTGTTAATAATGTCATGTCCCCACTGGCAGAGACAATTACAGCTTCATTATTTAACACTGAACAACAGCACAGAACATGTTTACTGATTAAAAACAACTGTTAACACTGGATGAACTAGTCTAGAACATTCTACTGACGTGTCTAAACCTGTCTGGACATCTTCAACAAATGACTTTAGCAACGATAAACAACAATTATGGAATTTTCTTTTTTTTTTTTTTCAAAATTTGACAAATAGTTAAGGACATCCTGGGCAACACCACCCCCCACCCCCGGCTTGAAGCTTATCTGGCTGTTATCTTTACCAACCCTCCTGTGGTGTCCTTTTCTTTGTTTTAACCCGACCCAAACTCTTGTTTCCTTTGATTGGCCACTTATATCTGTATAAGTACCTGTGTCTCCTTGGTCTGGCAGAGATCTCTCCTCATACATGCTACCTACCTACCTACCTACCTACCTACCTACCTACCTACCTACCTACCTACCTACCTACCTACCTACCTACCTACCTACCTACCTACCTACCTACCTACCTACCTACCTACCTACCTACCACGGCTGTGGTTCAGTTGGTAGAGCAGGTCGTCCAATGACTGAAGGGTTGTTGGTTCATGTCCCGGCTCTGGTTGTCCACATGTCCAAGTGTCCTTGGGCAAAGACACTGAACCCTTAGTGTCCCAGTAGGACTGACAGAACCTTAGAGACCTACTGGTGTATGAGTGTGTGTGAATGGGTGAATGTGAGGCTAATGTAAAGAGCTTTAGACCATGAAGGTGGAACAACTATATAAGTGCAGAACATTTACGATCTAAAACTTTTATGGATTTAAATCCAATTATATGACATTATCTTATTCTTATATTATAATATCATCATATTATTATATTATTATATTATTATTAGGGCTGTCACCATTAATCAAGTTAATCGTAATTTAAAAAATTTAAAAATCAAGATTATTTTTTAATCGCGATTAATCGTGAAAATTAGAGTTCCCCAGCATTTTGTCATTTTACAAATTCATATTCTTTGACACCACAGTATAGTGGTGAAAGAAGGACACACTTCTTTACTCTCAGCCTATTTTCAGAGGCTACTTTTCAACATTCATTACTTGTCAGATCTGATTATGGCAGATGTTAGTGTCTGAAACACTACTGGTTTGTTTTTAATAAAAAAAACAACCATTTGTTCAAACCAGGCATATTCATTTTTCTACATCGATAAGAGTATTACAATGAATTTCAATCACACAAAAATGTGCGATTAAACTGTGATTAACCACAAATTAATTATTGCATTCATGTGATTAATCTTAAATATTTTAATCAATTCAATCAGCACTAATTATTATGTTATTATATTATCATATTCAGTGCTGGGAATAGAATATAATGGTGTTACTAACGCAGCCACATGTCGAGTAACGGAGTAATTACTTAATTACTGTTTCCATAACTGTATCACTGTTACTAATGTGTTGTGTTACAATTTGATGAATTGGGACGTAAGTGTTGCACCGGGTACAGACCACAACAACACCGTCAGTGCCCCGTATGTCTAGCCTGGCCTTCGCAGACCCTCGTGTGTTTCTGCTGAGCTCCGTGCGCTTCGAGCAGCCATGTGAAGCATCCATGCAGCTCAGCGTGAGTCAGGTTAGCATACGTCTGCACACATTCAGCTGCTCCACTTACATGCTTGACAACAAAATCAATCATGATTTGCTAATAAGTTGGATAGGCGGGGTCCACACACACACACACACACACACACACACACACACACACACACACACACAGTTTGTTAAAAATAACAATTGTAATATTAATATTTGCTTTTCTTTTTGCTAATTTCTTTTCTAAGCAAGTTTTTGTGCCTTAATATAAAGGGTATAAACACTTTAAATGATTGTAACATAAGTTATTGTTCATGAGAATTCAGTCAATAAATGTATAATAAGAGAAGAATATAAGACATCAGTGTATTTTCTTTCACTAAATAATAATAGAATAAGAATTTACAGACATCATTAGTTCACCCGTTTACTTAAATGCAAAGTTAAAGAATATTACATTCTTGAGGAAATTCAAAACATTTTTACATTTTTAGTATTTAATTAAAATGTATTTTCTGTTTATAATCTATTGCAGGTTGCAATGGTTCATTTTGAATAAATAAATGTTTGGCAACTCATCATCAGTGCTGTCATTTGTCAATATTTAAACTGGATGGACATGTAACAAACTAAAGCCATCACTCACCTAAACTCAAACAACTTTAGTTCTATTATAAACTTCTATGGCTCTGAACACACTGTGCACTAGTCCAGTGGTCCCCAACATTTTTATTACCGCGGACTGTCAACGTTTGGCAATTTTACCACGGCCCGGTGGGGGGGGTGGGGTGTGGGGGGGTTGACATAGATTGTTTATATATGCAGAGTCTGGTCTGTGGGAATCACCTATCACCATAAATCCAAGTTGTCTGTTAAAACCTTTCCTTTTCTTCTTCTGTCTCTTCAGTGGCCTTTTCCTCTTCGAAAACAAACCTTCCAAAGACATCCGTTTTTTACTTATTTTGCTAACATGTGGGTTACATTTTTGGCATTCAAGTGACAGAGGTGTAACCCAGAGAATCCGGTCATTTTTCAAAATAAAAGATTGTTCAGACTCAGATAATAAATACAAGAGAAATATTTAATTAATTAATTATTAGGCGGTTGGCGGCCCGCTACCAATTGATCCACAAACTGGTACCGGTCCATAGCCCAGGGGTTGGGGACCACTGCACTAGTCCACACAGTTTACAACATTGTGATAACATGCTTTATTTCTGTTAGTTGAACTTTTAGCGTTGATAATAGCATTTTAAGGAAGCATCCAAAATCACATCCACTGTAACATCACAGAACAAGGATCAATAACCTGTTTAACTGTTTTTTCATTTCTTTGACATTTTTAAGGAACGCAAAAATAATTTTCCTAGTAACTAATTACTTTGCTAGTGGAGTAACACAGTTAGTAACGTAATTACTTTTTTAGGGAAGAAACTAGTAACTGTAATTAATTACTTTTTCAAAGTAACTTACCCAGCACTGATTGTGTTATTGTATTATATTATTATATTTTTGTTCAGGAAAAATGGTTCCAAGTTGTTGAAAAACTTTAAAAATATCTCCAGGAGACGTCTGTCCACTGTGTCCATCTACAGTGTCATTACTGAGCATCTTTTACATAAAACGTCTGCATTTTGATCAGTTTCATTTCATAAACCTCCTCACCAGCGCACCATGTCTTCTGTGACATCATCATTTATCTTCTCGTCTCGTCATGTGAACCCTCTTTATCCTCACTAGGGTCACAGGGGTCACTGGGGATCTAATCCAGCTCCAGCAGGTGAAGGCGGGGTACACCCTGTATGAGTCTCCAGTTCACCTCAGGACTAAACATATATAGACAAACAATCACTGTCACATTCACACCTATGGAAAACCTAACCACTGCACCACCAAACAATTATCTTGACTTTGTTAATTATTAAATATTATATTAACTGAAGTGACATTAATTCCTCTTTGGCTGGAGATAAAAAACAAAATGGACTTTCCTTTTGGACAGAACCAAACAGAGGAGCGATTGTGTCCTAATAGTCATTTTAAAACTTGGTCAGAAACCAGTGGTCTGTGCTGAAGGCTCTCCATCAATATTTTATGTCCGGCTGAACACACTGGCTCATATATTGAGAATTTCAACGAGCTTCCATATTTAGCATCTGCCTGTAGCTACTGAATTTAACACAGACGCCTTCAGGAACAGTGCTTTTCTGTCAAACTTCTGAACAATACCTGCAAAATTCAACACAACAAAGACCGCCCTCATCCTGTTATTTACTCGCCCGTTGTTTTATGACTTCTTAAAGATGAGTGTTATGACATTTTCTTTGTTTATTATTCAGTCAGCCTCTGTAAACCTCGTATGCCATTTGATATCCCACCATGAATATTCTAAACGATCCTCTGTAGGGATAATACAACATGCACCGGATTACCGCACTGACCTTTAGAGCCTGCTGAATGGCAGTCGCTGCGTCTCCAGTTATGAGTTTTTCTTCGCGCCGGGCTCTATAAGTACAGCTCGGAACCACGTGGCATTATGGTTACAGTCAACAAATGAAGCGTCAAGAGATTAAATTTCCATGATTCTACGAGGAACGGGTGTCATCTTCAATGTTCGTCATTAGTTTCTGACATTTATGACTTTCATGAATAAACTCATACGAGACAAAAACTTATTACAAACATCAGAATTACATTATTATACTGTTTTTTTTCCACATCGTCACCTGCAGAAGTGACTTTATTCAAATTAGTTCTGTCAAAATTAAAGCATTAATGTGGATTAAATCATCATCATTATTAATGTGATTAAAATGTTTAATGCTGTTAAATGAAAGGTATTGACTAAACATGTTAGTTGCATATATTTAATCTGGCCCAACATTGGTTGGGAGAGATTGTTTAGTTTGTCAAACTGTGACAACGTGGGATTGGAAACAAAAATTTTTTCCTTCAAAGGCTGACATTGTGGAAAAACAAATAAATAACGCAGCTCAACATAAGCAGTCCAGCACGACTAAGCAAGATAAACCAAAGTTAATCACAATGGGATCACGTTCACCAGTGACAAAACAACAGATTTCCGTCAGATGCCAAACAACAATATAAGCACACAGACTAACTTCAACATCAACCAACTTCCCCAGAACCTACCTAATGAAACTTTACCTACCTATCTTCTGGAGCGTGCCGGGCTCGAGGCGACTTAAAGGCAACACATCAGCGACCGAAACCCTGAAATGCCAGCCCCCTTTGGAGATTAAATCCCCACCCAGGATTACCCCGAAAATAAAAAAGGCAAAATAATAAATGAGTGCCTGTTGGAACGGCTGATACAGCCCAGCTAGACACTCCCCTAACTAGCCTGAGGAAGCTGGAGAAGCAACACAGTTAGGGTTAGTCTGTTTGGCGTACAGACATCAATACTGCCTGTGACACTGGGAAAAATTACCTCCACAATACAAAAGTCAAACTCACCTCTATCAATTAACTTACTATCTATCTATTGGCCCAAAAAAAAAAAAAGAATATCCCGGACGAGCCCCCAAATTGTTACGAACCGAAAGATGGAAATAGGAGTCATGAAGGAAGTAACAATAAATGAAAAACCCAGGTTAGGGAACAGACCAGAAGTAAACTAAACAATAGATCGGGAATTTATTCAACATAAGATAACTCAAAGAAAAGGTTCCACGAGCACACACAGCTCTTCAATAAAATACACACAGCTCCACACAGGACCGCTGGGAAGTGAAAATGAGAGAGAGAGCACACTTCTGTCCCGCTTTTTAAGGCCTCCCCTTCTAATCAGCCTGATCAGCCACACCTGCCACTGCAGCCTGCAGAGAGAGAAAGGGAAAAAGCATTACACCCAGACAAGGCACATAACAGGAATCATCGTGTGTGTGTGTGTGTGTGTGTGTGTCCACAGAGACATATCATGCTATAACTCAATGAATACTTGAGTTATCACCATAAATTACCTGGGCACATACATAGAGCTAATGTGCATCAGATGCAATGATCCATTTGAGGAAAGGTCAAGGTCACAATTAACAAAAACGTTCAAATCACATTATCAGTTATAACTCAAGAACAGATGGTCGCAGAACTTTCAGATTGGTACCAAACAATGTGGAATTACGATTTATACAATTCTCATAATTGGTGTTATCACCTACGACCAATAGTTTTTTAGATCTCTGGATCAATGGTGACATGTCACAAAATTAACTTGTGTAACACTGTTTGTGTGTGTTAAACATAGACATATCACACTATAATTTAATCAATACTGGATATATTATCATAATTACATGCACTGTGACATATATACATACAACAAAATTTGTAATATTGCAAAGGGTCAAAGGTCAAGGTCATATTTAGCAGAAAGGTCAAAATAACATTATTAGCTTTAATTCAAGAAGGGGTTGTCATAGAAACTTGAGAATGGCACAAAATAGAATAGAGGTGAGATTAGACATTCTCTGAATACTTGTGTACTATATGTCTTTAGATGTTTTATTCAATTTTGGGTGTGTTTTTTTCTGTATTGTAAAATATGTGCAAAAGATATATTTCAATATGTTTTAGATTTTGCATTGCTTTTTTGTGTTGGTTAATTTTTTTGGGGGGGGGTAATGGAAGTTAATAACATTTGAATGTGTAGCCATGGTGATCCACACGAATGGTAAAATTTACAAGTGCAAAAAAGATATTAGTAACTGTAAATGGAGATTTGCACAAGTGTTTGGAATCTTACAAATAAAGAATACAAAATGTGCACGCATGTATGGCATGTATGGCATGTATGGCATGTATGGCATGTATGGCATGTATGGCATGTATGGCATGTATGGCATGTATGGCATGTATGGCATGTATGGCATGTATGGCATGTATGGCATGTATGGCATGTATGGCATGTATGGCATGTATGGCATGTATGGCATGTATGGCATGTGCCTTAAAGCGAGTGCGACATTCCTTGTATGAAGTCTTCAAACTGCATTTGTAGATCATTCAACACACACATGAATCCCTTCTTCCACTTGTGTAATTTTGACAGATTCCTTTCACTCTTTTCCTCCCAAACTGATCCATGCTCGAAAGTTTTAACCCAAAGGCAAGAGTTCTACACCCTCCCCTCCCCCAACAGGTGACGATGTTGTCCTATCAGGGCGACTGTGGCTCAGTTGGTAGAGTGGGTCGTCCAATGACTGGTTTGTGGTTCCGTGTCCCAACTCTGTCTGTCCACATGTCGAAGTGTCCTAGGGCAAGACACTGAACCCTGACTTAGTCTCCCAGTAGAACTGACAGAACCTTAGACACCTACTGGTGTACGAGTGTGTGTGAATGGGTGAATGTAAAGCGGTTTGAACCATGAAGGGTGAACACAACTATATAAGTGCAGAACATTTACTATCTAATACTTTCCTGGATTTAAATCCAATTATATGACATTATCTTATTCTTACATTATATTATAATATCATCATCTTATCATTTTGTATTATTTTAATTGTGTAATGGACCGAACTGTCAGGCATGAGGACCCAGGCTTTCTTTCCGGAAAACTTTCTTTTTATTTAACAAAAGTCCATAATCAAAAAGTTCTGGGCCCATAAAAGAGGTCAAAGAAACAGAACTCAACTCAGGCTATGGAACTGAACTGAACACAAAAAACTGACCTTCCCAACAAGAGACAAAGGGGAACATATATATAATGGCTGATCAGACCATTAACACACACCAGGGGACAAACAAACACTAACATTAACTAGAAATTAAATACAAATGTTAAACACTGCTCAATTCTTTAACTTAAATTATACTAATGAAATGATTAAACAATACAGAAAATTACTCATTTCAACTCGTATTATAAACAATATCTTCAAACAAATGAAAAATTCCCCTCTTCTGAGGCAGGCTTGTGGTACTGGCCAATTAGCCCCTCCCTATATAAAGGTCTGTCAGGCCCAGCAGAGCATCTTTTACTCTGCCTGAAGATGACCTCCTGGAAGTGGCACCAGCAACCTCTGCACTGGTAACTCAAAATAACAAATTAGAATTCAATTTAACAAGAACTGATTAATAACTGTACAAAGGTCACCTAACTGTGCACTAATATAATAAATTAATATACTGTCACCATCTTAAAATAAAGTTCAAATGAATGGAACAAATTAAACTGTGTTGTGTTTTAATATTAAATGCAACTAAAGAAACATGTGAGGTGTCAGAGGGTTACCGTCCTTAATGTGTGGCTGCAAGTGTGGCCATCACAAATTGTAAGATTTCAAATACATGACTAAATCAATTCACCTTTGTGCAAATTTCCATTTACAGTCACAAATATCTTTTTTGCACTTGTAAATGTTATCATTCTTGTGGATCACCACATCCTCACATTCAAATATTATTGACTAAATAGTTCTTCCATTACATTTTTGTAGATTTTAGCATGTATTATATATTTTTTCTCTGTATTTTTTTGTTTTTAGTATATTTTTGTGTATTTTGTGGGAAATTAACAGGTTAACTGCATATATATTCAAATTGTTTTTGCTATTTAATCACAATTTTGGGTATTTTGTTCTGTATTTCAGAAGGGTTTCTGAATATATTTTGAAGTTTTCTTTGCTTTTATGTGGTAGTTTAATTTTAATTTTTTTGTGAATTTCAGTGGATTTTAGCATAGTTTTTTCTCCACGTTTTGTGTTTCTTAGTGTATTTTCGTTTAGTTTATGGAAAATTTCAGAACAACCCCTCAACAAACATTACGTGTTTTGATCAGCCTTGATAATAACACATTTTATTTGTCAGAACCTTTGAAGAAACTCACAGCCGCTGTACATCAACACATAAAAAGACAATAAATAAAATACAAAGGAAAAAGTAATTAAATCAGTTTAGTGGTTTTTGCATAAAACCCCCATCAGTCACACACAGACTAAATCATCTGGCATTAGCATGAAATAAACAGGACTCATGGGGACGTTGGAGTTCATTAGTCAACACCACAAAACTAAAGTGTCATCTGCAAAAATCAATACGACTCCAAACCATTGAATGTTCTGATCACGCTAACGTATGACCTGTAATTCATCAGTACGATCGGTTTTACCATCAGAAACACATTCATATGCAGACCCCCTGACCCAGAAAAACCGTTTGTTCACAGAAGCATCAAAGAGCAGACGTTTAAAAAATGACACATTAAAACAGGATCAATATTTTCCACTATGCAAAGGCTCATGCATCAGGGCTAGATAGCAGCGCTAGCTTGTATTAGCGACGCTAAAACTCAAAGCCAGATCAGCACGTTGACAAATGGACTAAAGTATTGATAGTTAATTAATTATTGGGGTTAAATGTGATTTAGCCGGGGCAATGGTCATACAACAGTCAAGTCACCGGAAAGAGGGAAACACTCACAGTGGGTTTAGTCTTGGTACAAGGACAGTGTAGACAGAGAAAACATGGAGTAGATAAAGGGAGACAATGGAATAAATAATAAACTGTGATATGTGTGATATCGACTAGCACTGATCATGTGTGTACTCAGACATTAAGAGAAACATCGACTCCCGTAGCACAAGTCGACTTAAATTTGGAGTTGATAAGTCGCACGTTTATTCTTCTATTCTGCTGCAGGTAAGACAGGAGTGACAAAACAAAACAGAGTGACAGACACACATCACATATGTAGAAATACTTCACCTTAGATAGAAAAAAATGGCATGACCATCTGAAGAGGCACCCGCTAGCTAACTAGTCATATGAGCACAATAAGCACATATGACATATGAGCACACGTTTTTCCCAAACGTGATGTGGACATTGTGGCGTTCGTGTTAGCAACCACTGACTTAAACTTTTTGCATTTAATGTTAAAAGTCAGGACGTGTGACAGACGTGTGGACAGTCCGGTTTTAGAGCCGTAGGTTCAGACCAAATGTGGACATATGTATGTTCACCTACTGATGTTGTTCTGTTAAATTTAAAAGAAAACTCTTTGCTAACGTTAGCCTTTGTTTTGTTGGGGTTAAAATGCTGATGCTTGTGTCTTGTCAGTGGACATTGTTACGTTGCAGTGAACTTTAAAACAAGTTGCTCATCGCGAGACACATGTGTGTCCATGTTGTTCCTCCGCTAACAATGTGATGATGTCATCATGACCCGTCGACTCAACTTGGACTTTATTAACGGATAAGTCGACTTGAAAAAAATTCTGTACTGTCCATGTGAACTGTAAATAAACCGTAAACCTGAGACCGTCTGATCCAGATCTCCTTTTTGGCTGGACTCCAGTTCAGTTTTTCATGCGTGTTTAGACGAGCGTATTCAGGAGAAAATCCTTGTTTATACGAAGACGCAACAGTAGGTGAAATATGATTGGATAGTCATGTCAGGCTGGGTATGTGGTAGACTGCCCACATGTCCTTTTCTGATTTTGACATATGTAATTGTCCACCCGACTCTTTACAGCAATGGTATGCATGTGATTTCTGTACAATAGCTGAAACGACTCCTGTACATTTACTAGAGCTGCTAGTGCGAATGCTAATGCTAATGCTAGTGGAGCTTTCAGATCTGTGGGATCCAGGGTGCCCAACATGTTTTTTGCTTTAACTGCTCGACATATGAATGTAACATGAAAGTGTATGTGGCATGAAGATGTGTGATATAAAGACGCACACAACGTCATTTAGACGGAGACATGACCCAGCACGTATTCAATACGCCTCACTCTGGAAGGAGTCTGTAGATTTGTCCATATTCACACCCTGCTGCGTCGGCTTTGTGTTAACGAAAGACATTTCTGATAAAATATGCTGTCGTATTTAGCCGCAATCGTCCTCGTGTAAATGGTCTCTTATTTTGTTGACCCCGGGAAACCTGCCGGGACTACTTTTGCTTTGACCAAAAACGGACCAGAACTTGACTCACAGGACACTGTCGGGGGTAAGTCACTGTGGGTGCACGAGAGTAAAGGCGCTGATGTCATACAATACTGAACTGTCCCTTTAATGACACACTGGTCATGAATGTGAATCTTTTTGTGCACTACAGTACGTTTGTTTTACGCTTATTATCCTGTCATAGTTTTAAGTACCATCATCCATCAGGGTGGATTTCAGGAAGGTTTCCAGGCTGGTTCAGGTTGTTTTTGGAGGTTTTCATGATGGGGTGGATAACCAAAACTGACAGGGATCACAGAGATCCACAACATTCACATATAATTCCCTAAATGCCTGGAAGTGACGGCATTTATTTGGCATTTTACAATGAGCTGCAGATAAAGTTTAACTAATGTAGCTGAATATTTCGCAGCTGATACTGATGACCTTATAATCCACCTTTTTACTGAGAAAAACCTTTATTTTCCATTTTCTGCAGACCCATTAAGACCCAGTGCTCCTTCTGTCACTGATTCAGCAGCAAAATACAGTCACGCAACAATAAATAACAAACAAACAAATGCACAGAAAAGCAGAAGTCTAAGTATCCATAGTAACCAGAGTAACCATGGTAACCATGGTAACCACAGGATCAGTAAAGTAAATAAAGTGCTCATATCATTTCTGTTTCATTAAGACCTGCAGGAGTTACCTTCAGTTCAGAGGTGGAAGGAATTAAGTAAAAGTACTTTATTATGTATCTGTACTTTACCGGAGTACAGTGGTACCTCAACTTAAGAAATTAATTTGTTCCATAATAAGTCGTTTCGTACCAGGATTTTTTCGTAAATAGAAGTACATTGTACATGGCTTGATTCATTTGAAGACCCTCAATACTGCCCCTCAAACCGTGCAGAACATGAGCACCAGAACATTTGCAGCGGAACATATGCAGCGGAACATGTGCAGCAGAACATGTGCTCCGGAACATGTGCAGCGGAACATATGCAGCAGAACATGTGCTCCGGAACATGTGCAGCAGAACATGTGCAGCGGAACATATGCAGCAGAATATGTGCAACAGAACATATGCAGCGGAACATGTGCAGCAGAACATTGCAGCGGAACATGTGCAGCAGAACATGTGCTCCGGAACATGTGCAGCAGAACATGTGCAGCGGAACATATGCAGCAGAACATGTGCAACAGAACATATGCAGCGGAACATGTGCAGCAGAACATTGCAGCGGAACATGTGCAGCGGAATATGTGCAACAGAACATGTGCAGCAGAACATGTGCAGCGGAACATGTGCAGCAGAATATGTGCAACAGAACATTGCAGCGGAACATGTGCAGCGGAATATGTGCAACAGAACATGTGCAGCAGAACATGTGCAGCGGAACATATGCAGCAGAACATGTGCTCCGGAACATGTGCAGCAGAACATGTGCAGCGGAACATATGCAGCAGAATATGTGCAACAGAACATATGCAGCGGAACATGTGCAGCAGAACATTGCAGCGGAACATGTGCAGCAGAACATGTGCTCCGGAACATGTGCAGCAGAACATGTGCAGCGGAACATATGCAGCAGAACATGTGCAGCGGAATATGTGCAACAGAACATGTGCAGCAGAACATGTGCAGCGGAACATGTGCAGCAGAATATGTGCAACAGAACATGTGCTCCGGAACATGTGCAGCAGAACATATGCAGCGGAACATATGCAGCAGAACATGTGCAGCGGAATATGTGCAGCAGGTCCTGGTGTGGGACTCTGTGGTCTGAAGCCAAACCTCTGAACATTTGTAGGAGGCTGTTGCAGCCCAAACAGAAACTGGCTTCAGCAGCAGTGGCCGACGCCTGAGGCCATTCCTCTGAGCACCACTCTGCTCTGGACGACAGAGGGTGGGTCTGGGGGGGGGGCTTCCAGGTGACAACTGAGGGAGGAGGAAGAGTGTCATCTCCAGGCAGTTCACCTTCTGTCCTCTTCTGCTGTTTTTCCTTCGTCCTCTTACAATTCCACACTGGTTAGATTTACATGAGTTTTTATTTCTGTTTAATTCAGAATAAAGGTTCATTCCTTTTTCAGATGAACCATGTAAACACCTAATTCCAGTTGAAAATGATAATTCACTATTAACCTGAATTCAGACTAGAGTCACTGGTTCATTCTGATCTTAATTCTGACTTCATTAATTCCTCTGACATGGAAACACTTCATTCCTCTTTATAGGGACAGTTCAGTTTTGATGTCATCAGTGTCTTTACTCTGGTGCACCCACACTGACTCCGCCCCTTTACTCTGGTGCACCCACACTGACTTATACCCGACAGCGTCCTGTGAGTCGAGTTCTGGTCCGGTTTTGGTCAAAGAGAAGGTAGTCCCGGCAGATTTCCCGGGGTCAACAAAATATGTATTTCTTCTCAAAACTGAAAGTTTTGGAATGAGTGATTTATTTACATAACAAAACCATCACGGAACAAAAACTTTCTCTCAATAGCGATCAATGCACGCTGTGCACCTTAGCAAACTACTTTCAGTGTTAGCGGCTGCTACATGCAGGACCACAGCTGTTAGCAGTGATGAAACGCATTGATTGCTATATATACACACACATATATATATATATATATATATATATATATATATATATATATATATATGTGTGTATATATATTTAGTGACTGGATAGCTTAGTGGTCTACACCACTGACTACACCGCTGACCGGTTCAAATCCCAAGCGTGCCCTTAGGCAAGGCACTTTACGCTATACATGCCTATACCTCACGATGAGTGATACAATAAATAGAGTCATACCGGCTCGGACGGCGCCCGGGACAACAAGGTCCGCGTTAGAGGTTGAGGAACCAGGACACCCTGATGTTAAATTGGCTACTGGAACAAGACATTCATGGAGCAGGGCAGAGAACATGGTACTGATGGAGTGTTACTACGGGAGTAACCCCAGTGAGAGGGAGCACTAGGGGCAGTGACCCCCAAGCTGGGAGAATGTCTCCAGCAGATACCAGGAACAACATCAGAGATCTGTGTCCAAAAGAGAACATTGTTAGGAACAGCTAAGATCCTGCGCAGAACCCTCAGGCTCCCAGACCTCTGGTAGAGGACCCGAGTCTGAAGGAGACACCACCCACGTGGGGCGAGAGGAACATTCATTTATTTTTTTTATATATTAGGGCATTAACAACTTTCGTTTCTTTTCAAGTCGACTTATCTGTAAATAAAGTCGAGTTGACGGGTCACGATGATGTCATCACATTGTCAGCGAAGGAACAACACATGGCTGTCCCAAGAAAAAAAAAGCATGACTGTCCAGCAATGAGCAACTTGTATTAAAGTTCACTGTAACATAACAATATCCACTGACAAGACACAAGCATGAGCATTTTAACCCCAGCAAAACAAAGGCTAACGTTAGCAAAGAGTTTTCTGTTATATTTTACTGCACAACATCAGTAGAGTGAACATATGTCCACATTTTGTCTGGACCCACGGCTCTAAAACTGGACTGTCCACACGTCTGTCACATGTCCTCACTTTTTACATTAAATGCAAAAAGTTTAAGTGGACACAGACTGTCCACATCATGTTTGGAAAAAAAGAGCGTGCGTTGTCTGCGCTGCTGCTCATATCACTCAGGTTAGCTAGCGAATGACCCTTCAGATGGCTGTGACGAAGTTTTTTTTCATCTAAGGTGAAGGACAAATGCGATGTGTGTCTGACACTCTGTTTTGTTCAGTCAAACCCAGCACCCCTTTTACCTGTAGCAGCTGTGTCTCCTCTGGTTTAGGTCTGACTGCTCTGTGTTTATGTGCCAGTAAAAGGGAGAGAGAGAGAGAGAGAGAGAGAGAGAGAATAACATGAGACTTGTTGACTCCTCCAAATTGAAGTTGACGTGTTGACTACTTATATATATATGTGTGTGTAATCTGCCAATGGAACAAGTGAAGCTTATCTTAATGATCTAGTTAATATTTCTTTAAATCATATTAGTTCCAGATCTATTGTCTATAAATCGTTTCTTCTATCTGACTGAAAAGTTCCTCTGTAGGTGATTCTGTCTGATTTTAATCTGATCACATATTTGGACTAAAAATGAGAAAACACTTGGGAAGGTTGTGATTTTATTTCCTTTTTTTCCCCAGTGTGGCAGTTGTTTTAGAACAAACATCTGACATCTTCAGTCCTTCCAAAAAGTTGAATATTTTCATAGATTTGCTAAACCTTTTTTCTGAGTTTTCTATATTTTTTGCATGTGGTGTGTGTTTGAAGAGCAGAGCGAAAACACACTGAAAAAATAGTTAAAACATACTGTACTGAACAAAATTTACATAAAGTCACTTCTCAAAGTCAAACTGTTTTCATTATAAAAGTGCAGAAACAACAAACAACAGCAGCTGTTGTTTAGTTGTTTATTTTAGTATGTTTATTTTACTATTATTATTACTATTATCAGTATTATTATAATTTTTACATTATTATTTATGTTCTATTCTGGTTCTATATCTATTTTTATTTATGGATTTGTTTGGTGTGTAGTTGTGGATATTTTGTATTTTTTCCTAATTTATTTTATTGGAAAGTTATTTGCATTGGACAGAATTTTTTCAGTAAAACTGTGAAACTGTTGTCCCCACAGAAGACAACAATGCGTTGTTAGGTCTCATAAAGATATGAAAATAGGGTTTTGTACCAAAAGCAGGTACATGTCTGGAACCGGGGAAAATATTAATGATAGTAACCAGACCCAAATGTGATGGTGTGTTTTCACAAAGTGGACTGGGACACTTAGCTTTTGTTTGGTCTGGTTTGGTTTAGTACGAATTATTTTTGCATTTCCACTGCAAAGGGTACCAAAATAACCGATCCAAACCTTCTACATCCCACCCTTTCCTTGAGGTGCCAATCGTTCCAAAGTCATCCATGTGGGCGGAGCTTAACATATTGCATCCTTTTGATTGGTCGACTGAATCCTCATTTCCGTGCGACAGAAAAACAAAAGAACAAACAACAACCGGTTAGATCGACAACGAGCGAATGAAGAAAAAAAAACTATCGTTTGTATCATGTCGACCCACTTTTGTATTTCCCTGAGTAACCAGGAGGTGCAGACGCTCTTTTGTATTGTCACAGAGGAAATAACCATAATAATATTAGTAAACATAAGTCATTTATGAACATGTTTACATCTGTCTGAAGAAGAACAATGATCTGCACGGCATCCTCTATTGTTTGTTGTTTTGTCACACTTCTTCTTCATTGAATTTATTGTGAGGCTACTGTGTCACGCAGCCATGACGTTATGAGGCTACGTAGCTGCTACGGCAGTTACCCTGCCTATAAGCTAAGGGTGATGTAGGCAGTGGAAGCACATGTTCAAGTGAGACAAACAAAACTGAGACCACCTGAACTGAACCAAACTGGCCCAGTCTGCCTGGTGAAGCACACTATAAAGTGAATTTCAGGACCACACATCTATGCAGTTGTTGTTTAATGACTTCCTCTGTCCACTGTTACCGGCAGCAGTGCGGACCACATGCACAGGTCAAAGGTGGAAAAAATGAAATGTACGGTTCCAGGTCAAAAGAAAAGTTCCAGACTGAAATATGAATTTAATTAAACACTTGGTGCCAAAGTGTTTACCTTAAAGCAGAAGCTGCACCATGTTTAAAAGATTCCCTCATCAGCTAAGTAACCTAGCACTAAGCTTAGCATTGTGCTAATAACACTAGCCTAGCACTGTGTTAAAAACACTAGCCTTTGTGTGTTTTCTCATTAAGTCATCAGTTAATTTTTGATGTTACAGTTCACTAACGTATGTCTCTGGTTGTAATACTATTAGTTTTTCTTGTTTTTAAAGTACTGATTTAAATTTACCATTCATGTTTTGTTTTGTTTTTCATGTATATGTTCTTTTTTGTGTGTTTTTTATTTAAATTTGTTGTCTTATTTGTTTCACTCGTGGGGACAGAGTGGGATTGATTTGTTTGTTGCATATTCAGAATAAACTGAAGTGAACAGAACCATGAGTAGAACCATGTCACACTACACTGACCACTGACTGAACCAAAGAGTGAGTTTCTTCTGGCGTTTGTCCAGCGTATCCTGTAAATTCTGCTGTTGTCAGTGTCGTCTACACGAGTGCATCTTTAAGACGTGAGCATGTGAAGAACGAGGTTGGGAAGGATCCATAGTTTCCATTAAGAGTAATTTCTTGTCGGATCATTTGCTGAGTAAACATGTAATCCTTCCAAGTGGCCCATTATGAACACACACACACCAAAGTGTGTAAAATCAATTCATCAAAAGAGGTGAATGAAAGCAACCAGGCCGCACAGCGCTGCGTTTATTGTTCAAAAATGCTTGTTATTTGTTTCTATTGACAGTGTTCAGTTTGGTTTTAGTGCAGAACGTTCTCCAAAACTGTCAAACAAGCAGAAAATAAGTTGATGTTATTCTATAAAAACTACTTCTGGGTGGTTTTTGCTGCTTTAAGCGTCCTGTTATGGATCTTTGTCAGGAACAGAAGTGGGGTTCCTCAGGTCTATTTGACCCAGTAATAATAATAATAATAACAATAATAATAGATTAGATTTCTAGAGCGCTTTTCAAGGCATCCAAAATGCTTTAGTGATCCATTATTTATTCACTCTTACATGCTCCCTCTGGTGGTGGTAAACTACATATGTATTTACAGTTGCCCTGGGGCAGACTGACAGAAGACTGGCTGACATTTCACACCTACAGTCCCTCTGACTACCATCGAACATTCATACACCAGGGTGAGTGACAATGGAGCCAGGAGGGTAAAGTGTCTTGCCCAAGGACACAAAAAACCCACATAAAACCCAGTTTCAGGTGGAGCAGACAGTCTACCACTGTAGTGGTTTGTGTCGTGCTAACGCAGGCCACACTAATCAACACTCAGCAGGATATATTATTACTGCAGTAAAGTGAGCTGGCAGTTGTTAATTCTACACTCAAATGTCACTGTCTACTTTCAGACTTGAATGCACGAAAAGCAGGAAACTGGGCAATGTGGCTCCACCTACTAAACTACAGCTAACAACAAACAAACCAATAATGAAAAGGGTCTAAAAGTGAAGTGATAAAACTGAAGGGTGAATGAGCCAGAGAGTAATGTAGCCTACAGTCATTAAGATTGGTGCAATGTTAAGTTGAAGGTGAATCAGATGTTTCTGCTGTTACTTCACTAATTTACGGACCTTGTTTAACTCATGCGAATGTGTCATAATAATAGCCTCGGTCACAAACGGACTTGCTGTAGATGCAACAATGACAAAAATGTGAATCCCTGGGGGGACTGAAGTTGATAGAGTAGCATATTTGTGTTGTTGTCATAGAGACCTTGTGAAAGTCCATAACAGCAGTTAGTTGTCATAGTAACCCATTACATAGCGGCTGTAGCCAAATCAGGGGGCGGGACTCGGTAATGCACATGGCAATGCTCAGAGTGGCAAAATTAGACAATAGATCTGGAAAACCTTATTTCAAGAACATAATTTACACTTTTCATTTGGGCATTAACAGAAATGTCAACACGTTCACTCCCATAGCATAAGTCGACTTAAATTTAGAGGAGTCGACAATTCGCATATTATTCTTTCTCTCCCTCGGAACGTAAAACACAGACCAGTCAGACCTAAACCAGAGGACACATGGCTGTTGCAGGTAAAACAGGGGGTGAAAAACAGCACAGTGACCTGAACAATATGACAGTCCAATTTAAAATACAATCTGAAGAGACATCTGAAGAGGCATCTGCTAGCTAACCTGAGTGATATGCAGCACAGTCAACACGCTGTTTTTTTTTCAAAACATGATGTGGACAGTGTGGTGTGCGTCTTGGCGGCCTGGTGACTTAAACTGTTTGCACTTTATGTAGGCAAACAGTCTGGTTTTAGAGCCATGGGTCCAGACACCTACTGATGTTGTGCAGTTAAATTGAACAGAAAACTTTGCTAACATTAGCCTTTGTTCTGTTGAGGTTAAATAGTCTGCACTTATTTAGCATTTTTCCACCTTCATGGTGCTCAGAGCATTAGCTTCACATTCACCCATTCACACACACTCATACACCAGTAGGTTTCTAAGGTTCTGTCAGTCCTACTGGGGGCCTAAATCAGGGTTCAGTGTCTTCGCCCATGGACACTTTGACATGTGGACAGCCAGAGCTGGGACACGACCCGCCAACCCTTCAGTCATTAGACGACCTGCTCTACCAACTGAGCTACAGCCGGCCAGCCATTAAAATGCTGATGCTTGTGTCTTGGCAGTGGACATTGTGACGTTGCAGTGAACTTTAATACCAGTTGTTCATTGTAAAACAGACGTGTGTGTGTTCTTCCTCCGCTGACAATGTGATGACGTCATCACCACCCGTCAACTCGACTTCGACTTTATTGACAAATAAGTTGAGTTGAACAAAACTGAAGTCGTTAATGCCCTACTTTATTATTTATTTAATTTTTGCTTCTTTCACGCAAAACAAATCTTGAATTAAACAATTTCTAAAAATATGATTTTCCAGCTCTATTGTCTAAGAATTATTTATCAAAATCTGACAGAAAAGTTCTTCTTCACTGATTCTGGTTTATTTTAAGTCTGATGAGTCTGATAGTAGAAATGACGAAAAATACACTTGGTCAGATTAGTATTTTTTCCAGTGTTTTGTTCTAATAATTTGACATAAATTGCACGTAAATAAAGAAAAGACACAAAAACATACTCATGAACTAAACCTTAAACACTGGCCTCCGTTCAACAGCTGAATTATAAAGCACTGGTTGCTTTCTACCATTAATGTCATAGTTGATTGGTTGCCAGCTATTTGGCCTAATGGCTGCATGACATGGTTTATACCCCTTAATTATAGTTAGATTATTGCCTGCCTCGGCTGTTCTGGAGAAAGCCAGGGGCGTGGACCAGCGCCGTCAGCTCTTTCTGGATCGCAGCGCCGGCGCTTGTTAAGTCGGACATATGGAAAGCCTTTTCCCGTCCGTAAACAAAACAATACATGCACACACACACACACACACACACGCACATATATATATATATATATATATATATATATATATACATCGCCCAGAAGAATAATCAAGCTTTTCTCCCTATCTCCACACAATAGCTGCCTATTATAGTTAACTGCAGTCGCTGATAGAAAAATAAACCAGGATTTTATTGCCTTATTACCAAACAATTCACTGCATGACACGAGCTGGTGACAGTCAAAGTCAAATTATCTGCTAAACGCTCACTATTAGAGCACATTCTTAATTACAAGGATGGTCCAATCACATCCTGGATACTTGCGTTTATGCGTCTGCTGTAAATAAAGTAGTTGTGAGTGTTTAAGCGTTGGACAGAGTTCCAGCGGGACAATAAAAGCCTGATGGAGTGGCTGTGTTTCCATTTCACAGGCTTTTTATTATTACAATTGAACCTTGGTGGAGACAGAAAAACAAGACGCATCTCTGGCTTTAGCTACACCGTCCTGGCACTGGTGGAGTACGTATTCAAGGTTGATTCTCCTCCTCGGGGAGCATTAGTAACAACCTTTCACAAGTACTGATTGGAAGAGGAGGCGCTGTGCATACCAACAGGCCAACAGAAGGAAAAGAAGGTGTGGAGACCAAAAGTCAGAGAGAAAAGATGAAAAACTGACCATAATATGTCTTTAGAATAGGTTAAGGCAGGGGTGTCAAACATGTGGCCCGGGGGCCGAATCAGGCCCCCAAAAGGGTCGGGTCTGGCCCCTGGGATAAATTTGTGAAATACAAAAAATGACAGTGAATGTATTGATAATTTTATTTCAGGTTCCACATACAGATGAACAAAAGAGTGACGAGTAGGAAGGTCCTGTTGCATACTCAACATTTCTGCTGAATCTAGTACGAAACTGGAAACGTCTCACATACTCAAATGTGGGTCATCCCTATGTTCCTTCGGTCTTATGTTCCCCACTTTTCCCAAAAAGGGTTCTATGTTCCCCAGTATGTATATGACTGGGGAACAGTATTTATCCTCCTTGTATCATCCACCCACCTTAGTTCACCTTAGGTTAGGGTTAGGTAACCGAACCCCAGACTCTAAACCCACATTTTTACTCAATGTTCAATCAAACAAAAAATGTCCCCAGTCATATACATATTGGAGAACATCGGACCCATTTTTTGTAAAAGCAGGGTCTTATGCTGCACTGCGCTTCAAATGTCTTCAAATCTTCATAAATCTATTAGAACTAATCTCAATATTAATCAAATGCTGCCACAGCAATACACTTAGGCATACACATGTAAATGAAAATAACACAGTTGAATGTGGAAAGTAGAAAAATAACACAATAATAAAGTGATGTGTATAAAACAGTGACGTGTAGTATGATTAGATAGATTTTTTAGGCTATATGATCACAATTCGAGACTGTCCCGAATTTTTCAGGACATCTGGTCACCCTACCCAGACCCGATGTGGTTGAATCCCTCAGGCAGACTGTATGGACCCCACCTTTTTACCTCTCAACAGTTTCACATCCTCTTGAACTCTTTAAAACTTTCCCTTCGGGTACTTGTTGATTATCAGTCTGGTGTCAGTATTTATCCTCAGGTGGAGTTTATCACCCGCTGCTGCATCCACTAACTCTGAGAAGACCGGACCCCAACGATGACAACAAGCACACAAGCGGTCTTCTTTGCTGGGCTCTTCACTTGCCGTTACTGAGTGAATCCTGGTTCGTGTCTTTTCCTCCGCTTAGTTACAATCTGGAATGAAGGTCAGAACTTCCAATGCAAACTTTTTTTTCTGTGGGAAAAAAACACCCCCCCCCCTTCTGTTTTTTCATAAATTGCACCCTGTATATCTCATCTCATTATCTGAACCCGCTTTATCCTCACTAGGGTCACTGGGGGCCTAATCCAGCTCCAGCAGGTGAAGGTGGGGTACACCCTGTATGAGACGCCAGTTCATCTCAGGGCTGAACATATATAGACAAACATTCACTGTCACATTCACACCAATGGACAATTTATATTAACCAGTTAACCAGTTAACCAGTTAACCAGTTAACCTATCAGTGCATATGTTTAGATGGTGGGAAGAAACTGGAGTACCTTGAGAAAACCCACACAGACATGAGGAGAACATGTAAACTCTACACAGAAAGGTCTGGTGTGGGAATAGAACCAGGGACCAGTGAGGAATCAACCATGGGTTACAAAAGTATTGACAGTGTCAGTACACTGTCGGTGTTATTAGGGTGTACACTGTCGGTGTTATTAGGGTGTACACTGTCGGTGTTATTAGGGTGAAGGTTTGGCTGTTTGCACAAAGTACAAATTGAAGAAGAATATTTTGACAACTTATAATATTGTAGAAAAGTGAAACGTTCCATGGTTCTGTACTGTACTGAACACAACACAACCACCTCTGACATTCAACTGTTCCATAAACACTGGCTCATTTTTTAGGAAAAACCAGAGGAACATTAGCAGAAGAGTGATGTACGTCTGACTGACACAAAGCACTCACCTGAACAGCAGGATGGAGCTATAAATAATCTGATGGTACATGTGGAAAGACCTGGACTGGAGTAAGAACACACTGTGTCCTTCAACTGTGTCATAACTACACCAATAATTAACTGTCATAACTACACCAATAATTAACTGTGTCATAACTACACCAATAATTAACTGTGTCATAACTACACCAATAATTAACTGTGTCATAACTACACCAATAATTAACTGTGTCATAACTCCACTAATAATTAACTGTGTCATAACTACACCAATAATTAACTGTGTCATAACTACACTAATAATTAACTGTGTCATAACTACACCAATAATTAACTGTGTCATAACTACACCAATAATTAACTGTGTCATAACTCCACTAATAATTAACTGTGTCATAACTACACCAATAATTAACTGTGTCATAACTACACTAATAATTAACTGTGTCATAACTACACCAATAATTAACTGTGTCATAACTACACCAATAATTAACTGTGTCATAACTACACCAATAATTAACGGTCATGACAACACCAATAATTAACTGTGTCATAACTACACCAATAATTAACTGTGTCATAACTACACCAATAATTAACTGTGTCATAACTACACCAATAATTAACGGTCATGACAACACCAATAATTAACTGTGTCATAACTACACCAATAATTAACTGTGTCATAACTACACCAATAATTAACTGTCATAACTACACCAATAATTAACTGTGTCATAACTACACCAATAATTAACTGTCATAACAACACCAATAATTAACTGTGTCATAACTACACCAATAATTAACTGTGTCATAACTACACCAATAATTAACTGTCATAACTACACCAATAATTAACTGTGTCATAACTACACCAATAATTAACTGTCATAACTACACCAATAATTAACTGTGTCATAACTATACCAATAATTAACTGTGTCATAACTACACCAATAATTAACTGTGTCATAACTACACTAATAATTAACGGTCATGACAACACCAATAATTAACTGTCATAAGAACACCAATAATTAACTGTGTCATAACTACACCAATAATTAACTGTGTCATAACTACACCAATAATTAACTGTGTCATAACTACACTAATAATTAACGGTCATGACAACACCAATAATTAACTGTGTCATAACTACACCAATAATTAACTGTGTCATAACTACACCAATAATTAACGGTCATAACTACACCAATAATTAACTGTGTCATAACTACACCAATAATTAACTGTGGCATAACTACACCAATAATTAACTGTCATAACAACACCAATAATTAACTGTCATAACAACACCAATATTTAACTGTGTCATAACTACACCAATAATTAACTGTGTCATAACTACACCAATAATTAACTGTGTCATAACTACACTAATAATTAACTGTGTCATAACTACACTAATAATTAACTGTCATAACTACACCAACAATTAACTGTGTCATAACTACACCAATAATTAACTGTCATAACTACACCAATAATTAACTGTCATAAGAACACCAACAATTAACTGTGTCATAACTACACCAATAATTAACTGTGTCATAACTACACCAATAATTAACTGTCATAAGAACACCAATAATTAACTGTGTCATAACTACACCAACAATTAACTGTGTCATAACTACACTAATAATTAACTGTGTCATAACTACACTAATAATTAACTGTCATAACTACACCAACAATTAACTGTGTCATAACTACACCAATAATTAACTGTGTCATAACTACACCAACAATTAACTGTGTCATAACTACACTAATAATTAACTGTGTCATAACTACACCAACAATTAACTGTGTCATAACTACACTAATAATTAACTGTCATAACTACACCAACAATTAACTGTGTCATAACTACACTAATAATTAACTGTGTCATAACTACACTAATAATTAACTGTGTCATAACTACACTAATAATTAACTGTCATAACTACACCAACAATTAACTGTGTCATAACTACACTAATAATTAACTGTGTCATAACTACACTAATAATTAACTGTCATAACTACACCAACAATTAACTGTGTCATAACTACACCAACAATTAACTGTGTCATAACTACACCAATAATTAACTGTGTCATAACTACACCAATAATTAACTGTGTCATAACTACACCAATAATTAACTGTGTCATAACTACACCAATAATTAACTGTGTCATAACTACACCAATAATTAACTGTGTCATAACTACACCAATAATTAACTGTGTCATAACTACACCAATAATTAACTGTGTCATAACTACACCAATAATTAACTGTCATAACTACACCAATAATTAACTGTGTCATAACTACACTAATAATTAACTGTGTCATAACTACACCAATAATTAACTGTGTCATAACTACACCAATAATTAACTGTGTCATAACTACACCAATAATTAACTGTCATAACTACACCAACAATTAACTGTGTCATAACTACACCAACAATTAACTGTGTCATAACTACACCAATAATTAACTGTGTCATAACTACACCAATAATTAACTGTGTCATAACTACACCAATAATTAACTGTGTCATAACTACACTAATAATTAACTGTGTCATAACTACACCAATAATTAACTGTGTCATAACTACACCAATAATTAACTGTGTCATAACTACACCAATAATTAACTGTGTCATAACTACACTAATAATTAACTGTCATAACTACACCAACAATTAACTGTGTCATAACTACACTAATAATTAACTGTGTCATAACTACACTAATAATTAACTGTCATAACTACACCAACAATTAACTGTGTCATAACTACACCAACAATTAACTGTGTCATAACTACACCAATAATTAACTGTGTCATAACTACACCAATAATTAACTGTGTCATAACTACACCAATAATTAACTGTGTCATAACTACACCAATAATTAACTGTCATAACTACACCAATAATTAACTGTGTCATAACTACACCAATAATTAACTGTGTCATAACTACACCAATAATTAACTGTGTCATAACTACACCAATAATTAACTGTGTCATAACTACACCAATAATTAACTGTCATAACTACACCAACAATTAACTGTGTCATAACTACACCAACAATTAACTGTGTCATAACTACACCAATAATTAACTGTGTCATAACTACACCAATAATTAACTGTGTCATAACTACACCAATAATTAACTGTGTCATAACTACACCAATAATTAACTGTGTCATAACTACACCAATAATTAACTGTGTCATAACTACACCAATAATTAACTGTGTCATAACTACACCAATAATTAACTGTGTCATAACTACACCAATAATTAACTGTGTCATAACTACACCAATAATTAACTGTGTCATAACTACACTAATAATTAACTGTGTCATAACTACACTAATAGTTAACTGTGTCATAACTACACCAATAATTAACTGTGTCATAACTACACTAATAATTAACTGTGTCATAACTACACTAATAATTAACTGTCATAACTACACCAATAATTAACTGTGTCATAACTACACCAATAATTAACTGTGTCATAACTACACCAATAATTAACTGTGTCATAACTACACCAATAATTAACTGTGTCATAACTACACCAATAATTAACTGTGTCATAACTACACCAATAATTAACTGTGTCATAACTACACTAATAATTAACTGTGTCATAACTACACCAATAATTAACTGTGTCATAACTACATCAATAATTAACTGTGTCATAACTACACCAATAATTAACTGTGTCATAACTACACCAATAATTAACTGTGTCATAACTACATCAATAATTAACTGTGTCATAACTACACCAATAATTAACTGTGTCATAACTACATCAATAATTAACTGTGTCATAACTACACCAATAATTAACTGTGTCATAACTACACCAATAATTAACTGTGTCATAACTACACCAATAATTAACTGTGTCATAACTACACCAATAATTAACTGTGTCATAACTACACCAATAATTAACTGTCATAACTACACCAATAATTAACTGTGTCATAACTACACCAATAATTAACTGTGTCATAACTACACCAATAATTAACTGTCATAACTACACCAATAATTAACTGTGTCATAACTACACCAATAATTAACTGTGTCATAACTACACCAATAATTAACTGTGTCATAACTACACCAATAATTAACTGTGTCATAACTACACTAATAATTAACTGTGTCATAACTACACCAATAATTAACTGTGTCATAACTACACCAATAATTAACTGTGTCATAACTACACCAATAATTAACTGTGTCATAACTACACTAATAATTAACTGTGTCATAACTACACCAATAATTAACTGTGTCATAACTCCACTAATAATTAACTGTGTCATAACTACACTAATAATTGATTCATTCATTTGTCACATAATTATACATGTATATTTTAATAAATTAAAGACATATTAAATAATACATGTACATATTTAATTCAGATTTTAATGAATTAATGATTTCATGATGTATTTGTGTATTTAATGTTGGCACCTTTAGTCCACTGTACTAGATGCAGCACATATGACATATCACCTCAGTGAGAGAAAAGTGAATCATACGACTCGCCTGGCGAAGCCCAGGAAGAATGACTTTGTGGTGTATTGGTTCATCTATCAACAGCATCTCTGTGTTGGACACAAAACCATCGCTCACATTTTTAAACAATAGTCGCTCCATCAAAGTCAGACGCCAGCGGCGGAACGACTTTACTTCACACGTCTGCGGAGAAATCTAGATTCTCAGGGTCGATCTCCGAAAAATAGCAAAAGGACGGAGAGGCCAGGGGTGTGAGCGGAAGGACCGGGGTCCCGGGCCTCACCCCCCCAGTTCCCTCCCGCTGTGTGATGTTAAATTGTGAGGTAGATGTAGCACACAGAGAGCGTCAGCATATTGATGGAGAAGCGTCTGGATGGAAAGCATCGATTCCACCAGTGTTCAGACTTGTGTGTGAAAGGAGGCTTTTTATCAAAGCGCCGTGAGTCATCGAGGTTATCGCTCAGTTTTTATGTCTGTCTGAGGTGGAGTGGAGGGTCTGCAGAGGTCCACTAACTCCTGCAGAACGCCTAAAAATAAAGAATGCACCATTGTTAGTATTATTTTCATCATTTCTGTCACTTTTATATTATTATCGTTTGTCTTTGTCCTTTGGGGTCATTTTTTTAATGACCATTGTATTTTTTTTTAAATTAATTTTCATTAATTTATCTTCAATTATGTAGATTTTTCTTGCTAATTCCATACATTTCTGGTTTATTTTTGTTACGTTTCTTGATTATCATGTAATTTTTTGTTGATTTAGTTTATTTTGTTGATGATGTTTTAATAGCATGTGAAAATAAAAATAGGGATTTTAATGAAAGTGTTGAGTCATCGAGGTTATCACTCAGTTTTTTTGGGTTTTTTTTTTTTATCACTCAGTTTTTATGTCTGTCTGAGGTGGAGTGGAGGGTCTGCAGAGGTCCACGAACTCCTGCAGAACGCCACAGTTAGTATTATTTTCATGTTTTCTGTCACTTTTGTCTTAATATTCTCATTTGTTTTGATCATTTTCTTAATGACTGTTGTTTTTTGTATTCATTTTCACTCATTTTTCCACAATTATTTATATTGTTATTACTAATTACATACATTTTTGGGTTATTTTTGTTAAATTTCTTGGTTATCATGTTATTTTTTATTTGTTCATTGATTGTATTTTGTTCATGAGGAAAAATAAAGAATCCACCACTGTTATTATTTTCATCATTTCTGTAACTGTTAGTGAATTTTCTCATTTGTTTTGGTCGTCTTTGAACCATTTAGGCTTTAATTTTTTGGTTAATTTTCACAAATGTTTTGATATATTTTGCTCATTACATCATTTCATTGGTTATTTTAATTAACTTTCTTGATTACCATATTGTTTTTTTGTTGGTCTGGTAGCTTTTGGGCAAATAGAAGTTTTTTTTTTAATGAAAGTGCTGTGAGTTACCAAGGTTATCGCTCAGTTTATATAATAATAGTCTGTCTGTCTGAGGTGGAGTGGAGGGTCTGCAGAGGTCCACTAACTCCTGCAGAACGTATAAAAATAAAGAATCCGCCAGTGTTATTATTATTTTCATAATTTCTTCCCCTTGATTCGCACATTTTCTTATTTGTCTTGGTCATTTTGCACCATTTTCTCATTTTTTTCTTAAATGTTTTGGATCATTTACACAAATTTCTCTAAATTATTTAGGTTTTTTTTAATCAGTTACATGCTTTTTTTATTACTTTTGCTAACTTTCTTTATTACCATGCTACTTTGTGATGGGTTAATAGAATTTGGGCATAAAAAAGTTTTTTTTTTCTTTTTTTTTTTCAACAAAAGTGACATGAGTCATTGCAGTCATTACACCACTGTAGACCAAACTGATGTAATATCTATTATCATGTCTTCCAAATCAGCCACCTGCCTTTTAGATCCAATTCCAACATTTTTTTTAAAGAAATCCTGCCCCTAATCATTAGCACTGTCCTAAATATAATTAACTCATCATTAATTACTGGATATGTGCCAGAGTCATTTAAATATGATGTTATTGTTGTGGATTTTCGTCATGGATCAAAGATGTCGACACCAGAAGATGAGTAGGAAAAGTTTCAGTTTATTCTGACATACATACATCTTTTATAGTCCATTCTTCAGATACCAGTCCCCCACACTAAACCCGCTCTAACCAGTTCCCTGACGTCCTTTGACGCCAGGGCTCATTGCTGTCTCCTCATATAGTCATAACAACACAACTTATCTTACAAACTAGATAGATTTGACACACACAGAAGGGCAATGTGACCTTTCTTCTCACAAATGATATGTCATACATATGGATATATATATTTATTTCCTACATTCCCCCCTTTGATAATTATCAATTATCAACTTCATTTACCAGTTCAATGCAAGTAAGGGTGAAAAACCTGTCAGATGTTTATTAACAGGAAAAGTCCCTTACGACCCCCAACCAAAGTTTGAGCCTTCTGCACATCTTTATTTATATTTGGAGCGATCACCAGTGGCTTGCATTGAAGGGATGTCAATCGAGATGGATTAAAACTGAGCTGTGAATAATTTATCTAACTGTTGATTTCATGTTGATTCAATATTGAGTAATAAAGGATCTTATGTAATTTATAGACACTATTGATTCCAGTTAATATAATATAGTAAATAGTAAGTAAATAGCAAATAGTAAAATACAACACTTAATTTGAAATTTGTGTATAAACCACCTCATTTAAATTAATATCAGATGTTGATTAGGAATTATCGTATTGCAAAGTGAATACATGAAATGTGGATTACTATGATTATTGATTGAATATGGATTAATATGATTACTGATTACCTATTCTATAAAAGAAAATCACAACATTGTCATTTAGGATGGAGAACAATCATAACAACAGAGACAGTATAACCATTGATTAGTGGATGAACAATGAAATAATGAACAATCTTGTTGTGAATAGACATGAATATGTATGAATAACTTTGAATCATACTCAAAATAAATATTGAAGAATATAAACAGTCCAGTCCAGTAGTCCATGTCCATGTTGGGATAAAGTTAACGTCCTTATGTTTGTCAGCATCAGTTTCACCTGTCTACAGTTATCAGTTTTGGTTTTGGAACAAACTATAAAATAAATAATCACTCACTGCTACACTCCTCATTTTGGTTAAACTATCGTCTGTTCTGGGCGGCTGTGGTTCCGCTGGTAAAGTGGTCCGTCCAAAGAGCAAAGGGTCAGCAGTTCACATGTTAAAGTGTCGTTAGGCAAGACACTGAACACTAAGTTAGTCCTCATAGGGTCAGGAAGCGCCTGTGTACGGCTACAGCCGTCTACTGGTGTATGAATGGGTGAATGTGGGCACATACTGGTGTATGAATGGGTGAATGTGGGCACATACTGGTGTATGAATGGGTGAATGTGGGCACATACTGGTGTATGAATGGGTGAATGTGGGCACATACTGGTGTATGAATGGGTGAATGTGGGCACATACTGGTGTATGAATGGGTGAATGTGGGCACATACTGGTGTATAAACTGTGCTATATAAGTACAGTCCATGTACCATTCTAGTTTTAACATCAACTCTTTACCATTGGTTAATGTTCTAAGGTTTACCTCAGAGATGATAACATTATTTCCTTCTTTAGCAGATCCTTCTCACCTTAGGACATTAATGTCTTCATGGGTTCGAGGGTTAACAACATTTGATTGACTTGTTTTTTGACTCTCAAAACACACAAATCAGAACTCCTAATCATTGGCAGTGTTACCAGTTTGGGCCGGTATAGAAACATTTGAGCTGTTTTTGCTAACATTTTAGCATTATGAAAACAGCACTACAAACTATTATTCTTAAATTATTAATTATTATTAAATAAAACAAATTCAGTGTATTTCACTTCCCCATATTATGCTCATGTAACCTTCCCTTTCCCTTTAATTTTAATTGCATTAAATTATTCAATTGTTATAGCAACAAGACATTGCAATGTCACATCAACACATGTGTAATAATGATCTTCTTATGTGCAAGAGTGATTGTTATGTGTGTAATGGTGATGTGTGTGTGTGTGTGTGTGTGTGTGTTGTCCAGGTATTGGGAGTCTCCTTCCTGCTTCTTTCTCTTATTATAAACTATGTATCTTATTTATGCGTAAACAAACCTCATGGTCAGTTTTAACCTCTTATTCATTCATATCTTTTAATTTGTTCCATATAATGTCTAGGTTTTTTCTCTTATTTTAATTGTTATGAGTCAGTGGTTTCAACACTTAAACCTGAGAATAAGTGACCTTTATTTGAACATTTCCTCTGGCACTGTCTAAGATAAAGTAGAATATTCCATTAGTTCTTATATGTTTGATAGTCTACTGTCATTTCATTTGAATGCATGTTTATTCAATTTTAAAAGTTTTCATTTGAAGACGCTGTTGAGCGTATTTTTCTGAAGTGGGTGAGTTTCAGGAACGCGCTCGGGTGGAAATCACTTCAACCCAATCTGGCAACACTGTCATTAAATGAACTACAATAATATAACTCTGAAGCCACAGTGTTTATGTTATTAAATATTTATACCTAGTACTAGTATACCACAAGCCTTTTCCTCATGTTAATATTTATACTCAGTTGTTGATTCATTTAATGACTACGACTATTTCTATGAAGTAAAGTCAGGTCAAAGTAACATGTCCGTCACATTCCCCCTTTGATTAATTAACCCAATTAAACACCTTAAACATCTCACATATGAATCAACATTTGTGTCATAAGCTCCGCCTATGTCCGCCTATAGGAGGTTTGTGATTCTTGGTGTCCAATCACACGCCTTCTTCCACCATGGCATTATCGGTGTAATGGTGACAGTCAATCATTTCTCATGTCCTTAATACTGTCCATCACAGAGTGATGTGATGGCGTCCATTGGAAAGGGGACAACTTCATGTCCTTTCTCAGACCAGATGGTCTCAACTGAGACGATGACCATCGGGTACAGTCTCCTCTGTTCATGGCCGTGGTGCTGACCATTTTCAAGTCAGTGTACATGATGGGCCAGGGGGGGTCTTCAGTCACTCGCCAGCGACCAGGCAAAGGACAACATGTATGAGACTCCACTGGGTTTGCTATCACCGCCAGTGTGCCTTGTTAGTGTATATGTGTTCAGTGCAAAAGGATGACATCGTCCTCCTGGTGTCTACAACGTCGGATGGTGACTTGTCCTGTCACTTATCCACTCGTCCCCTGTTAGGACGTCCATGTCCTTTTCCTTCCGGTTGGCTGGTGGTCCTCTCCAGACCCTTTCCAGTGCTGACTCCTGTGGCTGGTTCTACCACTTGACCACCGTGTGCATCGTCAGGAGAACCTGGACAGGTCCTTGGCTGCTTCCAATGCTTTCTGTCTGCAGTGTCGTTCTGGGATCCAGTCCCCAGACTGAAGAGAACACAAGGAACCTGTGTCTGGACTTGGGCCATGGTTCCTGTTGAGATATCTACTTAAGGTTGGGAGAGAACACAGAGACAAGTGAGTTCTGAAGGAGGGGCGGTGTCCTTGTCCACCCCGCATCAGTCCATTCTTCAGATACCAGTCCCCCACACTAAACCCGCTCTAACCAGTTCCCTGACGTCCTTTGACGCCAGGGCTCATGCTGTCTCCTCATATAGTCATAACAACACAACTTATCTTACAAACTAGATAGATTTGACACACACAGAAGGGCAATGTGACCTTTCTTCTCACAAATGATATGTCATACATATGGATATATATATTTATTTCCTACATTATTACACAAATTCTGACAAAAACCCTTCATTCTCAGGATGCAGGTCTATTGAAAGTTCCCAAGTACAGTAGGAGCTAGAACCTTTAGTTATCATGGACTCAGTGTCTGTACTTCCCCCAGCATTCTATCTCCTAGTGCAGCTTAGACTGAACTGTGACTTCAGTCTGTTTTTAACTAACCTGACCATAGTCTTTCTCAAACAGGAACTTTTTCAACCTAATTTTAAATGTAGAGACTGTGTCGGCCACTTTAATATTCAATGGAAGTAACCATGGTAACTAAAGGCTCTAGCTCCTACTGTACTTTTAGAAATCCTGGGAACTTTCAATAAACCTATTGGGGTTATCCTATTTAATTATTTCAAATACAGTTTTTTATTATTTACATTATTTACAGTATTTTTTATTTTATTTGTATTTGTAAAAAATTTTTAAATAAACATTTTTAAAATTTATTTTTAATTATTAATTGTATGTAATTATTTCATCTACAGAAGGATGACAGTGAAACGTATGTTCAGTGTCGACCACTAATCTGTTTGAGTGTTCATGTTGACATCACACAACTGTTATTTAACTGCTGAGGAGTTTTTTGTCACGTTTTGGGATTATTTTCTTGTTCATGTTTGTCGTGTCTATTTCCTGTTTTATTTTGGTGACCCTCCTCATGTGTTATGTATGTCGTCTTTACTTCCTCTCGTGTCTTATTAAATCACCTGTGTCTCCCCTCCCCCCCTGTGTGTATTTAAACCTGTAACTGGCAGAGCTCTTTGCCAGTTTGTCTTTGTTCTGACCTCGTGTTGTCATAGATTTACCAGCGTTCACAGTTTTGTCTATCCTTGTGTTGCAGACCTGTTTTTGCCTCTGACCTATGATCTTGATCGCCTGTTACCTGTTGACCCCTTTACTTATGCCTGACTCTGATTTTGCCTGAACCTTAACGGAACCCATACCTACTTGGACCTGGACCTCTTCTGCCTTACCTCTTTTGTACTTCTGCCTCATCTGCCTTCCCGAGTTCTGACCCTGTTTTTGTCCACTTAGAGTCTGCCTAATCCCTGGTACCGTAGCCGTCTTCCTGGTTCTCGACCCCTGGCCCGGCTGTGACTCTGAGTTTTGGATTTTCCCGACACTGTACTTTTGATTATCTTGCCTTCTGTGTGATAATCAAAAGTACTCTTTTAATCTCACTCATCTATCGTGTTCACTCTGCTTCTTGGATCTTGGTGACATTTTTTTATATCGCAATATATATCGCAGGGTTTAAAAAAGTCACATTGTTAGTTTTTTCTAATATCTCGAGTGAAAATCCTATATTGTCTGACGTTGCAGAGGGGGTGTTTTTTTTGGGTGGGGGGGGCTGACAGCTGAATTAATTGACATGCCCCTTGGATCTTGTACTCTAATAACATATTGATCCACTGGTCTGATATGCAAAGCATCTGCCACAAAACGTCGCCTGAGAGGGGAGACAAACGCCCTCAGAAAACCTTCACCCACACGACACTGATTAAAGGCCGCGTTAGAGGCCCCCCCCCAATTAGCACGGGCCGTTTTCTGCAGGACGGCGCCATTTGACGGATTCACCAGAAGATCTGTGATTACAATCTGATGTAGAACTGGTGGAAAAGGAGGGGTGCTGCTAAGGATTCTTTGGGCTTCCATCAAGAAAGCCCTGGGGCCCCCACCCCACCTGTGCACGCTGCAAAAAAAATAGAGGTTTTGCAGAGTTTGAGATGAAAACTGAAGAAAAACCCTGATCTCCGCCAAGGCAGATCAACCACCCTTCCTGAAAGACAAGTGCCCCACACACACACACACACACACGATCATCACCAAATGTTTATCACTTGTTCCTTGTGTCAATATCAACATTTCAATCAATTGTTTTATTATAGAAATTATATAAATAATAAAAAAACACTTTAAATCTCATCTTGGTCTTATGGTCTTCTTTACTTAGTTTGCATTTATTTATATTTGAAGTTCTACTAATTTGCAGTGGACTTTTAGAATAAGGAAAAGTTCATATTTTATTTCATATTTTACTTTTGTTAGTGTCAGGTTATTTACAACAATGATCACTGATCATCCTGGGCATTCAGGGACATCAGTTGGATATATACATATACATATAGAAATGACACTTTTTAATAAAAAAAAGCAAAACCCTATATATAAATATATATATATATATATATATATATATATATATATATATATATATATATATATATATATATATATATATATATATACCTGTGCACGCTGTGATGATGTGTTTATACACCAGTAGGTTTCTAAGGTTCTGTCAGTCCAACTGGGAGACTAAGTCAGGGTTCAGTGTCTTGTCCAAGGACACTTCGACATGTGGACAGCCAGAGCCAGTACGAAAACCGCCAACCTTTTGGTCGCCGGACGACCCGCTCTATCGACCGAGCCACAGCTGCCGCTCTAGTTACTTGGTCTTTCAGAGCTGAAGGTAAAGAGGGTTCTGATTGGACAGAACGACCATTTAACGTCGGGATGTCGACTGGAAGAAAACAATGGTGTCCACTTCCTGTTTTGTGTTGGTTTCAATTATCAACATGTTAGAGCAGATACTACATGTGATGTTTGACTTTATTTTTGTCATAATTACGAAGCAGCAGCTCAACCCAGTCAACCATAGGAATCAACAAACTAATGCCCACAGAGGAATATGTGCGTCATGGCAAGCAGACAAGGAGCATGTGCAGAAGGTTAATAATGTTACAGACGAATGAAGTGTTTCTATGTCAGAGGAATTATTGAATTCAGAATTAAGATCATAAAAAAACAATGACTATTCTGAATTTAGTTTAAATGTTTAAAAGTCATGTAAACAGGGCTACAGGTGACAAAATAAGACAAAAAAACAGGCAAAAAAGTATGTACAAACATTTAAAAAATAAAGCAAGGTAGAGGGGGTCGTCCGATGATCGAAGGGTTGGCGGTTCGCGTCCTGGCTCTGGCTGTCCACATGTCGAAGTGTCCTTGGGCAAGACACTGAACCCTAAGTCGCCGGTGTCTTGGCAGCAGCCGTCTACTGGTGTATGAGTGTGAATGGGTTTCTGTGAAGCGCTTTGTGACCCATGTCTGTGAAAAGCGCTATACAAATAAATATTACTTACTTACTATGGAGAAAAAATAGTGGATGTAAAAGAAATAATGATGACAAAATAAGACACAAAAATGATTTAGAAAATAAGGAAGACAAATGAAAAATAATGCAACTAAATGAAAATGACAGATTAGTTGTTTCTCATTCAGGCTGTAGAATCCATCCATGTTCAAACTCTGCTGTAAACCACAGAAACAACAGCTGATGTGTGATTATTGTTCGTCAAACATCAGGTCGAGTCTTGGCTTTGTGTTCATTCTCTGTAGAGGACCAAGCTTTTGTTTGAGAAGCTGAAATAATGTCAGCGTTCCAAGAAAAACAGGAGGGACAGGGACACTGCGTCTCCAAAGGTCAGACAAGACATTCTACTTTAACTGAGAGGGTTTTTACTGCAGCTGAAGACACCAGGATGAGCAGGACGATCAGAACGAGGACGATCAGGACAAGGAGGACGATCAGGACAAGCAGGACGATCAGGACAAGGAGGACGATCAGGACAAGGAGGACGATCAGGACAAGGAGGACGATCAGGACGAGGACGATCAGGACGAGGACGATCAGGACGAGGACGATCAGGACAAGGAGGACGATCAGGACAAGCAGGACGATCAGGACAAGGAGGACGATCAGGACAAGGAGGACGATCAGGACGGGTTCAAACCACAGTTTTTAACACTGAAGACAAAGACACAGAGCTAATAAACATTACATTAGTCCATTAGTTGGTAGAGTGGGTCGCTGAATGACAGAACCTTAGAAACCTACGGGTGTGTGAGTGCGTGTGAATGGGTGAATGTGAGGTTAATATAAAGAGCTTTGAACCAAAAGGAACTATGGAAGTGCAGAACATTTACCATTACTGTAAATACAAATAGTGACTCTGCAGCGTTCATCCTGGTAGGGACTTGGCATCATTCAGCCTCTGCAGCGTTCAGCGTCGGTAGCATTCATTCTGGTGCAGACTCAGCAGCATTCATCGTCGGCAGCGTTCTGGCTGCTGCGGAACAGATCTGTGATCAGTTGTTGTAAAATGTCAGCGTAGGAACTTTATCTTCTTCTATCAATAGCCTGGTCTCAGTTCAACCACAAAGGTCATGAGTGACTCCAAACGTCTGGGCCCCAGTAGACCCAGGGGGCGGAGCTTCAGACCTCCAGGAAACCGTACACTGAGCCCCACCGCTGATCAATGCCCCCCCCATCAGCAGTGAAACCACATGTGGGCGTCCCGCTGCCTGCCTCTAATCCATAGCCAGTGTTTCTGTATTTACAGCAGATGAAACATTCAGAGGAAAGACGGCCCGCATCGATCTGCTCATGGGTTTGACTATTTTGAGTGACATTTCATAAATGGAGCCGCCTCGTGAAATAGTAATGAGCCAATGGCGATTAGCATTCCGCTTTAATACGGTCTGATTGATTAGATATTCAGATTTCACTCAGCCAAGGTTAAGTATTGAAGACAAGTGAATGAAAATCCAACAAACAAAACATCAACTACTGCAGCTTTGGCCTTTTAAAGCTGCACAAAAACATCCCATAAAAGCACCGCTGCGCTCACCACCAAATAAGGAAGTGACCGCCGTGTCTGCAGGTGGAAACACAAACAAAACAGTTTTTATCGGTTCAATTTATTTGTTATTTATTTATTGTGACGGTACAAAGAAAGGAAATAAAACAAAAGAAAAACTAATTTTATCTTCAAACACGTGCACATCTGAATGTGACATGTTTGAAAAGGAGGAAGAAGACGTACACACTTATTTAACTCCATCCTTTACGTGTTTTTACATATTTATAACCATATTCATTTAACTTTTACAACTGACAACAACTTAAGGAGACAAGATAATAGAAGATAAAATAAGACAAGATAAAATTAGATAAGACCAAACCAGACCAGACCAGATAATCCTTTACTAGTCCAAGTTGACGGCAGCAGGATTATATCCCATCACACAGGAGTTTTCACTTCTATAAAGAAATAATTCCATATACAATACACAGGTGTTATTATTTAAAATATTAATATAGACACTATATACACATTAATATAAGTGTTTTCAGTATTATTGGATGGATTCTATTGTTACTGGTTACATAGTTCTAACAGTAATGTGATGGACCTGCCATCTGAAAACAATGTGGTTATCCATGCGTACAGTCATTTATACTGTTGTGATGGACAACAGTAGCAGCTAATGCTAACGCTAACTTGGTGAACACTAACCTGATTAATGCTAAACCCATTAACGCTAACTCCATTAATGCTAACCTGATTAACACTAACCCTGTGAACGCTAACTCCGATAACAATATCTTGGTTAACACTAACTCGGTTAACGCTGACCCTGTTAACTCTAACTCTGTTAATGCATACTCCGTTAACACTAAGCCTGTTTACGCTAACCCCGTTAACCATGTAACTTACAAAGTATGATCCATCGACTGATGATCTGACTCTGATGATCCATTGATACATTTTTATATATATATATATATATATATATATATATATATATATATATATATATATATATATATATATATATATATATATATATATATATATATATATATATACATACAGAGAGAGAGAGAGAGAGAGATGCCCTCAATTTGCCCGGTCAGCCTTCGACTCCCACATCATTCACTCCAGTTCAAATAACCCCAGGAAACTGTTCTCCACCTACACACCTCCGCCCCTAGCACCCACTCACCAAACCCCTCTCCTTCCACTACTCAGACACTATCAGAGTTCACCCCCATCTCACCTGCCCAACTCTCCCAGCTCATGGCCAGCATGAACACACCAACCTTCCCTTCCAATTTCATTAAAACCTGCTTCCCTATCTTTTCCCCGCTCATCACAACCATTATCAACACCTCCCTCTGCTCTGGATCAGTCCCAGACACTCTCAAATTAGCTGCCATCATCCACATTCTGAAGAAACCCGGACTTGACCCTGACATCCCATCCAACTTTTGCCCTATATCCAACCTCCTATTTCTCTCAAAAATTCTTGAACGTGTTGTCGCATCACAAATCCAAGCCAACAATGTCTACGCAATACTCCACTTCAGTTTTCGCCCCAAGCATAGCACTGAAACAGCCCTTATCAAAATCACAAATGATCTCCTCATCTCTGCTGACTCTGGCCACATCAACATCCTTATCCTCCTGGACCTCACTGCTGCCTTCGACACCACCCACCATTCCATCCTCCTTTCTCGTGTCCAAAACACAATCAACATCACTGGTACCGCACTGACCTGGTTCACTTCCTCCCTCACGAACCGTCAACAATTCAGACACATCAACAACCAGTCCTCCTCCACTGCCCCCCTGTCCCAAGTGTCCCCCAAGGTTTGGTGCTTGGTCCCCTAGTTTTCATCATCTACATCCTCCCCCTTGGCAATATCATCCAACGCCACGGCCTACAATTCTACTGTTATGCAGATGACATTCAACTATACATTTCCTTCAAAACCATCATTTCCTCCACCCTTTCCACCCTCTCCAACTGCCTCTCTGAGGTAAAAACCTGGATGCAAACCAACTACCTCAAACTAAACAGGGAAATATCTGACCTCCTAATCATTAGCCCCCGATCCCTCACCCAATCCATCCCTCCAATATGTGTCTCCTTTGACAATACGTCCCTAACTCCCTCTCTCCACATTCGCAACCTTGGCATCATATTCGACAGTACCCTCAGCTTCACTCGACACATCAAACAGGTCACCAAAACATCCTTTCTTCACCTCAAAAACATAGCCCGTATCTGTCCATCTCTCTCCCTCTCCACCACAGAAACACTTATTCATGCTTTCATCACCTCCAGACATGACTACTGCAGTATCTTCTCTATGGTTTACCCTCCAAACACCTCAGTAAACTCCAGAAGTCTGCAGCTCGTCTCCTCACCCACTTCGACTCACGCCATCACAGCACTCCTGTCCTCCAACACCTTCACTGTCTCCACCCGTCAAACACAGAATCACATTTAAGATCCTCCTCCTCACCCATAAAGCCCTCCATCAACAGGCACCCCCCTACCTCACTGACCTCCTAACACCTCATTCAATTCAATTCAATTCAATTTTATTTATAAAGCCCTAAATCACAACAAAGTCGTCTCAGAGGGCTTTACAAAAACACAATCAACTACAGAAATACATGAAAAGTCCCAGGCATCCCCTGTCCTTAGACCCTCCTTCTCGGCAAGAAAAAACTTTCAAACCCAGTGGGAAAAAGAAGAAATCTTGAGGAGAACCACATTGAAGGACAGATCCACTCCCATGGACGGACAGACTATAGATGAACGTCCATGTATAAATGCAGGAAGGGGGGCTGGTCCAGACAGGCAGGGGCAGTGGTCCGGGGTCACAGGTCAGCACAGGCGAGATACTCCAGATCCTGTCGTCCATGGCTCCCGTGCAGGCACTGTCAGGAGAGCCACCACTCCCCCCAGGGGGGGAGGGGGGAAAGGGGACACCAGGTGACTAGTCATGAACAGACTTGGTATGAAAGATAGGTTGTAAAAGTTACAGAAACAGGTATGAGGGAGAGAAAGAGAAGAAAGAAGGAACTCAGTGTACTGTACTTCAGCATTCTAACTCCTAGGGAAGCCTAGACTGAACTGCGACTCATACACCACACAATTTTTTAACTAACCTGATCATAGGCTTTCTCGAACAGGAATGTTTTAAGCCTAATTTTAAATGTAGAGACTGTTTCGGCGTTTTTAATATTAAAGGGAAGCTGATTCCATAAGGGGCGGCATGGTGGTGCAGTGGTTAGCACTCGTGCCTCACAGCAAGAAGGACCCTGGTTCGAATCCCATACCAGACCTTTCTCTGTGGAGTTTGCATGTCCTCCCCGTGTCCGCGGGGGTTTTCGCTGGGCACTCCGGTTTCCTCCCACCATCCAAACACATGCACTGATAGGTTAATTGGTTAATCTAAAATTGGCCATAGGTGTGAATGTGAGAGTGATTGTTTGTCTATATATGTTCAGCCCTGAGATGAACTGGCGTCTCATACAGGGTGTACCCCGCCTTCACCCATTGTAGCTGGATTAGGCCCCCAGTGACCCCCGTGACCCTAGTGAGGATAAAGCGGGTTCAGATAATGAATGAATGAATGAATGATTCCATAAGACAAGGGCCTGATAACTAAAGGCTCTAGCTCCAACTGTACTTTTAGAAACCCTAGGAACTTTCAATAAACCTGCATTCTGATAACGAAGGGTTCTATTGGGTTGGTACGGAACCAGATCATCTTTAAGATAAGAGGGGCCCATACCATTAACCCCTGACCTCTGACCCCTAACCCTAACCCATACCATTAATGGTTTTATATGTAAGGAGGAGGATTTTAAATTTAATTCTAGACTCAACTGGTAGCCAATGAAGGGTTTGGAGCACAGGGGTGATAGGGTTAGGGGTCAGGGGTCAGGGTTTGGAGCACAGGGGTGATGTGTTCTCTTCTATTTGATCCTGTTAATAATCTTGCTGCTGCATTTTGAACCAGTTGAAGCTTTTTAGGGAAGATTTAGGACATGCTACAAGTAAGGAGTTACAATAATCTAATCGTGATGTAACAAATGCATGAATTAATTTTTCTGCAGTCGTTTTAGACAGAATATTCCTAATTTTGGCTAATGTTGCGCAGGTGAAAGAAGGCTGTTCTGCAAGTTTGTTTGATATGCATTTTGAATGAAAGATCTGGATCAAATAAAACTCCTAAATTTTTAACTGTGGCACTGGGTGTTACACTTAAGTTGTCCAGAGTAACTATGTGGTCAGGTAGGGAGTCTCTCACATTTTTAGGACCAATTATAATGACTTCAGTTTTTTCAGGGTTCAATAAAAGATAGTTGGCACTCATCCAAGTCTTTATGTCTTGGACACATGTATTTAGTTTATCTATTTGTCTGGTCTGATCAGGTTTAATCGATAAATATAGCTGTGTGTCATCTGCATAACAATGAAAATTAATGCCATGATTTGTAATGATGTTACCTAAAGGGTGCATATAATGTGTAAACAAAATAGGCCCAAGGACTGACCCTTGAGGAACGCCATAATTAACTCTGGAGGACTGCGATGATTGTTGATTAACATTAACAAATTGGTAGCGATTAGATAAATATGATTTAAAGCAGCAGAGGGCTGCTCCTCTAATACCTATATCACATTCTAATCTGTGCACTAAGATACTGTGGTCAATGGTGTCAAAGGCTGCACTAAGGTCTAATAACACCAGGACCCATATTAATCCCATGTCAGCGGCTAATAATAAGTCATTAGTAACTTTAACTAACGCTGTTTCAGTGCTATGATGGGCACGAAAGCCAGACTGAAACTGTTCAAATAAACTATTATCCTGCAGGAATTGGCACAGCTGTTTAACTATTACTCGTTCTAAAACCTTTGACAGGAAGGGCAAATTGGATATAGGCCTATAATTGGCTAAAATGTCAGGATCTAAGGTAGGCTTTTTCAGAATTGGTTTAATAACAGATATTTAAATGACTGTGGCACATATCCAGTAGTTAATGAAGTGTTAATTATATTTAGGACAGTGTTAATAATTAGGGGCAGAATCTCTTTAAAGAGTTTTGTTGTAATTGGATCTAAGAGGCAGGTGATGATTTGGAAGACATGATAATAGATATGACATCAGTTTGGTCTACAGTGGTGAAATTATTTAGTGTTACAGAGGGATTTATAAAAGGGCCTAGGTTTGAAGGCACTACATTTTCCTGATCTAATATTTGGGAGAAATGTGTCTATTTTCTCTCTAATAGTTGATATTTTATTGTTAAAGAACTGCAGGAAATCATCAGAATGGAGCGTGGATGGAATAACTGGTTCCACGGAGGTGTGTCTGTTTGTCAGTTTGGCTACAGTACTGAACAGGAATCTAGGATTATTCTTGTTTTCTTCTATTATGGATGAGTAATATCTAGTTTTGGCTGTACGCAAAGCTTGCTTATACTTTATTAAGCTATTTTTCCAGGCATTGAGAGAATCTTCTAAGTTGGATCGCCTCCATTGCCTCTAATTTACTTGTTGTTTGTTTAATGGAGCGAGTGTCAGTGTTGTACCATGGGGAGGTTCATCTAACCTTAGTAGTTTTTAACTTAAGGGGGGCAACTATATCTAAAGTAGTTTGCAGTGTGAGCATGGTACTATCAACTAACTCATCACTTATACTGGGACTAAATGTGTCCTTTACATAATCACATGACATAGACACAATTAGTGACTGAATTAACTCTTTGTACTTTGAGACAGCATGGTCACATAGTATCCTTTTCATTTGCGTTTTAATCACTGAGGTGGAAATATCCTCAAGCATAAACTGAAAGGTCATTAAAAAGTGATCTGAGAGTATGGGATTATGGGTAAAAACGATGAGGTCATTAATTTCAACACCAAGTGTTAAGATCAGATCAAGAGTATGTCTGTGAATGTGGGTTGGTTTATTAACATTTTGGATAAAGCCTAATCCGTCTAGTAGGTCACTAAATGCATTACTAAGAGAGTCAGCGTTGTTATCGACATGTATGTTCAAATCACCAACTATTATAATCCTATCCCAGTTCAACACTACACTGGATAGAAAGTCAGAGACTTCTAATAAAAACTGTGAATAAGGACCAGGAGGGCGGTAGACTATGACAAAAAGGACTGGTTTTTGGTTTCTGCAGTTGGGGAAAGTAATGGATGAAACTAGACTTTCAAAGGAGTGGTAAGTGGGATTAATTTTATGATTAATTTTAGGGCTAAGACCTAAACTGGAGTGGGATATTACTGCCACTCCTCCACCACGGCCACTGGTTCTGGCTGTGTGATAGTTCACATGTGTTGGTGGCGTGGATTCATTTAATGCGACATATTCATCCTGCTGCAGCCAGGTTTCAGTCAGAGCTAAAATATCAATTTTATGATCACTAATTAGATTGTTTATTAATAAAGATTTGGAAGAAATTGACCTAATATTGATCAGTCCACATTGGATAAAATTGTTAGGTGTTCTTTTAATCTGATTATTACTTAATTTAATTAATTTAATTTAATTAATTATTACTTATTTTTATTAAATTATTTGATCTCACTCCTATAGGTTTTTTAATATTAGGTTTATTTTTAACTATACAGGGTTTATTATTAACTACACAGGGAATAGACACAAACTTTCTATTATTTGCTACATGGTGGGTTAGTGACAGCTCAGAGTGAAGTTGATGCACAGAGAAGTGTTTAACACTACGACTCTGCGCCTGGGCCCACACTCTGGATTGTCATTTTGACAGCTTAAATTTAGAACCCACATTTTGTGCTCTGAGAGAGGCACCTTCCCAAGTGGTATGTATGCTATCTCTGCTACAGACGTGAAGCTCTTGGTGCACTACGTTTAGCACCACTCTTCCCCCGTACTGTCACAAACCGATCCCTCGACTCTCCCGGCTACACAGGATCGGCTGGGGTACTAGCCACGCTAGCACTTCTGCGGCTATTAGCACAGCCTGCGGTCCCTGCAGCGACCTCGCTATAGCTAGGCTTAGCATTAGCCTCCAAGCTGCAGAGCTGTGCTTCTAACTCAGAAACCCTGGCCTCCAACCCTGAGACTAAGCTACACTTCCAACAGCTCCTTCTATCCTCAGTAAAGGAGGCAGGGACTCACTGTACATACAACACACTGAGCAGAAAATACGGGAAGGAGAAGAAGAACTAGCCATGCTAAGGGAAGCGAGGCTAGCGGCGTTAAAGAGGACACAATACACTCACCGGATGCAACGCCATGTCATCTCTGCTGCTGCAACTCTCACGATGCGTTCAGGGACAGCTCCAAATTCTTGGACAGAGAACAGATGTGAAACATTTTTTGAAAATTGAGTGATATCGCAAAGGAATATGGCTGAAACCTTTCTACCATCGGCAAATATTGAAGCAGAAGGATGCATTAAAAGCAGTGACCCCTTCAAAAGGCATCTGTGTGATATGGAAAAAGAGGTCATCAATGAGGAGGGCATTAACGAGTTGGTCGAGGAGCACTGAGAAATGGGGAAACTGAAGGAGCTCCAACACTCAACAATCCGTGAGGAATTAAAGGAACAGAATGTAGAGGAGGAGGATACATCATTCCATTAGCACCAATAAAAGACATGCTGCTGAAATTTCAGAAACTTTACAAATACCAAAGTTAGAGTTCACAAAATACACTCCAAACTGATTATCAGGATGGTTTTCAAATGATTTACTTTCAACACTACTTTTAAATACTTAAAGCAGAACTATTATGATGATCTGTGTTTTCTACATACATACAATGTTATAATGTCGGATGTCCACTGCAAACTTCAGCAAACTTACAAAACATGAGCTATAGTGTTTAAGCCGTAATCCTGCAACCTGGTTTCCTGTTACTCTAAACAGCTCGTTGTCAGATGTTTGCCAGATGTGTAGAAAACCTGACGTGCGGTTGAAGCATCCAATTAGGACGAACGCTGCAACAGTGTAGAGCGGGTCCTAAAACACGTCCACCCGGCATATAGTTCAAACTTTCACTGAAGTTACGTTTCCTACCTGTAGAAGAAGAAGAAAGAAGATGTCTCCCACAACAGTCCGTCGTTTTTTCATCAACTGTGAAGAAAAATATAAACTGTTTTCCTTTCCAAAAGATGTCCCAACCATAAAACTGTGAGAAGCTTTTAGTTTTTTCCAGCCAACGTATAATAACAAGTGAGTGGTCCAAAAGATTAACATGCTTGGTTCATCCTGGTTCAATAGTGAGAGCGGCGCCAGAGAAGTTTATATTAAGACTGAAAAGCATGTGACTTGATAGCTCTGTTTACAGTAGCCTATGTTAGCCTACCGCTAACACACAATAACATAATGCATATATGGGGGCGGACCTGAAAACCTCAGTCTGCCTTTCACTCTGCCCCCCAGAAACCGCCACTGAACTGGCCAATCAGAGAACAGCAAGATTGGCCAGAAGCCGAAACCGAGCATTTCAGGCATAAGCAGAAATGGGCTTGGATCGGGACTTTTGTGAACACTGGTATGAGATAACTATGGAGTTTATTTTAGCTAGAAATCATGTAAAGCTACTCTGTAGATGCTCAAAACTCACATAATGAGAGTTAAAACTGACTATAATAGGTCTGCTTTAAAGATGTAGCACAAATAATTCCATATCTACTGACTTAAAATATGTTTTTTTTTTTACTGTTCACTACCTACCTGACAACAACCGTTTATATAGATTAAATGTACATGTTCAGTGCAGTATTTTCAAAAGTGAATTGTAACAAATGGGTAAGATTGAACATTTATTTTTTTTCCCAGTCTTCCAATAAATGTAGAAATACAGAGACTGTGGTACTTCAGTGTCATGAAGGTCTGAGCTTCTTAAGCATTCATTACAAGCTTGAACACAGACATCATGGACGCCGTCATCCCTATCCATGCATCAACTTCAACTGTCCATGTTCCTGCAAAACTTGGGTTGCCCTTTTGACCCACTTGTCAAAATGTCATCAGCCATCACAACAAACTGAACTGACCATACAAGACTGGAATGGTCATCGCCCATGGGTCATAGGCTGGACTTTTTGTGAAACAGTTCACATGATTGTGCTACAAGAGAGTCAATAGACCTTTCTCACAATAACTGTAAATGCATAATGGTAGCATATCCAAACTTCCTGTAAAACGTAAAAGCAGTAGAAAGCCAGTAAGATGAAGAGAGTCTTCTTAACTTCTTTAAGGGTGAAAACTCTGTCACAAAAAAAAGAAAACCTTGATAAAGGCTAAACATTTTTCCATGAGGAATTTGTCCATAACTATAAAGGTAAGGAGAAAGTACTGGAGCTAACTGCTACTGAACTGATAACTAGGATGACAAATCATTAGTTTGTCGACTTTTAAATGCAGCATGTGTTGGTAACTCGGGGTGATACATCAGATTCTAAAAGGAATGTGTAAAAGTGGTTTTCAGCAGAATGACAACTTTAAAATGTACGGTTTATTAGCGAGTTCCTTAAATAGTAACCTCTAAAAGAAAAATTACAATAAATAAATGAATACACACATGAATTAATACATAAGCTTCTTATGTATGTTATTGGTAGCATTTATCATTTCTCTATTCATACAGGAATATCACTGCATTTTATTTTACTTTATTTGAGGTAAATGTACTACTACTAATACCACAGTTTCTGATGTTTTTACTAGATCCTTGATGGGTTGAAATGGCAGTGAAAAGACCAGCCAAGGTACAAGTTATTCTTACATCCCATGACACCAAGAAGCTCATTCTGCCTGACGGAATTCCAGAGACAATGGAGCAGTTCATGGATAAAGTCAGGAAAGTGTGTGAATTAAATCAGGAATTGAGACTGCAATACCAAGACAGGGACTTTGGAGATGTACTAGTTAACTTGACATCCATATAGATCCTGACATTCTGGGAAATTATAGGCCTATATCTAATTTGCCCATCCTCTCAAAAGTTCTAGAAAGAGTAACAGTTAAACAGCTGTGTCAGCACCTACAGGACAGCAGTTTATTGGAACATTTCCAGTCTGGCTTTCGACCGCATCACAGCACTGAAACTGCATCAGCGGCTCAACTATTATTAGCTGCTGATGATGGATTAGTATCGATCCTAAGTTTATAAGACCTTTGTGCAATTTTTGACACCATTGACCACAGTATCTTAGTACAGAGATTAGAATGTATTACAGTGTATTGTTAATCTATGGAACTAGAAGGAATTAGAGGAGCATCCCTCTGCTGGTTTAAATCATATTTTTCTAATCGGTACCAATTTGTGAAGGTTAATCAACAATCATCGCTGTTCTCCAGAGTTAGTTATGGCGTGCCTCAAGGGTGATTAAACCTGATCAGACCAGGCAAATAGATAAACAGTCCAGACCTGACCAGATAGTTACTCTGGACAACTTAAGTGTAACACCCAGTGCCACAGTTAAAAATGTAGGAGTTTTATTTGATCCAGATCTTTCATTCAAAATGCACATTAACCAAACATGCAGAACAGCCTTTTTTCACCTGTGCAACATTAGCCAAAATTAGGAATATTCTGTCTAAGAATGATGCAGAAAAATTAATTCATGCATTTATTACATCTACATTAGATTATTGTAACTCCTTACTTGTAGCGTGTCCTAAATATTCCGTAAAAAGCTTCAACTGGTTCAAAATGCAGCAGCAAGATTATTAACAGGATCAAATAGAAGAGAACACATCACCCCTGTGCTCCAAACCCTGACCCCTGACCCCTAACCCTATCACCCCTGTGCTCCAAACCCTTCACTGGCTACCAGTTGAGTCTAGAATTGAATTTAAAATCCTCCTCCTAACATATAAAACCATTAATGGTATGGGCCCCTCTTATCTTAAAGATGATCTGGTTCCGTACCAACCCAATAGAACCCTTCGTTCTCAGAATGCAGCTTTATTGAAAGTTCCTAGGGTTTCTAAAAGTACAGTAGGAGCTAGAGCCTTTAGTTATCAGGCCCCTGTCTTATGGAATCAGCTTCCCTTTAATATTAAAGATGCCGACACAGTCTCTACATTTAAAATTAGGTTGAAAACATTCCTGTTGGTCAGGTTAGTTAAAAACAGACTGAAGTCACAGTTCAGTCTAAGCTGCACTAGGAGCTAGAATGATGGAGGAAGTACAGACACTAAGTTCTTTCTTTCTCTCTCCCTCTCTTTCTCTCTCTCTCGCACCTGTTTTTGTCATTTTTATAACCTATCTTTCATACCAAGTTTGATGATGTCTCGTCACCTGGTGTCCCCTTTACCCCCTCCCCCCCTGGGGGGAGTGGTGGCTCTCTTGACAGTGTCTGTGTGGGAGCCATGGACGACAGGATCTGCGGTGACTCACCTGTGCCGACCTGTGACCCCGGACCCCCTCCCTTGCCTGCCCCACCGTCCTTCATTTATACATGGACGTTCATCTATAGCCTGTCCGTCCATGGGAGTTGATCTGCCCTTCAGTGGGGTTCTCAAGATTTCTTCTTTTTCCCACTGGGTTTTGAAGTTTTTTTCTTGCCAAGAAGGAGGGTCTAAGGACAGGGGATGCTTGAGACTTTTAATTTACTAATACATATACATACTTTTCATATTTGCTATTGTTTGTTTTTCATTATTGTTTGACTCTTGTTGTTCTGTTTTTACTCCATGTAAAGGGTCTTTGATTGCCATGAAACACGCTATACAAATAAAATGTCATTATTATTATTATTATTATTATTATATATCTCTGTAGTTGATTGTGTTTCTGTAAAGCCCTGTGAGACGACTATATTGTGATTTGGGACTTTATGAATAAAATTGAATTGAATAGCAGATGGTGCTTTTCCTGTGGCCATCAAATGTTTGCCATGCCACAGATTTAATTGGGAGAATTGTTTGTAGATATTTTCATGTTGGTACATTAGGCACTACTTTCATTTGAATTACTTTTAATGAATTGCCGGTCTTGTATCAGATCATTGAGGAGCCGAGGATCCTCTTCAGCCTCCATGTGATAGTGAAGCTGTGAGAGTCCTGTGTGAGTTACCATCACTTGTACATGGATGTGCCATGTTGTTTGGCTTCATCTATGCGCTAAATTTGTACTATCCAAGTGAGTTAAAACACACTTTTGATGCAGTGCAGAAAATATTCATGGAGATAGAACCAAAGAACATGACATGCAGAGTGTACAGCCTAAGGGTAAATATCATTCCAGCCCCTTCCCCTTCCCCTCCATTTTGTGCATCCACATGTAGGGGTAGGGGTGTCTCAATTCACTTTAAGGCAGGGGTAGGGGAAGGGCTTTATACCCCTCCAAACTGAGGTTTTCCAGAGGCAGACTCCAAACAGAGGGGTACAAGAAATTTCCCAGAATACAATGCAAATCCTTTTAAAAATAGTGGCATTTATGGAAGTGGATATAGTATATAATATAGTATTTTTGCCATAATTATCAGTTTTTAAGTTGTGATAACTGTTGTATTGCATAAAGTTTGACATTGTTGTTATGTGTCATGGTAATTATCGCCATAAAACACACATGAAAAAAATCGCTATTTACATAAACTCCAATTTGACACAGATATTAGTAAAAAATATGGTCATAACCAAGGAGAACGTCACAACTACAGCAGCAGACATGTTTGTTTAGCTGGGGTTAAAGCTGTGGTTTTTGGTTACGTAACAACTGGTGGAGTGAACTGATGACGTAGGTGAGTGTTGAAGGGGTGTCCCAATTCATAGGGGTTGATTTTTAACCCTTTATAGCTCTATTTGAAGGGGTAGGGGTAGAGCTAAGGGGTGAAATGGGATTCACCCTAAGTGTCAAGCTCTTGTTTGTCTGTGATGTTTGTCTTTCTGATCATTCCAGTATTCCATTCAACCTGGCAGATTAAAAACTAAATAACAACTCGATATTTGTTTTTTTTCCATTTATTTTGTATGATTGAAAAATCAGGAGTTGGTGTTTAATTTCCTTTTTCCAACCCAAAACACAACAAATAATAAATAGGAATACCGGAACAAAATAAAAACTCTAAAAAAATAAAAAAAGAGTTATTTTATTTTGATTTTACTGTTTATTATTTGTTGTGTTTTGGTTTGGGAAAAAGAAATCAAACACCAACCCCTGATTTTTCCATCATACAAAAAAATTAGAAAACCAAATAAGGAGTTATTTTGTTTTTTCATCTGCCAGGTTGAATGGAATACTGGAATGATTGGATTGGTACACAGACCATCTTTGTTCATCATTTTGATCTTTCATTTTATTTGTACAAAAACTAACAAAGGTTTGTGAGTCAAGATGTATGTGGTACATTTTATAAAAAGGTTAGGTTGTGTGAGACCACAATGTATTTGATTTCAGGTTTGATGTGTAAAACAACAATGGCTGCAAGATGTTTCAGAGTTCATAAAGGTGGAGCATATTTTTTATTTTTTAATAATATATATTTGAAGGTAACTAAATGTGTTTTCAATTTTAAAATTAGGTAAAATTCTACTTTAAATTGATTGCAAATTTAGCTTTTCTGTATGGGACAATGTAAATTGTACATGTGTATTATGTCTGACGACAGAGGTACTTTAGCATCACCCACGTGGGTCATGCTAAACCAGTCCTTGGCAGTGAATCTGAAGTAGCATTAGCATTAGCATCTACAAGAGAAAACGTCGCCACAGTAGCTGCTGCACATGTGCTCTCTGTGGAAATAAAGCCTGTTTTTTTCTTCCATGTTTTCAGATGAAGCAACGGCACGAAACCCAGCTAGATGCTAGTTGGTTAAAGGTGAATACATACACAGCGAGACGGGAGGTGGGTGTGTTCCTTCACACATTCTGAGCCAATCAGAGATGCCTCATGACCGCGTATGAGGAAGTACCAGTAAACTCTGTTGTTCAACATCAAGCCATTTTTCTACTGTGAAAAAACAACTGGAAACAAAGCAATGCGGACGTTTTTTTTAAATAGAACCAACACATAATGTAATTAATGACAGTTTTAAACAGTGCCTTGTGGGAGAGCTGCGCTTCATGATTCATCTCACATATTAAATGGTAAACGGTCTGCATTTATATAGTTCTTTTCCACCTTCATGGTGCTCAAAGTGCTTTACATTAGCTTCACATTCACACACACACACCCCAGTCCTACTGGGGGCCTACGTCAGGGTTCAGTGTCTTGCCCAAGGACACTTCGACATGTTGACAGCCAGAGCTGGGGCGCGATCCACTCTACCAACTGATCCACAGCCGCCCAGAACCAGAGATGGAGAGAGAGAGAAAAAAACACACTGGGGCAGGAGATGACGGAACGCTTAACCCTTGTGCGGTCCTTCGGGTCACAGTGACCCGGTGGTTCACAAATGTACCTTTTTATATGTACTGTATAGTGCCATTGCTTACTACTGAAAACAGTAAAATATCCTTGGGGGGTGGGGTGATGAGTCTATGGAACTGAACTTTGGAATCTGGGTTTTTAAGACCCGATTGTAGGACACAGCCAGGACCGCACAAGGGTTAATGCCGCACTGTCACAGTCTGCATATTGTCTGTGTCTTATCAGTCACTCTCTTACCATTTGTAATTTCTGCAGGAACCCAACATGCTGCCAAACAAATTATTTGAAAGTGGCGGGGCGTCGTCAATAGTAAACGCTGTGTTTTCCAACGTCATTCTGGCTGCTTGTTGGATAACAAATCTTGCGAGACAGAATTTTAATGCGACAAGCAATCTGACCAAAGATCTCGTCACAATCCTACTAGTTTCACTTAATGTAACTTTTGGCTGGCCAACCAATCATGGTGAAGTATTGAGTCAGAGGGCGGGCCTAACAAAGTGATGCTCCAACGATTCAGAGACAACGGGTGTAGATTTCCTTTTATCAAAGATGAGCGAAGGATGTAAGAAAATGTCAGCAATCTTTAAATTCTTTTTACAGAAGCGACAACAGTCGTTAAGCTCAATAATCCACCATTTTGTTGAGTCCTTCTTCTTTCTACAGACTCCTCCATTAACTTTCCAGCATCTCGCTACGTCACTCTAAAGCTGATTGGTTGTAGTACAGTTTTATCCACTTTATTGATACTATTTAGTTCATTTTCTTAATTATTTCGTTCCTTCTGGTAAATTTTCTTTGTTCTTTGTCATTTTCTTTTTGCCATCCAATTAATTTTTTTCTTGAGTCTTTGTCATTATATACATTTTTCATCATTTTTATCGACGTACTGATGACTATGTTTATTTTGTTCCATTAATTCCATTTGCTCATTCTTTCATTTCATTAATTTGTTGTTTTAAATTTAAAGTCAGATAACAATACACAGATGTGAGTTCATATTTAGTAATAATGGATGTTTTATCTGTTCATTTGTCTGCTGGGTTTTAAAGATTTTATCATCTTCATCAGATGACTCCACCACTGGTTAGGAAGAAAAGAATGGCTTATTTTAAAAATTCTTATTAAAGTCACGTCATGCACTATAATTCTATGTTTACAGCAAATAATTAACTGTCAGTAATTTACCCAACGACAGGATTTTCATTCAGACTCAATCTGTCAGTGTCTTCAGAACTTTCTTTCTTTTTTTTTTTACTTTTTATTTTAGTTTTTTCACAAAAATCAAAAAAGGGCAAGACATACACACACACACAAACACACACACACACATATATATATATATATATATATATATATATATATATATATATATATATATATATATACCCACATACATATAAAAGAGGTAAACAATAGACCCCCCCCCCAGAAAAAAAAACAAGGCAATACAAGGTGAAACAGAAAAAAAGACGAATCATGGGAACATCATGGGTGTCACATTCAAATGGGTATTATGTTTACATTTACGTCATAGATTCCAAGGTGCATACACAATCCACTTCTCCCAACGTTTTTTTTTTTAATAGATTTATTTCGAATATGAATGTAAAAAAAAAGAAGTAAACAAAATAAAGAAATAAAAATACAGCCGAAACAAATTTTACAAAAAACAAATACAAATACAAAAATACTAAACGTAAAACATATTCGAAAAGGAGTGAGAAGAAGCATAGCTTATGAACTCCCACCCTTTTTCCCTAGAAATTAATTACAATAACAATCTTCCAAGTCCATACATATGTAAACACACATTCATACACATATACATACATGTACACGTGTATCTTAATATACGTTCACTCCATTCCTGCAGCCAAAGTCCCAGGGCAAATGTAAGTCTGTCCATACAGTTCATTTTTTTAATAATTCCACACCATTGGTCCAGGGTTGGGGGATCTACTTGCAACCATTTTCTGCTTATGTCCTTCCTGCTACTTCCAACAAGATCTTCAGTAGATATTTATCTTTATGTTTAATTATTTCTGGTATTTTACCTAAGTCTAAATTAACAAAGGAAAAGTCCACACCCACCCCTATTATTTTGTTTATTTCAGCATTCACCACTTTCCAGAAAGGCTGGATTTTTGGACAGTCCCAAAAAACATGAAAGTGATGAGCCATAGGTGTTCCACAGCAGGATCCTAAATGTTGTGTACCTCCCTGCAAAGCTTCAGAACTTTCATTTTCTGAAATTATAACTTCATCATCCCAATACTTTTGATCATTTATGGGCTGTTTTTATTTATTATTATTATTATTTTGGTTCACATCAGCTCATTTTCTTAACATGTTTCTGTTTTGTTGACTGCCCTCCTTTCCTTTTCTGTGGTTTAATAACTTTTTAATTCTCGGTTATGTATTTTCTTGTGTTCATATTTTTTTTTGTGAAATGACTTATAATTTTTTTTTTTAAATCAACAATGATGCAGCACAACAACTTATTTTTCTGCTCTTGCTTGTTCTGCACACATGTGACTGGCTGTTATTAAAATGAAAGCAAACATAAAAACAGCGTAAACACAAAACACCGTCTTCCAGACATTATTTATTAGCTCTTACAAAAACACACGCTCCTGTTTTTATCTAATTTTGGAAAGCGTTTCCTGCAGAGCTAAGTAATGATCTACAAACATTTAGCTCTGAAACCTGTCGACGCAAAAAACTAAGATATTCAGTTAAAAAAAGGAAAAATCAGCACAGATTTCATCTTGTACAAACACATGGAAGATGAAAGAAGACATTAGAGAAACAACTGTAGAAGGTATGAGAAACAAGAATCAGTTCTTTTTAAGAACCAGTTCCCAAACTGGAAACAAAAATCACCTTCAGAGGAACATTTCAGTCAAATACAAGGACTGATGTATAGACTATAATGTCAATAATAATCTGATTAAACTAATCTGAAATAATCTGAACAAGATCATTTTCACTGGTTCCACTGACTGATTAAAAAATGGGTTTTTTTTTTGCTAAATTATAGACAGACAGACAGACAGACAGATAGATAGATAGATAGGACTTGACTTTGCATTTACATCTTTACATTGCATTTAAGTACAATTATTATTTTTGTATAATTGTACTACAACTGTATTACTGTTATTGTTATTCATATAATTATCATTATATTCCTATTATATTATATATATTATTATATTTTTATACTGGTGTTATTATTACTTCTATTATTATATTATTATTATTATTATTATTGTTATTATTATTATTACCTTATTATCATGACACAGTAAGAGACGAAGAGGAAAGAGACGAAAAGAAAGACGGAAACAATTCAATTAAATTTTATTTATGAAGCATCAAGCGTAGTAGCACCATAGCTATGTTTATATGATATTTTTAAGTCAGAATTATTTATGCAGAATAAAAGAATTCCAAATGAAATCTATCTATGTTAATTCTGAATAAAGGTTTCCATGGAAACGGGTGTATTCTGCTCTAGTTAATTGTTCTTTCAGAGCTGGAGGTACAGAGGGTTCTGATTGGACAGAACGACCACTTAACGTCTGGATGTCTACTGGAAGAAAACGATGGCTGTTCCTGTTTTGCGTTGGTTTCAACTATCAACATGTTAGAGCAGATACAACATGTGATGCTTCACTTTTGTCATAATTATGAAGCAGCAGCTCGATCCAATGGACCATAGGAATCAACAGTGTAATGCCCACAGTAGAATATGTGTAGCCTCGCCTTATTCATTACATGTACGGGTCTAGTGGTGCTTCATAGTCAGGAGAGGCAATACAACCAATCATTGTAATCTTTAGGCCAGGGGTGTCCAAATCCAGTCCTCGAGGGCCAGTGTCCTACATGTTTTATATATTTCCCTCTTCCACATGATTCAGTTTAACCCTTTAACTCCTGAAACTTTAGCAGTTCCACAGTAAAAATAATGAAAATAAGCAACAAAATGAACAAAAATGGCCAAAGTCATCAATAAAATGAACAAAAATTAATAATGAGACACAAATGGAGCAAAATTAAAGAAAAATTATAAAATAAAAAAGTAAAATGTAGAAAAATAAACAATGAGCAACAAAAACTTTGTGTCTTACTTAGTTCCTGTTACTAATTATTTTGTCAGTTTATTCATTTTTGTTCATTTTATTGCTTATTTTCTACTATGGAACTGCTAAAGTTTCAGGAGTTAAAGGGTTAAACTGAATCATGTGGAAGAAGGAAACATATAAAACATGTAGGACACTGGCCCTTGAGGACTGGATTTGGACACCCCTGCTTTAGGATGACGTACAGTAGTTAGAAAGTTGACAGAGGAGTCTGGAGAAAGTTAGGAATGACTAAACAAAATTATGGAGCTTAACAACCGTTGTCAATTCTTGTTAAAATAATTTAAAGATTGCCGTCGTTTTCTCACATTCTTCACTCATCTTTGATAAAAAGCAAATCTCCACCCATTGTTGTTCTTCTTCTATGGTTGTTTCCGCTTGTTTGTCTCCAAGTCCGAATCATCACAGCGTCACGTTGTTACACCCGCCCTCTGACTCTATAGTTCACCGTGATTGGTCGGCCAGTTTGAGGGAAATCTAACCAAAAGTTGAATCAAGTGTAACTAAACTACTACAGTAGTACATGTGCTGCTGCTAGGAGTGTAGCGAGGCTAAGCTAGAATATGTGCATCATCAACAACAAACACGTGCGTCATGGCGGCCAGACCAGGAGCATGTGCAGAACGACAGGAATAATGTTTCCATGTCAAGAGTTGAATATTGAATTAAAATCAGAATAAACCAGTGACTTTATTCTGAATTCAGTTTAATAGTGAATTATCATTTTCAACTGGAATTAGGTGTTTACATGGTTCATCTGAAAGAGGAATGAACCTTTATTCTGAATTAAACAGGAATAAAAAGTCTCATGTAAACACAGCTAGTGTACTTTTAACTCTCCACCCACTCGTGCACGCTGGCGAGCCTTCCTCTTTCCCTCCGTCGCTCTGGCTTTGCTGCACTTTTTCTCAAACACACACATTCTCCACCGCCAACGGCATAAACAATTATCAATCAGCTCTAATCCAGTGTTCTGCATAAATGTGAAGCTGAAGGAGCTGCTCCCTCACTTTCTACTGACTAATAAAATTAGACTGAACTCAGCACGACGCACGTCCAGGAACTCACAACAGGTACCAGAGGTGGAAGTAACTAAGTAAAAGTACTTTGTTACTGTACTTAAGTAGGTGTCTGTACTTTATACTCTTTACATTTATATAAATATTTGTACTTTATACTCTTTACATTTATATAAATATTTGTACTTTATACTCTTTACATTTATATAAATATTTGTACTTTATACTCTTTACATTTATATAAATATCTGTACTTTATACTCTTTACATTTATATAAATATTTGTACTTTATACTCTTTACATTTATATAAATATTTGTACTTTATGCTCTTTACATTTATATAAATATATGTACTTTATATTCTTTACATTTATATAAATATTTGTACTTTATACTCTTTACATTTATATAAATATTTGTACTTTATACTCTTTACATTTATATAAATATGTACTTTATACTCTTTACATTTAAATAAATATGTACTTTATACTCTTTACATTTATATAAATATATGTACTTTATACTCTTTACATTTATATAAATATATGTACTTTATATTCTTTACATTTATATAAATATTTGTACTTTATACTCTTTACATTTATATAAATATTTGTACTTTATACTCTTTACATTTATATAAATATGTACTTTATACTCTTTACATTTATATAAATATCTGTACTTTATACTCTTTACATTTATATAAATATATGTACTTTATACTCTTTACATTTATATAAATATATGTACTTTATACTCTTTACATTCTCAGAATAGACTGGTTATTTTTTCAAACTAAACAGATGTGAAAGTAATAAAAATAATTCACGTCAGAGGAAAAATCAGTGGAGGAGATAAACTGGGACTAATCTCATCATTTAGACCTTTTGTCTCATAATTATGTGTTTTTTATGTAATATTTATGAATGTTTGTGTCATAATTTTGACTTTTTATCTCATAATTTAATTGTATTTATTATCTCTCTTTATGATGTTTTATCTAATAATTTTGAGTTTTGATGTCATCATTTTGACTTTTCAAATATAACATTGAAACTAAACAGACCATAATATGTCTGACAGTTACAAAGAAATAAATAATGTGGCATTTCTTTACCCTCCAGTTTGACTTCTGGCTCAAACTGATCTGAACAGTATTTATGTGATAGAAACATGAAGATGGTGATCACTAAACAAACCCAGTAAAACTGGGTCAACTGGCTGTGGCTCAGTGGGTAGAGTGGGTCACCCAATGACCGAGAACCCTTAGTCTCCCAGTAGGACTGACCTTTGACCTTAGAAACCTACTGATGTATGAGTGTGTGTGAATGGGTGAATGTGAAGCTAATGTAAAGAGCTTTAAGCATCATGAAGGTGGAAAAAAACTATATAAATGCAGAACATTTACCATTTAATATGTGAGATGAATCATTTTCCTATTATATGTTAATTAAATCCATTAAGGCAGAAGAAGTGTCAGACAAAAACAATATTTATGACTATTTTCCCTTGATGTAAAATTTAAACCGAGTCGATTTAACCCAGGGATGTAGTACTCAAGTCCAGCCTTGGACTCAAGTCCAGACTCGAGAACATATTTTATGGTCTCAGACTCACTGGTATTTGACTTGGACTTGTCTCGGTCTTGACCACTCGTCTTGTCCAATATGGTTCTTGGTCTGGACCCAGTCCAGGCGTCTTTATTTAGTTCCAGTATTGAAGGAAAAAGTCATCATTCATTTGGGTAAATTAACTGTAGAGCTAGGTGCTGCTTAGCCTCATAAGCCAGGTTATGTGTTATGTTTATGTTAACATTAGCTAACAAAGTGGAATATAAGCCAAGCTAATGTGTTTGTGGACATAGTTGTCATCACTTACTGTACGTCTGGTATTACTGGTTCCATCAGATATAAAAAAAAAAAATCAAATGATTGGTTGAACTACATTTGTGGTGTGATACTGTACTGGTGTTAGAACAGGTAGCAGCTACACACGCTCCAGCATTTATGTTAACCTTCACTTTAGGGTAAAGTAAACGTGTGTGTGTGTGTGTGTGTGTGTGTGTGTGTGTGTGTGTGTGTGTGTGTGTGTGTGTGTGTCTCCTCCGTAAACAACTTCTGCACTTTGTTCGGAACTTCAAAGAACATATTTAAAAAGTAGATTTAATTTTTATTTAACCAAACTTTTCTGTTTTCTGAAAATAGATGTGTTTCTCATAAACACATTTAAATAACAAAATGATACAATATAGTTTTATGCTTTTACTGGAAAAACAACTGTAGGAGTAAACTGGTAATACTGGTCATTCTGGTACCTATCAGTGGTACTGTAATAGTGGTGGATTGGTGTTTGTATCAGTTGTATTTGTAATAGGGGTGCAACGGTACGGGTAGGCCACGGGACGGTATGTACCTCGGTACTTGGGTCACGGTCTCGGTACGGTCTCGGTACCTGCTTTTTTAAAAAAAAAAAAAAAAAAAGACTGCTTTTTAAACCCTTAAATTATAATGTTTTTATTTTGTGAACAGCAGCAAAAGATACATGTCAAATCCTGTACTGTATGTATCATCCCATTGGCTATGAGGGGGCTACCCATGATGCTTTTCCTTACGCTTTGACCCTCTTTCATCACACAGTTACTGTTGTTTTCTGAGTTTTTCCCAGTTTGTTCATTGAAACTAACGGAGGAAAAAGAAATGAAATGCCAAATGTTATTGATTGACCTCTTGAATTAATTATGAATAATATCTATCTAAATACGCAAATGTGCACTTGTGTGGCTTTCATATAGTGGGCGAGTTTGGAGCACAGCGCTTTTCATCTCCCAGTCTAATATGTAATAATGCACAGTCACAGTCATGTAGCTCTGAGTTGCCCGCGAGGTCCAACTGTCGGTGGTCAATGCGAGGCTTTCTGTTTTAGCCAGAGCACGTTCAATATCATTGCGTGCTGTTTCGTATAGGCTAGGGGTGACAGTGTTGCTGATATAAGTACGTCTTGGTACATCATAACGTGGGTCGAGCGTTTTAACTAAATGTCTAAACCCCACATCCTCAACTACAGATAACGGCTGTAAATCTTTCGCAATAAACATTCCTACGGCAGCGGTTATTTTTTTGTACTTGTTTGTAGATGGCCGATATGTCTGGGCAAATGCGTCCTGGATCGACTGCTGCTTTTTCCCTGATGATGCCCCACGTTGCTTGTCACTAGGAATATTTGTTTAAACAAGGTAAGATTTTGAGCTTTGAATTTAGCCGTTTCATGAGCAAGGTTTTTTTTTTAATATCCACATATGTATGGCTAGTGACAAATTTAGTATATTTCTACCTTTAGCTAAGCCAGGTTGTTAGCATGTGGGAATTTTACTGGAGCATTGTTTCCTTGTCTCACTTTTAGGAATCCAACATAGGACATTGTTGCTCACATTAGTTTGTCATAATGTTTCTATGGTAAATTAGACTGGCATGGCACATTTTTCTGTAATACTTAACAATAGGCATATATATTGTGAGGTCATTAATTAAATTATTGCTTCTAATTTAAAAAATGTGTGATGTGAATGGACAAAATGATAGGTCATATACAGTGTACCTCTAGTTATAAAAGATCCAGCTAACAAATTATCCAAGTAACGAAAAACCTTGAAAACCGTCTGTGAATACAAAAGAAATTTCTATTTACAAAAGGAAACCGAAACACCCGAGACATAAATACAGTACTGTATGTGCATTACTATATGTAACTCTGTACTGTATGTATCATCCCATTGGCTATGAGGGGGCTACCCATGATGCTTTTCCTTACGCTTTGACCCTCTTTCATCACACAGTTACTGTTGTTTTCTGAGTTTTTCCCAGTTTGTTCATTGAAACTAACGGAGGAAAAAGAAATGAAATGCCAAATGTTATTGATTGACCTCTTGAATTAATTATGAATAATATCTATCTAAATACGCAAATGTGCACTTGTGTGGCTTTCATATAGTGGGCGAGTTTGGAGCACAGCGCTTTTCATCTCCCAGTCTAATATGTAATAATGCACAGTCACAGTCATGTAGCTCTGAGTTGCCCGCGAGGTCCAACTGTCGGTGGTCAATGCGAGGCTTTCTGTTTTAGCCAGAGCACGTTCAATATCATTGCGTGCTGTTTCGTATAGGCTAGGGGTGACAGTGTTGCTGATATAAGTACGTCTTGGTACATCATAACGTGGGTCGAGCGTTTTAACTAAATGTCTAAACCCCACATCCTCAACTACAGATAACGGCTGTAAATCTTTCGCAATAAACATTCCTACGGCAGCGGTTATTTTTTTGTACTTGTTTGTAGATGGCCGATATGTCTGGGCAAATGCGTCCTGGATCGACTGCTGCTTTTTCCCTGATGATGCCCCACGTTGCTCGCTCCCTGACCTGGGGTCGGGAACAGTTATACTTGGATGCTTTCACTGGATGTGCTTTAATATATTGCTTGTGCTTCCTTGTGCGTACAGGATGTGTATTAGACAAAGTTTGCACCCAGTGTAGCTTGCGTTTACTGTTTTCACCTCATCATCGTTGTCGTATTCGACTCCGAGGCCAAAGTAATCCCATACTGCCGATTTGTAAGAAGCCGGTGCTTCTTCAAACGTGGGTCTTTCCACGCCTACGCCTGCAAGTATCCGTGGCCGTTCAGATTAACCAAACTGCCTGCTACCCAGCGGTTACTTTTTGGGAGCGTGGCGGTGATTGACCATTGTCATGTGGGGGGCGGGCTTTCATACGCCTGTATCAGGGATGCATGTATTTTGCATAGGAAGGTAGGTTGTCAGGGCACTGAGCAAAATCAGTGAAAGTACCGAAGTCCCGCGGCCCAAGAGGGCAGATTGTCCCGTGAGAGGCTGACTGTACAGTCTGGTCACGTGACGTGTCCCGTTTCATCACTAATTTGTAACTATAGGTATCACCTTTTATCATTGTGTTTTCTTTAGATTAGATGATGTCATATCCAGAGGAATGGTTCTACTTCAAAACCCTGGGTGTTGTGACACTGTTTTTGCTTTTAGATCAATAAATAATAATCCAATATGGATGACTTTATACTGTCAGGCATACAACTGTTTTTCTTCTGTCCTGGACTTGGTCTTGACTCGGACTTGAGTCTTTTGGACTCAGTCCTGTCTTGGACTTGAACATCTTTGAACTCAGTCTTGACCAGTTCTGATCTTGTACTCGACAAAGGTGGTCTTGACTACAGCCCTGATTTAACCTGAAAAATAATAAGGATTAATAATAAGGGTTAATGTGAAAACGCCAAAACTTACATTTTCCTGGCTCTCAGGAAGTTTCCTCTCTTTTATTTCATCCAGTCCATCAACTTTCGTGGACCATTTCATGTCCTGACCCTCAGTTTGAGCACCAGCTGCATGTGCACAAACACACATGCTAAAAACACACATTTACATGATGTTTTTTAATTCCAAATTATTTATTTGGAATAAAATAACTCGGAATCAAAGCTATTTCTTTCAAGTTTACATTGACATGTTAATTCTGATTAAAGGTTTCCATGGAAATAGAATAGAAGTACTTTATTGATCCCATAATTGGGAAATTGCTTAACAAGTGTATTCCACTCTAGTTCTCTTTTTTATTTATTTATTTAGTTTTGTATTTTCCAAATTGTAGTTAATTCGGCACCTCTTCAAACAGCGCTATTTTAAGACCCTTTCACTGTCGATGGGAAATAGTTCGTTCTGAACAGATGCAGCTCATGTTTGAAGGAAATGCAGATGGAAAACATGACAGGAGGAAGTATCGAGTGTGAAGGAAATTTCAATAAAGCAGATCCGTCGCAGCAGATGTACGTGACGATCATCCTCCACGGGTTATTTCATTGTCCCACAGCTTCTGTGTCAAGAATCTGACCGTTAACCCTAAATGAGCTACATCTACATGATGATTTTTAATCCCAAATTATTTATTCTGCATAAAATAATTCCGAATTAAAGCTATTTCCTTCGTTTTTACATGGGCATGTTAACTCTGAATAAATGTTTTCATGGAAACGGATGTATTCCACTCTACTTAATTCTGGATGTCTACTGGAAGAAAATGATGGCGTCCACTTCCTGTTTTGCATGGCGGCCATCTTGGTTCAGGGCCATTCGCTCCTACAGTTCATTACTTCCATAGAGGAATGTTGTGCTTGTACAATTAAAGTTGTCAGAAATCACTCAATTCTCAAACAATTTTGACTTGGTTTGTTTGTAATAAATGCCAGACATGACAGATAGATATAAATAGAGAAAAAAATTTTCAGATGTGCTCAAGTTTTTATTGACTTTGCATTTACAGCTTTACATTTGTTTTCCTTGATGGTACCTGCTAAAATGTAAGAAACATAAACAACATTTTAAGGAAGTTTTTTGCATCATAAAGTTTACTGTACTAAACATGCAAACAGAAAACATTAAGTAGCTTTCAATTGGTTATGGAGACTGGATCATAAAAATGTATGAAGTATTTTAAAACAGCTATTTGGTTACCGGTAAAGAGCTGGTTGGTTACCAGTAAACAGCTGGTCGGTTACCGGTAAACAGCTGGTTGGTTACTGGTAAACAGCTGGTTGGTTACTGGTAAAGAGCTGTGTATTAACACAGGATAATGTAGAGAGCTGTTAGATCAGAGGTAGAATCCAGACACAAAGCTGATGGGGTTCTATTCATCTTGTCAGCGTTTATTTAACTGTTATTATGACAACCTGCTAAAAATATATTATTCCTCGCATACATCTTACCTGTGAACAGTAATCCCAGGAGCTCTTGTGTCCTTACAGCGCTCATTAAAGGATCCATAGGCTGAACAAAGTCTGATATCTTTGCTGAAGCTCTTCCGCTGTTTAAATGTGACCCACCACCACCAAACCAGGCATAAGTCGCACTGAGCCGTTCAGAGCTACAGCCAAATTTAGGCTGGAAGGTGATTTGTTATTTGTGTTTACACCTTATCAAAAAACGGTACCTTAACACCTCTATGTTCACTTCCTGTGGTCATTACATTGAAATCCAATCAATAAAGGTGTTTATTGAGTCAATTATTTAAGCGGTGACAAAAGTTCAGGTATTGCTGAGCAAAGACAAAGACGACTTCCACCTCTTTTCGCCGAACAAAACGATCTCCGTTCCGTGGGTAAACACCCAAGTGTTTGGTACGAGGTAAAAGCTTATATTGAATGTTCTGTCCAATGGTGTAAGCCAAATGATTATAATACGTCACACTTCTGTCCTATTATTATAATATATAAAACTTCTGTGACATGTCCATCAGAGTGTCCTTTAACATCTGTCAACAATTTGTGTCAATCGGATACAAATTATTATGCGTTGCTAAGGACTTCCTACCCCAAAACAGTCCAAAACTTTAACGGACAATATCTAAAAATATGCAAATTGTAAAATATGTCCAAATGTGGATATTAAAATGACCATAACTTTGGTTCTACTTGTGATAGAAACATCATTTTTTCACCATCTTAAACCTTAGTTTCCACTCTACCAAGATACACACATAACTCTGTTTGGATTTACACACACTTATGCCTGGTTTACTGGTGGTGGGTCACAAATAACGATGCTGGCATCAGAGGAAGAGAGTGTGTAGCTTAACCCTTTAACAGTTCCAATCACAAATTAATAAAATAAGCAACAAAATGGACAATAAGAACAAAAAATGGATAATAAACCAACAAAATAATAAGTAAAATGAACAAAAAAAAAGAAACAAATGGCACAAAAGTGAAGAAAAATAATAAAATACAACATTAAATCTAGAAATATAAAACAAAAAAAGGTGCAAAATTAACAAAAACTAATAAATATTTACAAAATAATAACTTAACTTAGTTAAAATAAACTAAATAAACAAATAGATAAATAAATGTAATTTGTAATTTGTAATTTTGTTCCAGTAGTTTTAGTTTTGGTTTTTTCTTTTTTCTAAATCAGTTGCTTTTTAAAAAAAAATTTTTTACACCTGTTTATTTCCATGATCAAACCCCAGTAAAATCACAATAAAAAAAACAGTATATATATTTTTTTTATATTAAAACTAAACCATCCTTTCAGAATGTGCCATCACTGACACAACACAACACTTAACAAAGGGTTAAGTGTTGAGTGTCAAAACCAGCTTTGTAAAAAAAATATCCGAGCACCTTGTATAGTAGCTGCACGTGTGGTGTTTCTAAAAAAAAATCAAACAGTTTGGAAATCGGTTTAAAATTTAGTGAATAATTCCACTTTGAGCAGTACCTCTTTCCTTCGTAGATGCCTCTGCACTGTTGCCTCCGCTGGCCCTGTTTCAAGATGGCGGCTGTGTAGGAACGCCTCTCGACAGCCTATGAGGTGTCTACGTATATATGTCTATGGTTTTGACTATCAACATATTACACCAGATACTACATGTACATGTTCTTCACTTCGATAGTTCTGTTCTACCTTCATGGTCTAAGCTCTTTACATTAGCCTCACATTCACCCATTCACACACTTTACATTAGCCTCACATTCACCCATTCACACACACTCACACACCAGTAGGTTCCTAAGGTTCTGTCAGTCCTACTGGGAGACTCAGGGTTCAGTGTCTTTGCCCAAGGACACTTTGACATGTGGACAGTCAGAGCATACCGCTGACCTTTCAATCGTTATCGACCCAATCAACAAACTAATGCTAACAGAATATGTGCGTCAAAAATGACAACTGTGTGTCATTTCAGAATTACATTTGGTGTCTCACCAAAAAGCCTTTATTTCCCCCTAAAAAAATCAACAATGTTCGGTGACATTTTATATGTTAAATATTCATTAAATAATTCCCACAATATCAATTATTGATGTCCCCAGATAGACATTCACATGTTCAATGTGAATAAACATTAAATAAATCACTAAAATTTGCTGATTTTTATGCTAAATATATAAATATTTCTATAATCAGTAGCATAGAATATTTGGGGATCTTAATATTAAAAAATATATATATATATTTACCTGACCTTAAGATCTGGTCAACTCTGTTATCTCTGTCATAAAACTACATATAAAAACCTACAGCTTTCTAATAAGACCATGTGTCCTGCACCAAGTGATGTCACTTCCTTTTCTTCACTTCCTTGAAGAGAATTATTTTATGTTTCACTTTTTCTCTCAATAATTTGTGCAAAATGTTGACAAATACACCAAGAGTAGATTAATGATGCGTCAACTCTGTTATTATGATTTTGTAGTGAATCTCTTCTTCATTTAAAAAAAAAATAAAAATAAATATATATATATATATATATATATATATATATATATATATATATATATATATATATATATATATATATAATATATATATATATATATATATATATATATATATATATATATATATATATAAATAAATGATAGAAATTCATAAAATTTTTGTTTTAGTCATGACATTTATGTCTAGTTTTAAGATAGTACATGGGTGTTAAGACACAAAATGGTGGAAAATGTCAACTCTGTTACATGTTACAATATGTTAATGACAAGAGTTTGGCAGTGACTAACATGTCACATGTTTTCCCTCACTTCTAACCATTTTGCTTTAGTTTATACATATATTGAGACTTCTGGGTGGTTTTTTTTGTAAAGGTAAGATTTGTGATGTCGTCACAACAGAGTTGACATAATGTACTCTTAGTTCATGTTTAAGCTTGGCAAATGAAGTGTAAAATTTTAAGTATTCTCTTTGAGAATTGAAACAAAAGGTTATAGAGAAAAACTTCATTTCACTTTTGACTAAACTCAAAATATACCCGCAATTCTGAAATGGCCCATGCGCGTCACCATCATCATATGTGCGTCATCGTAACAAAAACAGGAGCATAATAATAGCTTTAACTTCTACAGAGCTTTTTGGCTACTCAAAGCACTTTGTATCAGTGACCCATTATTCATTCACTCTCACATGTTCCCTCTGGTGGTGGTAAACTACATTTGTATCTACAGTTGTCCTGGGGCAGACTGACATTCTGCGCCTACGGCCCCTCCCACCACCAAGTGTCTTTTCCCAAGGACACAACTGACTGACTGGGATTTGAACTACCCACCCTTCAGTTATTGGACAACCTGCTATACCGACTGAGCCATGGCCACCCTCAGAAACATGTGCAGAACAACAGGAATAATATTAAAGAGGAATTAACTGTTTCCATGTCAGAGGAAGGAATGAATTCAGAATTAAGATCAGAATAAACCAGTGACTTTATTTGGAATTCAGAATTATTATTTTCAACTGGAATTAGGTGTTTACATGGTTCATCTGAAAGAGGAATTAACCTTTATTCTGAATGAAACAGGAATAAAAACTCTCATGTAAACGGGACAATAGTCAGATTTGAAGGCATTTTGTACAACATGTGCCATCGTGAATCGTCCACCAGCCCGAGCACAAACACCCGGCTGTCGACAGGCTGTATAATCGCCTGCCTGTACCTTCCTCCAGGCAGTTTTATTTCCAGTGGGAAACTATGAAACGCCCGACGGCGAGTGTTTGTGTGCGACTGCGAGTGAAAATGATTAGACTCTGACGGCCCGTGTGAACATTGTGCACTGGAGGGCATTTGTTTAGCATGCATATTGTTTGGTTTGTTTTTAGCGTATGGGCTCATCAATAATGCAGGGTGACTTAACCAGCAATTACAATGATGAAGACATCAAAATGCAAAACAGAGGCCTGCGAGCACTGCCGTCCAATAAGAGATGTCTACAAAGGCATGAATACAGACTGGACAGACTTTTAATTAGCCGCCTTTGTATCCCAGCCAGGAACAGCAGATTGGCCGCTTGCTCTTTTCTTGTCATCATAACCATAGAAACCAAGAACTGGAAACACCACCAGTGAATTATGGGTAATTTGGTGTGGCCGGCCAAGGCTTGATAGGCAGGATCCTTCCAAACAACTTTACAACAAGATCAATCAGGGAGAAACTATGGACTGGACCAAATGACGTTCAGAGAACATCCATGATGTAGTAGTGATATGAAAAACAGCACTGAACGCCTGCCAACGTACATGAAATAAACGTATGAAGAGGTTCCTTTTTCACACAATATTCAGAATGAAACCAGATGAACTGATGAGTGAAGAGCTGCTGAGTTCTTATCATGTGTTGGAACTGAGTTTTTCTCTCCAGTAAAAGTCATTCACTGTCATTTCGTTTAATGCTTCAGTCGTTTGGTCAAATAGTAATAAATACATAAAAAATAAAATAATAAGAATAAGAATACAGGACAGTACAATAAACAGATAATAATAATAATCATTCAACCCCCCCCCAGGCGAGGCCCACCTCACAGCTGGAAAATAACGGTGAACTACTTTAATTCTCTTTGTCGTACCTAACATTCAAGCAAGTTGACTCATATAATCGCAACTGAAATCAACAATTGCAATAAAGTAGTATAGTAGCTACATTTAGAGGTTTTTTAAGTCAAGATTATTTATTCTGATTAAAATAATTCTGAATTAAAGTTATTTCCTTTGTGGAAAGGACATGTTACATCACATGGACATGTTAATTCTGAATAAAAATTTCCATGGAAAGGGGTGTTTTCCACTCTACTTAAATGGTCTTTTCAGAGCTGGAGGTACAGAGGGTTCTGATTGGACAGAACAGCTGCTTAATGTCTGGATGTCTACTGGAAGAAAAGGATGGCGTCCACTTCCTGTTTTGCATTGGTTTCAATCATAGACATATATACTTAGACGCCTCATTGCCTGTGGTCACCCACTCAAGTGGTATCCCCTGCAGGGCTTGTTTTGCGTTGGTTTCAACTATCAACATGTTAGACCAGATTCTACATGTGATGTTTGATTTATTTTTCTCATAATTATGCGGCATCTCGACCCAATCAACCCCATAGGAATCAACAAACTAACACTGACAATGTGGTCCTTATATCCATGGTTGAGGTCTGTATATTCATGGTTGTGGTCCATGACTTTATTTTTGTGATACTTATGAAACAGCAGCTCGAGCCAATCAACCATAGGAACAGGAGCATGTGCAGAATGACAGGAAAATGTTAAAGATGAATGAAGTGTTTCCATGTCAGAGAAATTATTGAGTACAAAACTAAGATCAGAATAAACCAGTGACTTTGTTCTGAATTCAGTTTAATAGTGAATTATCATTTTCAACTGGACTTAGGTGTTTACATGGTTCCTCTGAAAGAGGAATGAACCTTTATTCTGGATTAAACAGGAATAAAACGTCATTTAAATAGGGCAAATAATTGAAACAGCATGGGCGTAAAATTGCGTATGGATGCTATGGACGTGTCCATATGAATATTTGGATGTTTCTAAAATGTATATATACCAATTTTTGAATGGGAAATTAAATGACATTTGGGAAACAAATGATTATGAGTATTTTCTGTATAACGGCTATAAGGACTCCAAAAACCACAATGTATCTTATATATGGATTTGTTCTGGTTGTGCTTAGTGATTTGGAATTTTGACTTTTTATCTCATAATTGTCGCTTTTTATCAAATAATTTTGTTTTTATCTCATGATTTTGACTTCACTTAATGCGCTTTATAATCCAGTGCATGTTAGATATGAAGAATCATTCATTGACATTGCACCTAAATATTGTCATCAACGAACCTTTATCACATGGCAAAAACGAGATGAAACTAGACGTAAATGTTATTATAACTATTGATAGGTTGACCTCTAACATTAAATAACACAGGACAGGAACAAAGAGACAATGAGACAGTTTCAATTCCACATGCATGGGAGAGCGAGGCCACAACAAACAAGCTCTGCCGTCCTGACTTAGACATCACCTTTTATTGAAAAACAAGAGTCCCTGTACATACGTCAGCTAAAGGGGGGGACATCATTAATAACAAGACATATAATGACATAAACATTATTTTGACAGTTTCTTGAAGAAGTGGCATTTATCAGTCCAGGTGGTTTCCACTGGTCCTTATTATGATGATTTCTGCTCACTGGACCTTATCTCTTATCGCTCATCCGTGGTATCCAAGCAGCTCCAGTTTCCTGCATCTGGGAAAATATGCAGACACACACACACACACACACACACACACACACACACACACACACACAGAGCACAGAAGAAACTGGACATAAAATATTCACAATAATTTCTAACAATTAAATTCAAATGTTCCAATAAATGCTATAGTGTGAATATATTTGAATGCAAGTACATTAATGTAGCAATTAATAAGAGCAAGTTCTAACAACTATAATTAAATATATAATCCAGTATAGATGACCAATGAAACCAGACAAAATGTGGTTGAAGAAATAAAAACATTCCTAAAATGTCTTTTAGATTTTGTTGACAAAAACAAAATGAGGCGTTATTTTAATTATTTTAGCTGTGTTGTTATTTATTTATTTATTGTTGTTGTCTCTCGGGAGGAAGTTGTGCTATTACGTCCCCGTGTTAACATCATGATTACTCCCATGCACAACGGCACATATTCTTCCCATCGTGCAGTACGACTTTATCATGGTACAGCGAACTGTGATGTCATAGAAGCTAAAGGCTGATGTAAATATGATCCAGTGGGGGGTGTTTTGGGGACAGTTATGTCATTTTACCTAAAACCACACAAAGCATCTCTGTTTTCACCCTGTTTATGCTTTAACTCCTCACTTAGGATGCACATGTTGCTTAAGAAACCAAGGACGCGGCGGTGGCGGCAGAACACGCTTAGTATTCCAGGCCGGCGTGCAGAGAGAGATTGCACCTGTACAAGCTGTTAGGTGATGTCTGTGTCACTCGCACGGCCAGTATCTGTAGCAAAGCATTTCCTTGAGCTATGGAATTGGTCGTCTCGGGAAAATCTGATTAGTCACCGCTGACAATGCAGAGACAAGGAAATTACTTTCTTGTGCATATCATTAAAGAAAAATCAATATGACAAATGTGGTGGGGGCTCAGGCTATTCATTGTTGCTGAACTAAGGGCAAGGCAGGCTATCTTTGCATTGGCTTTTTGTTTTTTTTGCTATTGCATTTAATTTGTTCTGGAGACAGAAAATAAAAGGTTTCAAAGAGGGTTTTAGCTGCTTCCTGCTGTTTCCCACTTTTACCAAACGACTGTAAACTTATTCCGAACTGTGACTTAATTACCTCCAAATTAATTGGCTCACAGGGACACGCCGGTGGTACTTCAAGGTGACACTCGCTCACACTCGTCTCCTTAATGCTCTCATTATCTGCAAGAATTGGGATTGGAGGAGGATCGTGCCACAACTTTATGGGACAGACTCAAAAGAAGACGGATGAACCGCTGACACTCGTCTGGTGAAGTTCAAGGATCAGATGAGATATACCAGGTTACTTCTTAGTTACAAAATATGTACTCAGGTCCAGGATTGAGCCATGAATACAAGTATAAACACAATGTATACAAAAAGAAAAAAAAAATAGAAAGAAAGAAAGAAAGAAAGAAAGAAAGAAAGAAAGAAAGAAAGAAAGAAAGAAAGAAAATAAAAATAAAACTGTACCAGAGATCAGAAGCTGAGATCAGCGCAGTGAGGTGGTTATTGCGATGCAGGTTCTGTGGAGGTGTTGGAAACATAAAAGCTGACAAAAACTTGGTAAAATTCAAAAAGCTCTATAAAAGTTTCCTTCTGCACAAATATGCAGAGGAAGAAACTGATAAAAATTTTAGGAAACTTTTAACTTCCCCTACTGACAAAAAAAGGAAAATCAAAGAATAAAATATACATAAACTAAAGCCCTTCGTTCTGTGTATTGTTTTAAATTTTTTTATAATTTGTATGTTGTGATGAGATGTAATTTGACGACATTTCTCGTGATATTGAAATTCTGTCTCGCGAAAGTTGTTTTCCAGCAACAGTCAAAATGATGTTGGAAAACACAAGTTTTAATATTGAAGATGCCTCCGCAACTTTCAAATGGTTTGTTTGGCAGCATTTTGGCTTCCCGGCAGAAATTATTAACGGACAATCTACAGACTGTGACGGTGCGACATCAAACGCTCCATCATCTCCATGCGTTCTCTCTCTCTCTCTCTTTCCCCGTTGGGGGTTGCGTGAAGCACGGCTCTCCTGGACATTATTTGGACCTCACTACCTGTGGTGTGGGCACCGGGTGTCCAACCAGGTGCAAACAATGCTGTACATCACGGCTAATTCGAGCACAACACAGAGACATTTCCAGCTCCACCACAGTTCAATACTCTCTAACCTTTGACCTTTAACCCTAACCACAGCTCAGTACTGTAAACAACTGCACCTGCCAAGAAAACACCAACAAACCACAACACTGACAAATACATTCACAGTCGAACTGAATTGTCCAGTTCTTAAAGTGACATTTTTAGTCTATAACAGATAATATATGCATATGAATTCTAATTATTTTAACTGTCATAATGTTCATCATTTTAATCATGAAATATACATACGTATGAAATTACAAATTCAAATAAAATTATTTATCCTTTTAACCATGAAGATATAGACCACAACCATGAAGATATGGACCACAACCATGAAGATATGGACCACAACCATGAAGATATGGACCACAACCATGAAGATAGAGACCACAACCATGAAGATATGGACCACAACCATGAAGATATGGACCACAACCATGAAGATATGGACCACAACCATGAAGATATAGACCACAACCATGAAGATATAGACCACAACCATGAAGATATAGACCACAACCATGAAGATATAGACCACAACCATGAAGATATAGACCACAACCATGAAGATATAGACCACAACCATGAAGATATAGACCACAACCATGAAGATATGGACCACAACCATGAAGATATGGACCACAACCATGAAGATATGGACCACAACCATGAAGATAGAGACCACAACCATGAAGATATGGACCACAACCATGAAGATATGGACCACAACCATGAAGATATGGACCACAACCATGAAGATATAGACCACAACCATGAAGATATAGACCACAACCATGAAGATATAGACCACAACCATGAAGATATAGACCACAACCATGAAGATATAGACCACAACCATGAAGATATAGACCACAACCATGAAGACCACACAAATAGCTTTAATTTTGAATGATTTTATTCAGAATAAATACTTCAGTAATAAAAACCACGTAAATGTAGCTAATTAAGGTTAAATGTCAGACCTTTGACATGAAAGCTGTGGGATGATGAAGTCAGTTCTGGAAGATGATCGTCACATACATCTGCTGTGACATGATCAGCTTTGTTGAAATTTCTGTCACAGTCCATACGTCTTCCTGTAAGGTTTTCTTCCACAAATGAGCTGCGTCTGTTCAGAATTAACCATTTTCTCATTAATGACGGACGCTCTTAAAATAGCGCTGTTTGAGGAGGATTAACTGTCCTGAAATCCACATTTGCAGACGCTCCATCTGCCCTCTCACCGCATTTTGACAACTGTGCCGCCTCCTTCCTGTGTCATGTGATCTCTGACCCGCTCCGTCCCAGTGTACGAGATTAAAAATAAATCGTCCAACACATACGGAGTGAGAAACAAATGCTCGGTCAGAATCATTGTCACTGTGTTGCGGTCACGTCGCTCCGTATGCTTTCCAGACGGGCTCGTCTTCTGTCCCTCTGCAGCGCTCTCATCATTCTCATCAGGCCAAACTGCTGCTGGTTCTGGTTCATATGACTACTTGTTTATGTTCATTCTAGACCATGTGTTGAGTTGTGTGGCCACACACACTGTTGACTTTAGATCACAGCATCTCCACACATCTGTGTCTGTCATTTAGTATACTCATGAGTCATTACTGTGAATATGAAAAGATAAGAAGAGATGAGAAGAGTTAAGAGATAAGATGAGAAGACATAAGAGATCAAATGAGGACATGAGATAAAATGAGAAGAGATTAGAAGAGATGAGGAGATGAGACAAGATAAGATAAGAAGAGGGAAGAGATAAGATGAGAAGGCATGAGAAAAGACAAAATTACATGACATTATAGGAGATGAGAAGAGCTAAGACAAGAAGGGATGAGAAGAGATAAGAAATAAGATGAGAAGAGAAAAGATAAGATGAGAAAAGATGAAAAGAGATTTTATGAGATGAGACAAAAGAATAGAATAGAAGTCCTTTATTGATCCTGCAGTTGGGACATCACTTAAAACTGCATTCTGGGAAATACCTGGATCACAAATGTTATCTTATCTTTTAAGGTCATTTATTAGACCTTGTATCAAAGCAGAAAAATGTGAATATTTTCCTGGTTAAGTCAGGATCTACAACATAAGTACATGCTTGGAAAAAAATCATCTATTTGTGCTAAACTGAACTGAACAACGACTGGATCATTCTGATCAAATCTGCAGGAATTCAATGAAAAAAAGGTCGGATTTAGAATTTTCGTTTAGCGAGGAAGGTGTAATAGTTTTCTTCAGGGGCGTTGGGATTCTGTCAGAGGGGCGCTCACACCCAAATTTGGAGGAGTGTGTGTGTGTGTGGGGGGGGGGGGGTCATCTCTATAAGCATTAATATCAACCAACATGTTAGTTCAATGGTAGAGTTCCAGAATGAGAAATAAGTAGAGTTTGCAGTAAAACTTAATGGGTGTGTTTGCAGCAGCAGATGATGAACACTCGGCCTTTTGTGAATAGATTTAGATTGTGGCCAAAACTGCAGCAGATTCTATTGTTTGTGGACGAAGTCTATTGTGTTTAAATGTCAGTGGGTTGGACTGTAGTTTGTGAAGCTGAGGCCTTTTGGATGTCCTGTAGGGGAAGGGAAAGGTTAAACCAACTTTATTTTAACACCAGTCAAGACTCCACCTCACTGAAAAAAACATTTGTAAATTAAAAACATTCCCTAATTTCTGATCAAAAAAAAGATCAATCATGTCACCCACCCTGGGTCCAAATATGTTCTATGTAATATTTCCTGCGATAATATTTTCCAAAAATGTGTTCTTATATCTGACTGAAAAATTACTGTCAGAGTAAAATGACATGATGAAAACTCACCCTCCCACCTGACGATACACCTGTTTCCATGGAAAGCTTTATTTGGAATTAACAATTTCATATAAATACAAAGGAAATTACTTTAATTTCAGGTTATTTTATTCAGAATACATCATTCTGAATGAAAAAAACATCATTTAAACTTGGCCAGTATGTCATATATATTTTTCCAGTGAAGTATTTCACCAACAGACACGACAACACTTGACTAGGACAGAGTGGGATTCAAACTGCCAACCCTTTGGTCATGACTGCGCAATAAAATAAAGTCACAGGGCGGCTGTGGCTCAGTTGGTAGAACGGGTCGTCCAATGACGGAAGGGTTGGCGGTTTGTGTCTCCCAGTAGGACTGACAGAACCTTAGAAACCTACTGGTGTGTGTGTGAATGGGTGAATGTGACGCTAATGTAAAGAGCTTTGAACCATGAAGGTGGAACAGAACTATAGAAGTGAAGAACATTTACGAGAAAAACACTGGGAGGACACAGACTTTCAGCAGATCAGTCAAAGCATTGCTGCATCTTCCTTGTTGTGCTGTTTCCACTGTCGCAGGCCCATGTCCACATACTGCCAGTCACTCAAACAAGGAAACAACAACAAAAAAAATTAGTAGGCCAGGTGCGGCTAATGCTAGGCTTAGCAAGTCTAGGCCAACCTATGGGCAATTTAGATTAACCAGACAGTACATGTGTTTGGATGGTGGGAGGAGCCAGAGAAAACCCATGCGGACCAGAGTCCTGCACGGGTTCGGGTACCCGCGGGTGAACCGCAGATTTTCACGAAACGGGTGAAAAATGTTGTGCTGTGTCGTTTACGGGTTCGGTTCGGGTCGGACGTGGGTGATCGCGGGTCTAATTTGCGGTTCATAGGCTAAAAACTGTTCTTTAGTTTGGACTTGTATAGCTGCCTCCTGTCGACTTCCTTCTTGATGCGTTTTTCAAGCGTGTGTGTGTGTGTGTGTGTGTGTGTGTGTGTGTGTGTGTGTGTGTGTGTGTGTGAGCTCATGGATAAAACTATTGTTTGAGTTTATTATTTGTCTGCTACTGTTTAACAACATTTTTATTTGGCTCTGCCTTGGCTATGTCACTGTTCACTATATTCGTGGCAATAAATGTTTGTATTTAAGTTTGGATATCTGACATTTTCTTCCGGGTTCGGGTCGGATATCGGGTTCATTTATAGCAGGTTGGTTCGGGTGCGGATTTTTTTTTTTTTTTCGTCGGAAAACGGGTCGGATACGGGTTTGAACATGACGGGTGCGGGCGGTTGTGGTATGTCAAAATCAGAACCGTGCAGGACTCTGGTGCCGACACAAGGAGAACATTTAAACTCCACACAGAAAGGTCTGGTGTTGGAATTGAACCAAGGACCTTTTGTCTATGAGGGACCAGTGCTAACCGTTGCGCCACTGTGCTAGCCACTGGTCTAGACCAGGGGTCGGCAACCTTCAACACTCACAGAGCCATTTGAACCTGGTTTCCATGGAAAAGAAAACACCAGGAGACGCAAATACTTTTTGACGTCTAAAATGAAAAAAGACAAAAAAAAAAGAAAACACAAGGAAAAATAATTTAAACAACAACTTCTCTCATTCTTGGGGCTTTACCTCAGTCATACTTATTAGTATTATTGACCCTTTTGAATATGGGCTGTCTGATCTTAAGTAAGAGAACACTATTACTTTCTGCTTTACACTAGAGTGTCAAGGTAAGAAAGACACTCCAGACCCAGTTAACCTTTGACCTGTGGGACTTTGTCATATATGTTTGTTTTTTCTCCTTATTCCTCTCTGAGCCTGTGCGTTGTGTGTTCAGGTCCAGGTTCACTAACAGGCCCTGGTGTGTTCAGGTCCAGGTTCGCTAACAGGCCCTGGTGTGTTCAGGTCCAGGTCCATCTGCAGGTCTTTCGATATTTTTCTTTTCTTACATTTCTTCATACTTATCACTGAATGTTGTGACAAATGGACATTGTTTTGGTGGGTAAAGACGAGCTTCCACGAGTATGACATTTATTTTATTCATATTTTAATATTTCAAGATCACATTTTAAGACTACAATAAAAAAAAGAATGAACACAAATAAAATACACTTCAATTAAATACTATTATTATTTTTTTAGTAATGTATTTTCCCAAGCCACTCGGAGCCGCAGGAGAATATGAAAGAGCTGCATGTGGTACCAGAGCCACAGGTTGACCACCCCTGGTCTAGACCAACACACCGGGCATATATATATATATATATTTTTTTTTTTCTTCACTCGACAGGTTTGTCCAGTTTCCTGGGTCAGTTTCGTCAGATTGTTCAGTCAGTTCAGTTTTAAGGTGGCGGCTAAAACTGACTAAATAAATCCCCAAAGTAGAACTGCACAATATAAGGAAAACTATCAATGTGTTTTGTTTAACCTTGCGATGTACAGTATATTGTGATTTGAAAAACTCCTGGTGTCGACACAAACGCTCAAACAGATTAGTGGTTGACACAGAACATCATCCTTCTGTGACTGAAATAATTAAATACGATTAAAAATTTACCAATTTTTTTATTTGAAATAATTAAAAAAGTTAAATAAAATATATTTTTCGAATAAATAAAAAAATTGTAGCCAAAATAAATAAATAATTGTTTGTTTTAATAAAAATACATTTATTAAAATTAGTAATTAAAAAATAAATAAAATAATGGATTAAAATGACAAAAATAATAAAAAAGACATAAATGAATAGAAACAAATACATTAATTAATTTTAAAAAATAATACAATGTAATACAGTAATATATATATATATATATATATATATATATATATATATATATATATATATATATATATATACATACAAATAAAAAATAACTGCACACATGTACATTGTAATGTTAATGTCTGAACTTTACAGCTGATTTAAGACATGGGTCAAAGCTAATCCATTTACATAAGAGATGGAAACAGAAATTGAACACAGGAGGAAGGTTAAATGTTTATTATTAAAATGAATCATAAAAGCTTATTCTGACTGAGGTCCAGTGTTTTGTGTGCTTTGTTTGTACAACATGTCCTCACTTCACCAGTTTTTTTCCATGTTGTACCGAAGGGCTTTTGCAAAATGTATGTGAGTTAAAGCCTCCTATTGGTGGTTCATAACTATCCCTTCATTAGTGTATATAACTGGACTGTGTTGCATATTTATTTCATTAACAGTGGGAATATAATGCTTCAGCTGCACGCTTTAGAATCTCCTTAACATGCATTTTTAATTTTCTTCTGTGGGACGAGTGTATAATGTGGCCAGAAACTACACAGCATTATGTAAAAGTAAGATAATATCATAGACAAGGCAGGGAAAGCTGTCAAAAAGCCCAGCGACTATAATAGAGAGCTTGTTATTGGAAAAGGGAAAGAGTTCATCCTAAAGATTAATTGGTTTGAGAGAAAGGTACCATGTTTCTGAGTTGAAGGTATGACATTTAGAGCCAACAGGGGAGTGAACTTCATTATAAAGATTTATGAAAATGATTCAGGAAGAAAATTCCATTCGCCCGTCCTATTATTAATACCATCTTAAAAAGCAAATTGAATTAAGTGGTGCATTATTCTCTCTAATTACGATGTCCATATTATTCCTTTTGAGAAAGCCACTGATGCGAATAAAAAAGACAGAGCCAGATGCCCAACACAAAACGTTTGTGACCTCGCCAAATGGAAAATGGATCAGCTTTGTACTGGCAACTACAGCTGCACAATATACTGTTTGAGCATCCACATCACAGTGTAGCTGTGAGCAGTAGCCACATCACAGGCCTGAAAGCATTTTATTCTCAATTTATTTGTGAAATACATGTACTTTTTTATTTACTTTTATTCAAATGAAACCAGAGACAATCGGAAAGATTATTGTCACTAACTAATATAATAATTATAATAATATAATTATATATATTTTTACTATTTATTTTTAGATAGATAGATAGATAGATAGATAGATAGATAGATAGATAGATAGATAGATAGATAGATAGATAGATAGATAGATAGATAGATAGATAGATAGATAGATAGATAGATAGATACTGTAGATAGATTTTAAAAATTTATTTATTTTATTTTAATTAATTAATTAATTTTATTTTATTATTTTGTATTTGTATTGTAGTGGAAATTACAATAGACCAGACATATAAACGTTAAAGTAAAGTTATGTTTGTTAAATTATAAGTTATTATTATAAGTAGGAGTCTCTGCTAAAGGAAAGCTAAGGAAAGCTAATTAGCATACATAGATGATTCCACTGTTAGAGAACAGACACATGGTAAAAAAAAAAAAACAGAACAATAGCATGAAGTTAAACAAACCACCACTGTTTTAATTATTAACTTTTAAATGGTTTTAGTTTGTGCTTCACAAATGGTCTTTGTTGTCCTTCTCACAACCACCCTCTGTGTTTTTACACAGAGAGGGGTGACAGAATTTTCTAGAACTAGGACAAGAGAAATACTAAAGAATACTTTGTCTGAAGGGGCGAGCCTTTAGTGTCATGTGACCACTCAGGCTGCATGCACTCAACACTACAGACTAACGTCAGGCTTCAACCAAAGATTAACTGATTTACTCTGTGTTGACTTTAAATGGGCTGTAACTTTAATGTAAACTTTGAACAAAGACAGATGTATTTGTAACTCTAATTGTGAAACTACTTTCCTGATATTAAAATGAAACCAAAGACAATCGGAAAGAGTCAAGAGTAAGATTATTTTCACTAAGTTCAGTTCAAGTTAGTCAATATGAGCGATATAATTTGGTTCATTCTTCCAAATTATGAACTAGAAGTTCATGGATCCCAAAATGAACTTTTTCGTTCTTTTTTGTGTTATTATTGTAAACATATTATTAACCGTTTCTGACGTTATCCTGTAGTCAGGAAATCAGGGGAAAATGCTGCCCCTCCAGGGCGGAAGTAGTTACCTTACCCCGGGGTTAACTTCCCTCTGCAGGTTCTTAGAACACAAGGAGTGGTTTCAGTGAGTTTAATTTTCAATGTTTATTTCCAAGAACGGGACAAACACCTGCTCCGGTCGCCGGTCACACTCTGTACATTTAACTCTTTTTCTCCACTCCCACAAACTCTCTGCACCTCTCTCTCTCTTTCTCTCTCTCTCCCTCTCCCTCTCTCTCTCTCTCTCTCTCTCTCTCTCTCTCGCTCTTGCCCCCCCCGCCGAATAATACAATAATGACATCTATGATAATGTTGTGTTTTGATCCCATTTTATTCCTTATAGGACTCAATAATTACAACGTGATAAGAACGAAATGTGAACTAAATAAGAGCACAGTTAAATAAATGCCAGAATAACCGCGTTCACAACTTCCCGTTCATTTGGCAAAAGTGAACGAGTCGTTCACGTTTGTTAAAAATATGATATAGTTCGTGAACGATCGTTCAATCGTTCAATACTGTATATATATATATATATATATATATATATATATATATATATATATATATGTATATATATATATATGTGTGTGTGTGTGTGTGTGTGTGTGTGTGTGTGTATTTTATTTATTTTTTATTCATTTATTTTCTGTTTTTTTTTAAATTATTATTAATTGTACTTAATTATTTCAGCTCCAGAAGGATGACAGTGAAACGTATGTTCAGTGTCGACCACTAATCTGTTAGTGTCTACACCACACAACTGTCATTTACTCCTGATGAGTTTTTTCATATTGCAACACAATGGTACTTCTAGCCCCAGCTAACAAATAATCCAAGTTATAAAAACCTCTTACCTCAATTTTTCAACTCTGACTATGAAAGAAAATTCTATTTACGAAAGGAAACCGAAACCCCCGACACGTAAATACTATGTACTTTACTGTACATAAACACGTCATGTACGTACTGTACGTATCATCCCATTGACTATAAGGGAGCTACCCATGATGATGAGCCTTTGACCCTCATTCAACACAGAGTTCTAACCATACACGCTTAAAGGACAAAGCCACCGCTGCCCTGTGAGTCCTCCGAGTGCACCCACCGAAACCCCACCACAGCACTCATCTGCCACAAGCCCAAAGAAAGTGACTCCTGGTCAGTGGTGGGAATAACGGCGTTAGAGTAAAACAGCGTTAGAGTAAAACAGCATTAGAGTAAAACAGCGTTAGAGTAAAACAGCGTTAGAGTAAAACAGCGTTAGAGTAAAACGGCATTAGAGTAAAACGGCATTAGAGTAAAACAGCGTTAGAGTAAAACGGCGTTAGAGTAAAACGGCGTTAGAGTAAAACGGCATTAGAGTAAAACGGCATTAGAGTAAAACAGCGTTAGAGTAAAACGGCATTAGAATAAAACGGCGTTAGAATAAAACGGCGTTAGAATAAAACGGCGTTAGAATAAAACGGCGTTAGAATAAAACGGCGTTAGAATAAAACAGCGTTAGAATAAAACGGCGTTAGAATAAAACGGCGTTAGAATAAAACGGCGTTAGAATAAAACGGCTTTAGAATAAAACGGCGTTAGAATAAAACGGCGTTAGAGTAAAACGGCATTAGAGTAAAACAGCGTTAGAGTAAAACGGCGTTAGAGTAAAACAGCGTTAGAGTAAAACGGCATTAGAGTAAAATGGCATTAGAGTAAAACGGCGGTAGAGTAAAACGGCGGTAGAGTAAAACGCCGTTACTAACACAGCCACATTTTGAGTAACAGAGTAATTATTTAACTAATTCAATGTAACTTTATCCATAACTGTATGACCCATACCGTTACTTGGTAAATAATGTGATGTGTTACAGGCATGTTTCCACGATCGGAACTTTTTGGGGGGAACTACATTCACATCAGTTACTACGGTAACGTCACTAACAAAAAGCATCAAAGCAAAGCCTCAGCAGAGGAGAACGTCACAAGACTAGACGTGGACTAGGGTTCATGAAATGCATTAAAAAATCTTGTCCAATCACTGAGCCTCATTAACTGGTTGAAGTCGGTCACTGAGAAAAGAATACAGTTGCTTTGTCGGCTCACACACACACACACACACACACACACACACACACACACACACACACAGACACACACACACGCACACACTCACACACACACACACACACACACACACACACACACACACACACATGCACACACACACACACACACACACACACAGCCATCATTCCTTCAGTCACACTGCGTGGTCGAGTGATGTTATTTTAAAAGCTCATTTTAAACTGTCACATATAGAGAAAATATTCAATATTCCAGTAATTTCTGTTGCTAAATATTGTGTAAAAAAACCTTAGTGATGTCCACCAGTCTGCATCAGTTCTGCATAAACCCCTTTTGCCGTAGCCTACCATTTAAGTAGAACTGTCACAACTCATCCACCGCACTTTTGGGTTGTCATGGTAACAGCTTACTGTCCCAGTGTCTAGCTGCTATAGACATTTAGCTTTGTGTTACGTTTACTATTCGAGCAAACGTTCTAAACTGGTGTAAGGCGCCAGGTACCACATAGATGAATTGAGGAAGCTTCTTAAACACATAAAAAGTAACATCCCAGGATGGATACCCTGTTAAGCAAAAAAAAAAAGGAACACAAAAATAACTGGTAACTAATCACTTGCTAGTGGAGTAATGCACTTAGTAACACAATTACTTTTGTTAGTACTTGGACTTAATTACTTTTTCTAAGTAGTTTACCCAGCACTGCTCCCTGTGTGAAGAAAAAGAAGAAGCAGACCAACAGAAGTGAAACAGGAGACGATAAAAAATAGAAGGAGGCAGCCATGACTCCACCAGGACGAACAAAAGACATGCTGGCAAAACCCCATGAACCCGTGAAAAAAAAAAACACCCTGAAAAAATGTCCACGAGCTGTGCCATGGTTCACCACATGCCCTGCACACCCCAGGAACATCACGAAAAACCCTCAAAGGCAATTGTCCCTGGATCTACACCCCACCAAATGACAAACACCATTTGACAATTAACGACAATTAAAACAACTCCAATGGTATGAAAATGACCCACATGTGTGGTTCATTTGAATGGTTTAAGACACATTTACCCACTGACACCAATACATTACATCTAAAATATACATTTTCTTTGACTTTTAACACATATTTCATACAAAATTGTTAAATTTTTATCATTTTTAATAAAAATAAAAATAAAAAATAAAAATCTCAAACTCATTACTTTTAGGGGCCACATTCAGCCTAATTTGATCTCAAGTGGGCCGGACCAGTAAAATAATAGCATAATAATCTAGAAAAATGACAATTCCAAATTTTGTTTTTGTTTTAGTGCAAACAAACTTAAGAAAACACTTACTTTAAAAAAAAACAAGAAAGGTGGGAATAACCTGAAAAAAGAAGAATACATGCAATTCTAACAATATTATGCCTCAATTTATTGTTTACTGCCATGCGTTATGGAGCAGATCTACTACAAAGACACTAAATTCTTAACATTTTGCAGAATTTTCTTTAGAAATTTCAGGATGTTCATATTTGTTTAATTTTTTCCAGATTTTGTTGTTACAGGATAGTTTTGTAAGTATAAATATTTTACTAATTTCATGCTATTTTTTGCACTAAAACAAAGACAGTAATTTGAAGTTGTCATTATTTTTGGGCATTATGGAAATTATTTTCACATCAATGTGAGAAGAAAATATGGAGTCATAGTTTTTTGTAGGTTATTCTGTTCAAATTTGACTCTAGATAGTATTGGCCTGGATGTGGAACCTGAACGAAAATGAGTTCCACAGAATAGGGATAGATTTTGTAAATCTATCCCAGGGGCCGCATTGGAACCTTTGGTGGGCCGCATTTGGCCCCCGGGCCACATGTTTGAGACCCCTGGTTTAGTGGGTAGTATTTGGGGCCTTGGAACAAATCAGACCTTTTACATGTGAAGTACAACTAGATATATCGCAGGGTTGAAAAAAAATCACGATGTCAGTTTTTTGCTAATATGGTGCAGTTCTACTGGTGACTCTTTGTTGATCGAGTAATACCACATAGATGAAGAAGCAGCCCAGACTATATAGAGCCTGTCCTTCTCTGCACGCTCCTGTTTGTTTCTGTAAAGCCTCCTTCAGCCATTAGTAAACACAGCAGATGAGAAGCTATTGAACCGTTATTGATTACACACTAGGAAAATCCAGTGATTTATATATATTGTCCTCCTCCAAGGTAAGCAACCAATAACCATCCCAGTGGCTGAAGTGTGCACTTATGTGTTGTAATTATGACACTTTATCACCTCCGTACTTTTGGTTGTCAACATTTAAGCCACGAAGGAGCAGGGCCGTAAACAAAGCAGAAAGGGTGGAACTTTCAAAGTTTCTTTTGTGTCCTCCCTCAACTATGTGCACAAGCAAATGAGTAAAAAAAAAAACAAAACTGGTACAATGAACGTAGAGTAAAGAACACTGGAAAAAATAGAAGTCCTGCCAACGGGATTATTTCCATTTCTAGTCCAAATATCTCATCACACTTAAAATCAGAGAGAATCACCTGAAGACGAACTTTTGAATGAGATAAAAGAACTGACTGTTACACAACAGACCTTGAAAACTTTATTACAATTTTCTTAAGATCATTTTCATTTGTTCCATTGGCAGATTTTTTGGTAACACTTTACATGACAGAGTGGCTGTTGGTAGAGCGGGTCATCCAATGACTGAAGGGTTGGTGGTTCACGTCCTGGCTCTGTCTGTCCACATGTCAAAGAGTCCTTGGGCAAAGACACTAAACCCTTTGTTGTTGTCATACACATACTGGTGTATGAGTGTGTGTGAATGGGTGAATGTGAAGCTAATGTAAAGAGCTTTGAACAATGAAGGTGGAACAGAACTATAGAAGTGCAGAACATTTAACTGAGCCTAAGTTTATGGACATACTGTCAGTATTTTTTGTTCATAACAGATTTTAACTGTTCCAAGAGTTCAACTTTTTTATCTTAGCTTTTAATTAAATTCTTGCTCTTAATGTTGTTTTATTCTGCTAGTTTTATGAATGTATCTTCATTTGTATTTATTTAGCTGTTTTCTTTTCTTGTAATTACTGTTTTATTGTGTTATTGTTATTTGTTCGCTTTTTTATTCTTCGTTATTATTATTTTTTCTCTCGACGCCTCTTTGAGCTGTAATTTCACCCCCTAAACATGCTCAAAAACTCACGAAATTTAGCAGTCACCTCAGGTCTGGTGAACAATTTGATGAAATGAAAAATAGTACTCCCGACATCCCATAATTTTCGAACTAGCAACCAAAAAAGAGGCAAAATTTTAACGTTAATAGCTCTTCAGAGGTTCGGCTTAGAGTCACGACAAAAACAGCAAAAGTTGCAGCCGACATTGCTTGAGGCAAAATACATATCTAGAGCTAGCGGATGCTAGCGTGAATGGAAACGCTAAAAAATTATCTCCTCATAGGGCGTTTGTCACAGAGACCTAAAAATGGTACCAAATGAAAGAGCAACTGGTGAATCCAAAAAGTTGTATATAACTTTTTAAAAACTCGTTTAGTTTTTGCGTTCCGAGCCCTGCTATTTGCGACCTCTGACACTCAAAATTAAAATTTGAGATTCTCCCAACATGTGATATATCGTGACAATCAGGAAACGGAGCGGACATCAACTAGCGCAAAACATTTTAAATTAGATGTACGGTTTGGGAGATATCGCAATGGATATTTGTGTTTTTTCAAAATTTTTTTGGCAAAAATGCTTTTTGGGCTCTACGCCTCTTTAGACTGGCAGATGACCCTCTTAACATGCACGAAATTCATGATATATGAAGAAAAAATTTGATTCCATCCCATAATATTAATTTTATTGAGAAAACAACGGATGGAAAATTCCGGAAAAATCACAAAAATGGCCCAAACGAGCCTTCGGAATGTCGCAGAAGGATGAGACACATGCGCCAGCCCGACATTTCATACGCTGATACCACCCACCTATCTTGGACAGGAAGTTCACAATTTGCCTTTCAATGTAAAAGCCTCAAAAACCTAAAAGCTGAACCGCTTGGCGTAGAGACATGAAACCAAAGGTTTCCTTGTAAATGCCTGAAAAATTCCTCTACTGGTACTTATGGTCTATCTCAATTCAATTCAATTCAATTTTATTTATAAAGCCCTAAATCACAACAAAGTCGTCTCAGAGGGCTTTACAAAAACACAATCAGCTACAGAAATACATGAAAAGTCCCAGGCATCCCCTGTCCTTAGACCCTCCTTCTTGGCAAGAAAAAACGTCGTTCTCAGAATGCAGGTTTACTGAAAGTTCCTAGGGTTTCTAAAAGTACAGTAGGAGCTAGAGCCTTTAGTTATCAGGCCCCTGTCTTATGGAATCAGCTTCCCTTTAATATTAAAGACACAGAAAAAGTCTCTACATTTAAAATTAGGCTTAAAACATTCCTGTTTGAGAAAGACTATGGTCAGGTTAGTTAAAAATGATGTGACTCATATATCATGTATACATGATGTATGAGTCACAGTTCAGTCTAGGCTGCCCTAGGAGTTAGAATGCTGGGGGAAGTACAGACACTGAGTTCTTTCTTCTCTTTCTCTCCCTCACATCTGTTTCTGTAATTTTTATAACATATCTTTCATACCAAGTCTGTTAATGACTAGTCACCTGGTGTCCCCTTTACCCCCTCCCCCCCTGGGGGGAGTGGTAGCTCTCCTGACAGTGTCTGCACGGGAGCCATGGACGACAGGATCTGCAGTATCTCACCTGTGCCGACCTGTGACCCCGGACCACCGCCCCTGCCTGTCTGGACCAGCCCCCCCTTCCTGCATTTATACATGGACGTTCATCTATAGTCTGTCCGTCCATGGGAGTGGATCTGTCCTTCAATGTGGTTCTCCTCAAGATTTCTTCTTTTTCCCACTGGGTTTGGAAGTTTTTTCTTGCCGAGAAGGAGGGTCTAAGGACAGGGGGAGGGTCTAAGGACAGGGGGAGGGTCTAAGGACAGGGGGAGGGTCTAAGGACAGGGGATGCTTGAGACTTTTTATGTATTTCTGTAGTTGATTGTGTTTTTGTAAAGCCCTTTGAGATGACTTTGTTGTGATTTAGGGCTTTATAAATAAAATTGAATTGAATTGAATTGAATTGAATTGAATTGAAAAGTACAAGTACCATTTGCCATTTATTTCCTGTATTCATGTGTTAAATACATTTTAAAAATTTTAAAATGATCTCAGTATTTGTGTATTTTATGTGAAAACATGTCTGTAAATTGTGTTTGATAAATAAAAAGACTGTGTTAAAGGAATTATCCAGAGGAAAAATAAGTTTAGCTATTTTTTTAGATGATTGTTGCATTCTTTTTTTAAAAAAATAGTCTAGTATTTCAGTAGAAATGTAAATGAAGCTGTGTGTGACAGCAAAGCTTAGACTACTAACAGGTTATTTCTAAAAAAGAATGCAACAAAATCATGAATTTTGTTGCATTATTGGATATATGTGGAAAAACACACCATCATATATATTAAAAACATCAACTAACCAGCACTAAAGTCACCTGTTTTATGATTCATCTGATTAAAATATGGAAGATTTAACACATTTAACATCTAAAGCAGATACTTTCTAAACAATCAGTGAAACATGTCAGAAGCTTTAAATATCCTTCAAATGAACCACAAGGGGACGTTATTAACCATTAAATCACCTCATTTTGTTAAAACATCTAAACACAAATAAACAAACCATTGACAAAAGATATATGTTGAAGGAAACAGAGAATGGAATGGACTGGTTTCTATTTTGGAATTTCAAGGTGAGTGTCTTCGTGGGGACATGAGGTTTCTTATTACTTGGCTAAGCAGGCTCCCTTATTAGAGATTCTGGTTGGACGCATCTTCTCCGAGAATCCTAATTAGTGTGACTTTAACAAAAGACAGAGGATTGTACCATCTGCCTCACATAACGAGGATTCCTCACTAATTAAAAACACCTCGGAGAGCGGTTAGGAAGTAATACCTGGTTAGGTTTGGAAGGTTAGGGAGATCTAATGAGCATGAAAATGACTACGAATACTGGAAGCAAAGTCTTTACAACGGCAGCCATTGTCTGTGTTTGGGAACAAGACATCTGTGCATTCCACACATTTCCTTCCCTCTTCCTGCTCAGATGTCGACGCTCGTCTAACACCAACACGTTTGATGTAAATGACTCGTTCAGTTATTATGCAAATCCCAACAGTTTGGTTTTACATTCCATGGAATAAAAGAAATGCTAACATTATCTGTTGGTAGAAAACAGGTGATGTGCAGTAGTTTTACATCAACTAAAAATCTCATGTTATGATCTAATCATTTTTATATGACAATGTCTATTCCTGCTTTAGAGGAGTCATTCCATCATTATTTCATTACTGTGTTTCATTACTTTATTATTATTTAATGCATTGTGCGTTGGTTCTATTTTTTTAAGAAAGTCAGGATTGTTTAGTTTCCAGCTGTTTCTGGGGGGTAGAAAGATGACTGGAGGTACTTCCTCATACATGCCCATGATGCGGTGACTATTCCTTTACTCTGCATGAAGGAACACTCCCCCCTCCCCTCTGGCTCTGTGTGTGTTTACCATCCCAGAGTAACATCCAGCTAGGTTTGGTGACGTCACTTGTTTTGAAAACGTGCAGTAAAAAAAACAGGCTTTATTTCCACAGAGACACATGAACCAGTTTGATCCAACAGTTTTTTTCCAGTTTGTGCAGCAGCTACTGTAGTGCCGCTTTCTCTTGTAGATGCTAATGCTAATGCTACTTCAGATTCACTGCAATGGGGTAGGAGCTTAACCCTACGTGGGTGACGTCAATGTCCTTGTGATGTGTAGTGGACAGACTTTTCCTTAGTGTCTGGTTTCTCTGTTGTTTTCTATGAATGATAGTAAATCCACCAGTGGAGGAGACACACCATGTAGCAAACGCAGCATGTGTTGGTAACTCAGGGTGACCCATAGATTCCAAAAGGAGCGTGGAAAAGTGTTTTTCAGTGGAATGATGATTCCAGTTGAAAATGAACATTTCAAATTTAACTTAATTCAGAATAAAGGTTCATTCCTCTTTCAGATGAACCATGTAAACACCTAATTCCAGCACATATTTGGCATTGATGACGCATATATTTGGAGTTGGAGTCCACTATGGGCATCAGTTTGTTGATTCCTATGGTTGAATGGGTCGAGCTGCTGCTTTGTAATTCATTTATTATGTAAATCCCAACAGTTTGGTTTGATATCCCATGGAATAAAAGAAATGCTAACATTATCTGTTGGTATAAAATGGGTGATGTGCAGTACATTTACATCAACTAAAACCTCACATTACAATCTAATATTTTTTCACTTCATTATGTTTTAAAGATGAAAATTTTGAATTTAAATTAATTCAGAAAAATGGTTAATTCCTCTTTCAGATGATCCATGAAAACACCTAAATCCACTTGAAAATGATAATTCAGAATAAAGTCACTGGTTTATTCTGATCTTCTTTTTTATTAGGATAATGCACATTAATCAATACATCAGTAAAAATATTAATATATATATATATATATATATATATATATATATATATATATATATATATGCCGGAGTTAGCAGAGTTAGTGTCATAGAATGGTGTTTTTGCAAACTGTATATGAATGGGTAAATTACGGCAATTGTGTTATGTTTGATTTATTTATTTGTGTGCAGTGATTTCCCCCATTATGTTAAGTTTTGAATATTGTTGTGCTTATGACACTTGTTGCCAATTACCTGTTCTGAATTGCTACGTGAACACATCAGACTCTGACATCATAGGAGTGCGCCGCTAATCAGCAGCGGACTCGCCAGCTGCGCTCGGAACACGGCATAAAGGAACGCCACAGAGGAGAGCACGCAGGAGAGCCGGTCGGACGCATCGGGTCTGGAGCAACTCTCCACACCTGTCCTCCTTCCCGATCGGGTTCCTGCCAGCGGACGAGGATCTGACCAGCGAGAATTGTGATGGGCCTACAACTCACCTGTTAAAGGGAAGTGACACACGTGTGTGTTTGTGTGTATGCGAATTAAATGTGTGATCAGGCTGGCACTGATTTGGGCCCCTTCTTCACCCTGTAGCTGACGGACGGCGCAGCGTGGTCGGACGACGGCGAGGACAAAGGCGACGCCGTGGATTTCAGCAACGAGTCTCCATAGTGGATTAAAGACCGCGAACCCGGAAGTCACAGAGGGAGGATTAAACGGACACTGGACTTGGTGACATTGACTCACTTCTTTTTAGATAAAAAGAAACAAACTGATTGCTTTTACCTGCTCAGTTCTCAGGTTGACTTTGACTCTTTTAATAAAGGAGAACTGATTTTAATTCATCCAGTTGTCTGTGTTGGTGTGGCCGGGGAATCCGAACCTGTTAAACAGCTAATAGTTAAATATTACAAAAAGAAAACTGTTACATAAAGTGGCGTTGTCGGCAGGATTCCCTTTTCCACACCACACAGTATGGCTGATGAAAATGTAATACAACTTGGAGGGGGAGAACATGGTGAAGAAAGAGAAAATGTGATCAGAGTTGAAAATCCAGTTGTGAGTTCACCAGTAATAAATGCAATGATGATGCCTTGGTTTATGGGGGTCCCCTGGATCCCAAAATTTGATGGGGACCAAAGTAAACTGAGTTTTGCAGAGTGGGATAGCCAAGTCCAGGCAATGCTGAGGGCACAGGGTTTAAATGAAGAACAGAAAATCGATTTTATTTTTGGGGCTCTTGAGGGGGAAGCTAAAAGAGAAATACGGTTATTGGACCCAATCAGGCGCTCAACCAGCACTACCATTCTTGAGGAATTAAAGAGACTATATGGACGTGTCATCCCAGTAGCACAGCTTCGGGCACAATTTTTTAAATGTCACCAACAGGAACAAGAAAGTGTTGCAGCTTATGTTCTCAGGCTCCGTGAACTGTTCTCTTCATGGCGAGAACATGAACCAGCTGGATCCGCTCAGGATGAGATGACTGTGCGAGACCAACTTGTCCTGGGTTTGAGGCCAGGAATGGTACAACAAGAACTCCAACGACAGGTGCGTAGGAATCCCACGATGTCTTTTGAGGAGGTAACCCGTGAAGCTAAAGCCTTAGAAACTGAAATGAAGACAGAACTTGCTTGTACCTCACGTGTGACAGCACCACAACCACGACAGGCTACAACAACCCCTAGAGTGGAGGAATGGAGAGAAACCATAAGAGCTGAGCTTAAGAGAGAAATGCAAGATCAATTGTCCGTTATAACAGAGACTCTTAAAGAAGAGATTAAACGCCAGCTCTCTCCACACCATGTTTCTCTTAGACAAGATATGACCCCACACCCTAGAGGTAGAGTTCAAAATGGCCGCTATACCCCTTCTCCCCGACAATATCAGAATTTTGAATGGGATCAACAGGGCCAACCCATTTGTAGGAGCTGTGGAAAAGCTGGCCACATCCAGAGGCGCTGCCCCCAACGAGGGAGGCAGTTAAACTGACTGCCCCGGCCACTGAGAGCCAAGTGGTTGGGGAGGGGGCTCTAAGAAACGGAACTGATAAACCATCTCTGGTTGGAGAGTGTCCAGGAGTGGAAATATTAGTTGAAGGAGTGAAGGTGCCCTGTTTGCTCGACACTGGCTCACAAGTAACATTGTTTAGTGAAACTTTCTTCCAGAAATGGCTGAGTGGAGTACAGAGGCGGAGCCCAGAAGATCTACACTGGCTCACCTTAAAGGCGGCCAATGGACTGCAGATTCCCTACACCGGCTATGCCATTTTGGACTTTTCAGTGGGAGGTATCACCATACCAGGTAAAGGAGTCATCATTGTAAAAGATGAATGTCTCAATGCGGAGAGAGGTATCCTTGGAATGAATGTAATTTCACATTGTTGGAAAGAATTGTTCCAGGGAATTCACCCTGGGCTGACTGCATTTGGTGCCACCATGTCCTCACAGGCTAAAGGAGAATGGGAACGTGCTTTTGCTGTGTGCCAAAAGGTGGCGCAGGCTGAACCATCAGAGAAGCAGATTGGAGTGGCTCGTTTGACCCGCCAAGACGCAGTCTATGTACCGCCCAACAGCGAGATGGTTTTGTGGACACACCTGTATGGGGCAGGGACCACGTCTGATTTTTGTGCCTTGGTGGAGAGTCCAGGAAGAGATGATGAATGGCAAGTGGCACGGTCCGTCGCCTGGGTGACGAGAGGACGCCTCCCCATTAGGGTATGTAATTTGAATCCGTATCCTATCCTTATACCCCAGCGACGCCCCCTTGCTAATGTTTTCCAAGTTGATCCAAACCAGATCCGGGGAGAAAAAGATCTGGTATTGACACCCTCAAAACCAGGCGTAGTAGAGGTAGATGTCCAGGTAAACCAAATCACCTCACCAGATCAACACCCAGTTAATCTGCTGACAGGTGAAGACTTGTCAACCGAACAACAACAAAAGATGGATGCTCTGTTGCAAAGATGGAGGGGGGTCTTTGCAGCAGGAGAAGAAGATTTTGGACAGACTAGTGCTGTACTCCATTCAATCCCCACTGGTTCTGCCCCGCCCAGCAGGGAGCGCTATAGGCCAATTCCACCCAGCCTTTACCCTGAGTTGAGAGGACTCCTTAAAAAGATGCTAGACAATGAAGTCATCAAAGAGAGCTCTAGTCCTTGGGCTGCCCCCATTGTCCTTGTGAAAAAGAAGGATGGTTCTTGGCGTTTCTGCGTAGATTACAGGAAACTTAATGCGCTCACCCACAAAGACGCTTATCCTCTACCCAGAATTGAAGAATCTTTAACCAGCCTAAAACAAGCATCTTGGTATTCTACCCTTGACTTAGCCAGTGGATACTGGCAGGTAGAAATGGATCCAAAGGATCGAGAAAAGACAGCGTTCACCACTCCTATGGGCCTCTACGAGTTTCAGAGGATGCCCTTTGGCCTATGCAACGCGCCAGCAACATTCCAGCGTTTGATGCAGCGGTGCCTGGGTAACCAAGTGAATGATTCTCTCCTAATTTACCTGGACGACATTATTGTGTATTCCCCTGATTTTGACACACACATTCAACACCTGGAACAAGTTTTTGAGAAACTGGCAGACCACGGCCTGAAGCTGCAACCCCATAAATGTAACCTATTCCGGAGAAAGGTCACTTACCTGGGACACGTCATCTCCAAGGACGGCATATCCACAGACCCTGAAAAGACTGCTGTTGTACGGGACTGGCCAATTCCTTCAACAATTAAACAGGTACGATCATTTCTTGGCTTTGTTGGGTACTATAGAAGATTCATTAAGGGTTTTGCCAAAGTTGCAGCACCTTTAAATGCTCTCTTAGTAGGCACAGCCGTACAGAAGGGGAAGAGCGCCATCTGCTGGACCACAGAATGTCAGGTGGCATTTGACACTTTGAAAACTACGTTGGTGAGTGCCCCAATTTTAGCCTATGCTGATTTTTCAAAGCCATTCCACCTTTATACTGACGCTAGTCTAGGAGGGTTGGGGGCTGTACTGGCACAACAGCAAGATGGTCGAGAGAGAGTCATCGCTTATGCCAGCAGGAGCTTACATCCCAATGAGCGAAATGACCAAAACTATAGTTCTTTCAAACTAGAGTTTCTGGCTCTCAAGTGGGCTGTTACTGAAAAGTTTAAGGACTATTTGTGGGGCAATACATTTGTGGCTTTTACAGATAATAACCCACTTGTCCACTTGGACACAGCCCACCTAGGAGCCACTGAACAGCGCTGGGTGGCCCAATTGGCAAATTTTGACTTTGAGCTCAAATATCGCCCTGGTATTGCCAACCGTAATGCTGATGTTTTGTCCAGATTACCCCAGGAAATTGGCTTCCCCCGGCAGACCCAGGCAGAGACGACATCAGTGGAGCTGGGAACTGCACTGGATTCTGTGGACCAGTGGAAAGAACAACAGGATAAAGACCCAACTCTAAGTCAGGTGCGAGACTGGGTAAGAGAAGGCCGCCTTCCAAGAGCTGAAATCAGGAAAGCTAGTCCACCCACAGTAAGGCGCCTCCTCCGAGAATGGAACCAGTTACACGTCCAGGAGGGGGTGTTGAAGCGAAAAGCCCAGGAACGCCAAACTGGGTTAAGCCTCAACCAGATTGTTGTACCAACTAACTGTACCCATGAATTATGGGAGAAGTATCACACCAGGTCTGGCCACATGAGCGGAGTCAAAATCGAGGCCCTGCTGAGGAAAGCCTTCTTCTGGCCAGGCATGACTACTGATCTACAGTCCTGGACATCAATGTGTGCCGTCTGTACCCAGCAGAAGAGAGGCCCGGAGGTAAGAGCCCCTTTGGTACCTATTTTAACATCGTACCCCTTGGAAATTGTTTCAATCGATTACCTGTCACTTGGCCGTCAGGGTGACACGTACCCCTATCTGTTGGTTATGACTGATCTTTTTTCCAAGTTTGGCTGGGCCATCCCTACAAAAGACCAGACGGCAACTACCACAGCCCGTGTCCTCTGGCGCCACCTTATCCAACAATGGGGGTGCCCAGAGCGAATCCTTTCTGACCAAGGTCCAGCGTTTGAGTCAGCCACAGTAGCACAGTTGTGCAGCATGTATGGGTGTTCCAAGATTCGAACCACACCGTACAGGCCCCAAGGAAATGGGGCCTGTGAAAGATTTAATAAGACTGTTCTGTCTCTTTTAGGCACATTAAGCCAGGAAGATCAAGCCCGCTGGCCAGAACATTTGCCCACCTTGCTACAGATGTACAACAACACCCCTCATGGGACCACAGGACTGACACCACACTTTGTCATGTTTGGCCGGCATGCCCGCCTGCCCATTGAAACAGTGGTTGATGCACCACCACTGACACAAAGACGTGACCTAGAAGGGTGGGTTCATCATCACCATCAGACACTACAAAAAGTTTATAAACAAGTGGAAACAAGGACCAGAGAGAGTCGGACGAAGGATAAGAACAGGTACGATCAAAGACAAAAACATCTCCCCTTGCTGCCTGGAGAACGGGTGCTCCTGCGAAACTTCCGACGCAGAGACCAAGGCAAGCTGGCACCTCATTGGCAACCCCAACCATATGTTGTTTTGGCCCAACTGCGCCCAGGCCTGCCGGTTTTCCAAATTAGACCAGAAGGAAAAGAAGGCCCCATCAGACACATCCACCGAAATCATCTACGCCTCTGCCCTTTTGACCCCCCTGTGCCACCACCACCAGCTCCTGAAACAACCACAAACCCTAATGTTCCCTCTGTCCACCACCCTTGGCCCATATTGTTACCTATGCCCATTGCGCCTCAAGCTGCTGCCCCCTCCGAGGCCCCTGTAGAAGACCATACAGTAGCGCCTCCAATAGCCCCACCAGTGAGACAAGGCCCAATTAATGTGTCCCCTTTGCGAAGATCACAGAGACAAAATAGGGGTAACCCTCCAGACAGGTATGGGTATTAAATCTTGTCGGGACGACAACTGTTAAAGGGGGGAGGAGTGTCATAGAATGGTGTTTTTGCAAACTGTATATGAATGGGTAAATTACGGCAATTGTGTTATGTTTGATTTATTTATTTGTGTGCAGTGATTTCCCCCATTATGTTAAGTTTTGAATATTGTTGTGCTTATGACACTTGTTGCCAATTACCTGTTCTGAATTGCTACGTGAACACATCAGACTCTGACATCATAGGAGTGCGCCGCTAATCAGCAGCGGACTCGCCAGCTGCGCTCGGAACACGGCATAAAGGAACGCCACAGAGGAGAGCACGCAGGAGAGCCGGTCGGACGCATCGGGTCTGGAGCAACTCTCCACACCTGTCCTCCTTCCCGATCGGGTTCCTGCCAGCGGACGAGGATCTGACCAGCGAGAATTGTGATGGGCCTACAACTCACCTGTTAAAGGGAAGTGACACACGTGTGTGTTTGTGTGTATGCGAATTAAATGTGTGATCAGGCTGGCACTGATTTGGGCCCCTTCTTCACCCTGTAGCTGACGGACGGCGCAGCGTGGTCGGACGACGGCGAGGACAAAGGCGACGCCGTGGATTTCAGCAACGAGTCTCCATAGTGGATTAAAGACCGCGAACCCGGAAGTCACAGAGGGAGGATTAAACGGACACTGGACTTGGTGACATTGACTCACTTCTTTTTAGATAAAAAGAAACAAACTGATTGCTTTTACCTGCTCAGTTCTCAGGTTGACTTTGACTCTTTTAATAAAGGAGAACTGATTTTAATTCATCCAGTTGTCTGTGTTGGTGTGGCCGGGGAATCCGAACCTGTTAAACAGCTAATAGTTAAATATTACAAAAAGAAAACTGTTACATTCAGGCATGGGAAAACTATTCCACAAAGGGCCATTGTGGCTGCAGGTTTTTGTTCCAACTGCAGAAGCACACCAACTGTGTCCTTAACCCAGTGTCACGTTTTGGGATTATTTTCCTGTTCATGTCTGTCGTGACTATTTCCTGTTTTATTTTGGTAACCCTCCTCATGTGTCATGTCTGCTGTTTTTACTTCTTCTCATGTCATTCATGAAATCATTTCCACCTGTGTCTTGTTAATCCACCTGTGTCTCCCCTCCCCTCCTGTGAGTATTTAAACTGCTTCATGGGTCCGCTTCCTTGTTGGCGCGTGACAATTGGGATTAAAGTGGAACGGCTTCCCTCCAGCATGTCCTGTGTCGGCCCTGAGGATTTTATTTATTTTAGTGAATATTTTGTTTACTTTACTAAATATTTTAGTCAGTTTTGTTCATTTTACTGAATATTTATGTAATTTTTCTCAATATTTTGTACTTTTTTTTTCATTTTATGAAATATTTTGTTCACTTATATTCATTTTACTGAGGATTTTGTTAATTTTACTGAATATTTTGGACATTTTTCTTCATTTTACTGAATATTGTGGTAATTTTTGTTCATTTAATTGAACATTTTGGTCATTTGTGTTCATTTTACTGAATTTTTTTTCTTTATTTATTGTTTTGTTCATTTCTTATCATCTTTTACATCTGTAACCGTTTACTACAAGTAACAGATCACTAATAAAGTGGTAATTTAATGATCATTTTTATGTAATTTTATGGTAATAATTAGCCTAGCCATGCTATCCCTATTCATTTCATGAATGGGTCGAGTTGATTGGTCGAACTGGGAACAAAAACCTGCAGCCACAACATCATCTGTTGTCCTAAAGCAGGTATAAGACAACAACAATAAAACAAACAATACCACATGACAAAACATGTAGAATCAATATATTACAAACACAAAATACATACAGAAGGACAGAAAATAAAACCATGTTCACACTATACAGTGGAGATTAAAATCAAATTAATTTAATGCTCCCATTAAATTAATAGGAGCATGTTTGGTTTGTTTTCAACCACTGTTTAACAGTCACTTTGAATGTGCTGATGTTGTCACACAGTCTGATATGAGCTGCTAGTGCTTTCCAGGACTGTGTTCAGGACTGTGCTCCTCAAATGGACGCCACCATTTGGCAGAATGTAGTTGTACACCATTTGAAAAACAACCTTTTATAGCCCCGCCTCCTCTGATTATGAAGCACCACTAGTCCCATTCATGAAATGAATAGGGATAGCGTGGCTAGGCTAATTATTACCATAAAATTACATAAAAATGATCATACAATTACCACTTTATTAGTGATCTGTTACTTGTAGTAAATGGTTACAGATGTAAAAGATGATCAGAAATGAACAAAATTATCCAAAAAATAACAAAATATTCAGTAAAATGAACAGAAATTACCAAAATGTTCAATTAAATGAACAAAAATGACCACAATATTCAGTAAAATAAAGAAAAATGTCCAAAATATTTAGTAAAGTAAACAAAATATTCACTGAAGTAAATAAAATCCTCAGGGCCGACCCAGGACACACTAAAGGGAAGCCTGGGAATGCCCTTGGAGGGGCTGGGGTGGCTGGGGATGCTGACCCCGCGACCCATTTCACTTTACAATCCCCTCCTGCCAGTGCTCTTGTGTTCACTCATGAAGATTTTTTTCTTTATGAAATCCTGGAATAGTGGAGGGGCTAAGACAAGTCTTGTCGCCATGACGCACATATTCCACTGTGGGCATGAGTTTGTTGATTCCTATGGTTGATTGGGTCCAGCTGCTGCTTCGTAATTATGACAAAAATAAAGTCAAACATCACATGTAGTATCTGGTCTAAAGTTTTGATAGTTGAAACCAACGCAAAACAGGAAGTGGACGACATCGTTTTCTTCCTGTAGACATGTTCTGTTCTGTCCATTCAGAACCCTTACTTTCATTAGATCTTTCTCCATATTGAACCTTAAAATAGTGTTTTTTAATCATCATATATTATAATATTATGGTCTGTATTTTGCATGTTTTTCGTGTTAATCATATACTTTCATATGTTTAATTCACTGGGCATGAAAATAGAACATCTGTCAAAATTAACAAATTAATGGGACTAACATTATTATTAGGTCCAAGCACTGACAGGCAATGTCCGCGAGGGACTATTAAAACTGTAGGATTCTGTTGTTATTATTATTTTTCCGTTCCACTTTAACCCCAATTTTCACCCTTTCAACATTTAATAAAAGTTTGTAATAAAGGAGCGCGTGTGTCTCGTGGAACGTCAGTTCGAGCGCAGGACACGAGGTCCACCCGCTGTCAGGTGGTCTTGATGGTCACGTTTGGGGGAGGTCACAAGGGACGCGAGGGCCTATAATACCACTTGTGGTTTTATTAGTTATTATTATGATTATGATGATTATGTTATGATTATTATTCCACCATCATGATTTTGCTTGATTAAACATTTTAACACAATTAAATAGTTTTGTTTCAAGTCGTTTTGTTCAAACTGTTGAAGGTGTTGAATTAACATGTTCATTTTATATATAGTCTTATATTTCTGCAACTATTTTAGAATTTTTATCACATTGTTTTGTGTTTTTTCTGTATTTTATCAGACTTTTTTCATTGCGTTTTGTGTTAGTTTACATTTATTGTGAGTTTTAGTAGATTTTAGCATGTTTTGTATATTTTTTGTATATTGCTTGTGCTTCTTAGTATATTTCTTGCATTTTGTGGGACATTTGAGTACAAGAAAAAAAGAGAACAGTCAACTAACATAAACTGAAATGAAATAAAAGCTAAAAAAGCACCTTTTTAACAGCATCATGATATAGCATGATTAGATCTGTCAAAATTAATGCATTAATGTGGGTTAATTTATCACCATGATTAATCTGATTAAACATTTTAATGTAATTCAATGAAACAGTTGTTTCCATTTGTTTTGTTTAAACATTTGAAGGTGTCAAATAAACATGCTTTTTGCATATATATATATATATATATATATATATATATATATATGTCATTCCATATATATATATATATATTCTCATATTTCTGCATATATTTTGGATATTTTATCACCTTTTTCTGTGTTTTTTCTGTAATTTTATCAGTTTTTAATATGTTTTAGATTTTTCATTGCTTTTTGTGATACCTTATATTTTTTGTGATTTTTAGTCAATTTAATTATGTCTTGTATATTTTTTCCTCTGTATTGCTTGTGTTACTTAGTGTATGTTTGTGCATTTTCTGGGACATTTGAATACAAGAAAAAGAGAACAATCATGAATTGTTTTGATCACGTTTAATGTAAATGAAGCTAACCTGTGATTTATCTTATTAAACACTTGAATCATTTGACAGGCCGAGAATATATTGATAAAAGCTTAAACTACATTCAAAGAAACAGAGGAAACTGAAGAAATAGCGACTTTCAATCAAATAAATGATTGACTGAACATAAAAGACACGTCTCCATCTGCTGTCATTTATTTATTAGACTTTATGGGTTTTACTGGTCAATCAATCTGGCATATGACAGTGTTTATATATTCACTACGGAGCCTCTGAACATCCAAACTTGTCATATCTGATGACCAGGATAAGATGATAAACTGCATTTTATACCAATTATTTCATCATGTTGACAGATTTAGTGGATCAGAAGTTATTAAACATTTTAGGCTTTGGTTGTCAGTGGCGGTTTGGGTCTTAATGGGTTAACGAACCTCCCTCTGTTACTGTGGAATATCAATATTACACACACACACATATATAAATATAAACCATCTGTACTTCCAGCTCCCGAATGACAGGGTATGATGGTAAGAGGATCTGTATTTCATAAATTAAGTGGCCACAAAAGCAAACATTTTTGCAAAATCAATCATGCAGCTATGGTTACAGACTAAAAACATGATATATTAAAATGAATTTGTCTCAGACTGTTTAATGCCTGTTAAATAAAAGGCAGAAGAAGGAAAGAAAAAGGTCAGTTTGTGTCTGGACACACTGTTGTTTAATGTCACACTGATTTTACCTGTGTCTAATGACCTGACGACTGGAAATAAGATAAATACACACATTATGGTTCTTTACTTAAAATAATGAAAGTCCCATTGAGCTCATGTACTGCACATGCATTAGATGGTTTTCAATATGTATTATCATCTGTTCTTCTGTTCTCACTAGGGCTGCACCATATTCGAAAAAAACTGACATTGCGATTTTTTTTAACCCTGTGATATATATCCTCAGGAGAAAATAATAGCTGTGTGGTGCCGACACAAATCATCCTTCTTGTAGATGAAATAATTAAATAAAATAAGTAATTAAAAATAAACGAATACAAATGACAAAATAAAATACAAATACATTTAAAATATAAAATACAATTATGAAAATAAATAATAGAAATAAATAGAAAACAAATAATTACAGGACCGGTCATGTGACTATTGCACACAAATATATTGTGATGTTGAAGCTAAAACAATATATTGTGCAGTTCTACTTCTCACATAATCTTGAATAACAATAATAATAAAATTCAATAATAACAATTATGGATTAGATTTCTATAGCTCTTTTTTATCAAGGCATACTCAAAACACATACAGTGGGTCCATTATTCATTCACTCTCATATTCTCCATCTGGTGGTGGTAAACTACATATGTATCCACAGTTGTCCTGGGGCAGACCGACAGAAGCGTGGCTAAAAATTCACGCTTACGACTCCTCCCACCACCAACCATTCATATGCATCCATACACCAGTCAGTACATTTAAATATGCTTAGAAATTTGAATTATTGCCTTACATGGATCACTGGAGTTTCCCAAAAGCTTGAGTTTACATGCCAGCAAGAGAAATTCTAATTACTGTTTGACCTCCCAGACATTAGGTGGTACTAAACACCCTTTTGCATTAGCATGCTTCAAGTTAGCACCATAGATGAATAACAATAAATACACAAAAGTGTTAGATTTCAAGCAGACGATATGGACCACAACCATGAAAGGATTTAAAGGTGTCATTCCATCATTCTTTCATTAATATTACTGTGTTCTCCATTGTTATTGAATACATTGTATGTTGGTTCTATTTTTAAAACAATTCCAGATTGTTTTGTTTCCAGCTGTTTTTTCACAGTAGAAAAATGGAACAACAGAGTTTACCAGTACTTCCTCATACATGTCCATGACGCTGTGACGCGGAGTCTCTGATTGGCTCAGAATGCATGAAGGAACACGCGACCCATCCATCTAATTCTCTGTGTGTGTTTACCTTTACCAGAGTAACATCCAGCTATGTTTCGTGCCGTTGCTTATTCTGAAAACGTGCAGGGAAAAAACAAGAATTTATTTCCACAGAGACACATGAACCAGTTTGATCCAACTGTGGAGCAGCTACTGTGGCACCGTCTGCTCTTGTAGATGCTAATGCTAATGCTACTTCAGATTCGCTGCATTTGGGGACAGGCTTAACCCCACGTGGGTGACAGTAAAGTCCACCTAACCTCAGATGGGCCGGCTTTTTTTGGGTCCCTCGTTCCTCTTGTTGTTTTCTGTGAATGCAGTATGCAGCCAGTGGAGGTGATGAACCACTGTCAAAGGACCATGTGTTGGTAAGTCTGTGTGACCCATCACATTCCAAAAAGACCGTGGAAAAGTGGTTTTCTGCAGAATGACACCTTTAACTAAATTTAGAAAAATCTATATTTTATCAGGTGTTTAGATTTTTTTTTCTTTAAATAAATGTTGTTTTTGCTCATGTCGAGTAAAAAAACTAAAAAATGTTGCCAATGGAACAAGTGAAAAGGACCTTGGTCATATTAATACAATTTTTATTAATAATTTCCAGATCCATTGTCATTAAATCAGTTCTTCTATCTGACTGAAAAGTTCCTCTGTAGGTGATTCTAGCTGCGATTCCATTTCCCTTGAAAATTCACAAAATGCAAAGATCACTTGAAAAAACTGTTAATGGAAACACCTGGATTGACAGGATGTCAGGAAACAGATGGACCCATGTGCAGAACTCTGAGACAGAAATAAGTTTTCACACAATTTATTATCAATTTAACGATGGTACCCAGGTGAAACTGTTGCTCATCTGTTGATCTTCAGGTGCAGAGAGTCAGCGTTAGGGACAGCAACTAGGAAGAATGGAGGTCAAAGTGCAAATCAGGGTCAAACACAAAAATCCAGCAGAATATAGTCCATTACCGGTGAACAGGTGGGGTTCAGGCTGAAGATCCAAAAGCACTTACGGTGCCGGCAGGGGTTCGGCAAAAGGTCCAGTAACAAGATAGTAGTAACATGCAACAAATCAGAATGGGAGCAGACACAAACAAAATCCAAAACCAGTCAAAAACCAAGCAGAGAAAAACATCGCTCATTTGACGCATTCGACACAGACAAACTGGCACTAGAGAAACAGACGAGGGAAGCTGATATAGGACAGGTGTAAGAGATGAAGCTCCATCAAAGGGGCGGGGCAACATCAGTGACAGGAAGTATGACAAGACAAAGTGAACATGAACCAACATGACAAAATAAAAGTCCAGACACCAACAATGACAGAAAAAACAGGAAGACATACCAAAAAAATAGACAAAACAAGACGAGTCCACTCATGACATGAATATTGAAAAAACACTCAAATATCGATAAAAAGTTTTTACACTTGCATGAGGTGGTTTTTCAGACGTTTTGATTTTCTAATATATTACAAAAGTGCAATGGAAACATGTTTTCTGCAATTATACGTCACAGGAGGTGACATACATGGTCACATGATCACTGAGTGAAAATGGCGTAATTCACTCTCCTCTCCCAGAAACCTGTGATTGGTTCCCTCTGCCACACATAAGGACTTTGCATATGAACCATCTGTGTCTGCATCTCCTGACAGGGCAACCCCAGCCGCTGTAACCATAATGACACCTAAACACAACACATTTTAGAGATCCATCTTCCAGCAGTGAAATCTCATGGGATGATATTTCACGAGAGTTAATCGAAATCGAAATTTTAGGAATATCGCTACTGTTTTGCAAAAAACTGTAATGGAAACAGCTTCTGTCTGATGAGATATTTGGACTAGAATTTTTTTCTAGTGTGTTCTTGTGTTGTTGAGACTTAAACGACCATTGACTAAATAGATTCACACACTCACATACATTTGTTGAATTAGAAAAGCTGTAATGATCAGAATACACTCCAGTCTTTTTTTACTTGCATCAAGCGACATTAAGCGTTTGTGTCCAGCCAACACACACACACACACACACATGCCCACACACACACATATATCATCTGTGCCGTTCACTGCAGATGCCCTCCAGACACAGGTTTCATTCCAGCACATTCATTACCTTTTAATTGCTTCTAAATTGCAGTGTGACCCATCACATCAATAACACTATCTTTGCAGCAGGAGAAATGAACCTGTGTGAGCTCGTAGCGCATGTGCATTTGTGCATCTGTCGTTATGCCTGTATGTGTCAGAATACAAATTGTGCATATTTTGGATCCGTGTCATTTCAATGCAACGGCTGTAGCTACAGTGTCCTCACTTTAACTCCTCAGCCTGTTCGCTGGTGAATCAAAATGCCCTTTATTTTCATCTATCCTGATAACAGGTGCATCCCAACCTGGACAAACACTGAAGAACAGGTTTTCTTCCAAAATACATCCTGCCCCCCCCCCTTATATATATATATATATATATATATATATATATATATATATATATATATGTGTGTGTATATAAACACTTAAAGTGGTACCTCAATTTCTGAAATTAATTTGTTCCAGAAGTGGTTTTGTGACGTGAATTTTTTCATATGTAGTTGCATTATTTTACACATAAAAGGCCTGATTGGTTGTAAGGCCCCCCAATACTACCTCCTAAACCCTTTAGAAATTATAAAAGTATACACATATGTGTTAATGTAAAAGAAAATTATTTATTAAACCATTAAAATCATTGACATACCATTGTGGTTGTTTTAAAAGTGGTCAGTGCTTCGACGTTCACCTCCGGCAGTGTTTGTTGACCCAATGAATAATAAAGTTCCAATGAGCACACTGGAAAAACTTACCAAACAACAGTAAAGGTGCTTCCACACTGACCACAGCAAGAACAGAAGAATTAGAGTATAGTCCACTTTACTACAGTCTGTTATTAGAGTATAGTCCACTTTACTACAGTCTCTTATTAGTAAGGCCTGCAGTGGAAGTTAAACATACATTTATCTACTTTGAAAAGATACCATTTACAGACCTATGTCCAGAGTTTATCGAAGCATTTGAGAATGACTGTATATAGATAATATAATATATAGACTTTATCAGACTGTATATAGATAATATAATATATAGACTTTATCAGACTGTATATAGATAATATAATATATAGACTTTATCAGACTTTTTAACAATTGAAAACAAGTTGAAAAACTCACTTTTATAGAATGTTACAAATAACAGTCAAATTACGCATGTGTTGCTTTTTCTTTTAATCTCACACTATAATAACATGTTCCCCCCTGAGGACCAGAGACATGCAGTTAAAGGAGGCAGGTGAGGCAGGGTCTCACCAGACATAATGCAACATAAGTTATGATCAATGTAAATAATACTAATAAAGGTTTGTCCAAGTGTCTGTGCTATAAATCACATGTCTGTATGATTCGAATGCTTTCAATCATTTTCATGACCCAAATCGTCCTATTTAGTTGTTTCCTCTTCAACTGCAGTGAATATGCAGTGAATATGCAGTGAATATGCAGTGAATATGCAGTGAGCTGAGGCAGCTCCAAGCCATGCCTCACCACAGCTTGAACAATCCCTTGTTAACTGTTGGAGGTCGTGCCCTTTGTGCTTCCTCTGTTCATGCCAACAACATAAAGCTGTAGAAAGAGGTTTTTATACATTTTACATATGTCTGTTCTATGGCCTCACTTTACTTATAATGGGTTGTGTTTTTTAACTGTTTTCCACTTATGCAATTTGACATAAAACAAAACTAAAAAGACATGAGGTGAGACAGGCAGTAACTCTGTCGCAGTAGAGGGCGTGGTCTACGTGAGCTCAGTTTTATCTGGTTACTAGGTTACCAATCGTTGTTGTGTTATTGTTGGCTTCATCTAAAACCATGGAGGATCAGGATGTTATAGCTAAACTGAAAGGATTTTCTAAGTTGGACTTTCAAGGAAAACGGGACTTGATAAAGAATGGACGACCGACACCAGAGCTAAAGGATCATTTCAGGTTGAGTGGTACAAACGAAAAGATTGGCTGTGTGGCTGTGCGACAACAAACCGCCTTTTCTGTTACCCCTGTCTCCTGTTCGCAACCAGTGACAATGTCTGGACTAGCATGGGATTTTGTGACCTAAAAAAACCTACCAAGAAGCCTCCGAAAACACCAATGCTCAGCTCAAAATATTTGGTGTATTTGAAAATCTGATTTAGAAAAAGTCAGTGCCTCACTTGCCACAGTCCTCACTGCACGTCACTGCTGAGGATGTGTGTGCACGCCACTGTATGGAATGTATTATGTCTTGTATGTGGACACCCTGTATTGTCTTTATGTTGTACTGACTCAAATATCATTTTTGTATAATGACAATAAAGTCTATGTCACCACTGCTGCCCCCCCCCCCACACACACACACACACACACACACTGACCTTCAGTGTGTGCAGAGGAGGCTGAAACCCTTATACTGGTGGATTTCATTCTCACAGCATTAGCCATCACCAGGAATCCACCAAACACATATTCAGCATATTCTTATCATAAAGCCAAAGAATATAGAAACTGTGGAACCCGACGCAGATCTGCTAGATTTACAGAGTAAACACGTGTCCAGTGGTGGAGGCAGAGCTGCAGGCGGTTAATTCCATATATGGACATGTGACATGTCGATGGGAAAACTCTTCTTCATCACACTGACATGACTTTGAATCTAATGTTTGTAGTTTTGACTGGAGCGACGTTCTGTTATAATGTGCTGCTGATCAGAACAATGACCAGAACAGCTCTAATCTGGAGTCCTATAATTATTTAGACCTTTTTTTTCTATCTTTGGGTAAAAATTCAGACCACGCAAATGAATTATAGCCTCTTTACTTGTCCACAGTGGTGTCAAATACCATCACATCATGTATAATCATGGAAACAATTATTTGACCATTCTGTGTTTTCATTTTAATCCCTGGTTCAAACAAATGTGGTAAAAATTACTCACATTCTGTACTTCAGTGCAGCTACTTGTGTGGAAAAAGTACTTTGGTTAAAGTAGAAGTACTGAGTCACCTCCTTTACTTATTTAAGAGTTGTTTGTTTTTTTTTAAGTACAACCTCTCAATTGTAATAAAGTACGAAAGTAAAACTGCTTCTTTTTTGTCGTGGATTAAATAAATATTTAATGAGGAAAAATCATTAGTTTCAAAAGTGTCTTAACATGAAGCCTTTAAAAGTGACTTAGTGTGTTGATCATTTGGGACGGCCATGGCTCAGTTAGTAGAGTGGGTTACCCAGTAACCGAAGGGTTGGTGGTTTGAATCCCTCTCTGTTCTAGTCAGTCCGTTATGTCCTTGGGCACATAAGCACAAAATGGCTGCCATGCTTCTGTCAGTCTGGTCCAGGGCAGCTGTAGCTATTTATGTAGTTTGCCACCACCAGAGGGAGCATGTGAGAGCGAATGAATAATGGGTCACTAATGTGAAGCACTTTGAGTGGCCAAAAAAGAGCTATATAAATGTAATTCATTATTATTATTATTATTATTATTATTATTATTATTTAGGAAAAAATTACAAAAAAATGTCACAATTGAGATAAAAAAAATCATCTTTTCAGATGAAATGATTACATAATTATGAGATTAAAGTCAAAAAAGATCCCTGCTCTGGATCATTCACTGGGATAATTCATAAAACATTTGCATACTTTGTTACTAGTAACATTTGGCTTGAACTGGAAAATGTTAAAGTAAAAAAAAATTTTAAAGTACATTTTATTCATATTTAGATGAAAAATGAGACAAAAGATGTAGAAATGAATCTTTTTCCAGTTCCATAGACATTCAGTGGAAGAAATAAAAGTATTGGCCAGATGTTGAAAAGCCTCTTTGTGCAGACAGTCAAATAAAACAGGTTCAACATGAGTGTAGGAGGTTAGACTTGTGTCCCAGGCTTCTGAGAAATCATCCACACACCTAAAACCTTGTGGATTTCTAGCAAAGCTGTAGAATTCACAACTTTGGTCAATAACTGAGGCCCAGAGCAATAAAAGAGTGTTTAAGGGTCGTGTGTGCAGGTGTCGAAACTGAAGAAAAGTCACCAAGAAAAAACACTGTCACACACTAACATTATATTTATGCTGAAAAGAAGAAGACACTGAATGGCTTTTGTGAGTTTAGAGACTCAAAGACTGTCATTATTATCAGCTGCCAAGTATCCTGGAGCTCAGAGGTGTCAAACATGTGGCCTGGGGTCCAAAACTGCCCCCCTCTAAAACAGTCCAGGGGTGAATTGATAACACTTTACATTACAGATCACTAACAAGGTGGTCATTCTATAGGGCATTAACGACTTCTGGTTTTTTTCATATCGAGTTATCTGTCAATAAATTCGAACTCGAGTTGACAGGTCATGATGATGTCATCACATTGTCAAAGGAGGATCAACACAGACACACGTCTGTCCAGCAATGAGCAACTTGTATTAAGGTTCACTGACAAGACACAAGCATCAGCATTTTAACCCCAAACAAAGCAAAGGCTAACGTTAGCAAAGACATTTTTTTATCTTATAATTTAGACGTTTTATCTCATAATTTTTTATTTTTATCTCATGATTTGGACTTTTTATCTCATAGGTTTGACTTTTGATCTCGTATTTTGGCTTCCTATCTCATGATTTTGACTTCACTTAAAGGTTAATACGGAAAAGGAAAATACAGTATTATAATGGGTCATATCTGATGAAAATGAAAAGCTGAAACACTGTATTTTACAGCAGTTATTGACATGTAGTATTAAAAGGATATTAAACAGTTCAGATCAGTAGATTATTATAGCTGCCAGTGGCTGTTTGAGTCTTTAGGGGTTTGGGACAGAATGTGAGGACTTTTGTCACCTCTGCTGAAAATGAAACACCTGGAGAAACCCAGAAGAGCTGAACAGATTGTAATAACTTCACAAAAAAACCTAAAAAAAATAGAGCAGAGCTGGCTGTCGGCGCGTGCCGACACCCAATGCCAGCGCCGAACTCCGCCTCCCCACTTTGGACGTGCTACAACATTCTATTTACTCCAGAAAGTTGTAATAGGTCATGCTCTAACAAGCCCAGAGAAACACAAAAACACTGTTGTAGGAGTTCATATTTAAATGGAGGTAACCAGATTGTGCAGAATTCCCCTGCCCCCCCCAACGGCAGACATTCACTCTGAACTCCAGCCATGTTGTTCATTACAGCGCAGGAGGCCCAGGCTGTGCAGGAGGCCCAGGCTATGTGCTGCATACTTGCATCACCATTACCTTTGAGTATTGCAGGCACGGAATTAATTAAAGTCTAATATAGCATTGTCTGGAGAATGTGGCGGTCGGAGGGGTTGTTAAAAGGAAATCAAGTCCAGCGCCGTTTCTGGATCTTAGAAAATGACTCGACAGTAAGGCGCAATTAAGTGCGAGAGCCGTGTTAGCTGGTATCGCCGGCCTGTGGGGAAATCTTCAGTTAAGCTACACTTTTCTTTTCCAGTCCGTCTGTCAGCGCTCATATCTCAGTGTTTGCACTGACAGGCAATTGTTCAGGTATCGTTTTCTGAGGGATGGCTGCTGGGTAAAGATGCTGATGCTGTGAGGTATAACTGCACAAACACGACTAGAACGTCACAAATGTGCACTTGTCTTTTTGGTATAAAAACTATAGGACAGTCAAAATGAATGCATTAATGCAGGTTAATTCATCATGAATGATCTGATAACAATTTTTAATGCAATTAAATTAGAGATGGTAAAAAGACACATTCACATTCTGCACTTAAGTAGAAGTAATAATAATAATAATAATAATAATAATAATAATAATACCTCTAATTTATATAGCACTTTTTAGGACACTCAAAGACAGTGGTGTCAAATATTATCAGATCATGTATAATTGTGTGATTAGACCACCCCTTGTTTTTTTCAGTTTCCTGTTCATTTTAATTACTCACATGCTGTACTTAAAGGGATACTTCAGTATTTTTCACATGAATGTGTATGTCATCAGGGTCTTTACTCTGGTGCAACAAAATAAAACCTGTTTCTTCTCAAAACAGTATGCGTTGGAAAGAGTGATTTATTTGCATAACAAAACTGTCACGGAACAAAAACTCACACCTCCTAATCGTTTGGAACTACTTTCAGGGCGGCTGTGGCGCAGTTGGTAGAGTGGGTCACCCGTGTCAGTCTGTCCACATGTCCAAGTGTCCTTGGACAAAGACACTCAACCCTTAGTCTCCCAGTAGGACTGACCTTTGACCTTAGAAACCTACTGGTGTATGAGTGTGTGTGAATGGGTGAACGTGAGACTAATGTAAAGAGCTTTGAACCATGAAGGTGGAACAACTATAGAAGTCAAGAATATTTACTTCCTCTCAATAGCGATCAATGCACGCTGTCACTGCTAACTTCTGTGCACCTTAACAAACTACTTTCATCAGTTGTTGGGCAGTGTTTGGAGCTGCTACATGCAGGCGTGCAGCTGTTTGCAGTGACAACGCAAATTGATAATCTCCTGTTTCACTTCTATTGATAACGTAGCCCGTTTCTTCTTTTCATTCGCACCAGGAATCACTTTTTTGGACTCATGGTTTAATGAACACACTGGCAAAAACACACCAAACAGCAGTAAATCTGTGATGAATGAGGGTCAAAGGTCACCAAAAGCATCATGGGTAGGGTCATGAGTCCCTTATAGCCAATGGGATGCTACATACAGTAAGTATTTGAATCCCGGGGATTTCGTTTTGTAAATTGAAATTTCTTTCATATTCAGAGATGAAAACTTGACATAAAGGTTTTTCGTAACTTGGATCATTTGTTAGCTGGGTCTTTCATAAATTGAGGTATGACTGTATATTTTTTTATAGTGTTGGGTGTATGAAAAAAGTGTCCCAATTGTCCCCGTTCGTCCCTATTATGTGCTGTGCTAATTTGCACCCCTTGTGTTAGACTATGCTGGACATTATCAAAATGAACCTAGTTCTAAATGTGTGTGTTATTAGCAGATCACCCACAGAACTGAGGACTCCCACAGGGGCTTTTTTGGGGGGAGGGGGGCATTACCACCTCATGCTAATTTGACCTGCATAACAAATCTGTCCCTTGGAGAGCAATTCAATGACTTACAAAGACAGCAGCTAATTATACAGGCACACGGAGATCCAGTATGTGTGGGTAAAAACAGATATAACTCCAGCTAAAATAAAGAAATAATCAAGAAAAGTCCTTTAACTCTTAAAAACCCAAAAACCATCGACTGATCTAAACTGTCCAATACCTGTGGATCCATTAATGTGATTAATTCATTGATAGAATCGTGTGAAATAAGGTTTGTCACCTTTTCATGGTCATTTGGACGTTCATAGGCTCTGTAGTTACCATGGAAACACTATCATCTTCTATAACAGTGGTCTCAGACATGCGGCCTGGGGACCAAATGTAGCCCACCAACGGTTCCAATGTGGCCCTTGGGATGGGTTTTGCAAAAATTCCAGAGTCAAGGCTTTCAAACTTACTTTAGTTGTGGTTCCACAGACACATACATCCAGTGTTGGGAAAGTTCACCTTAATTAGGAACTAGTTCAAAGTTCAGTTCAAGTTAGTCAATATGAATTAGTTCAGTTCATCGTTCATGGATCCCAAAATTAACTTCTTCGTTCTTTTTTTTGTTCTTTTTTGTGTTATTATTGTAAACGTATTATTAACCGTTTCTGACATTATCCTGTAGTCAAAAAATCAGGGGAAAATGCCGCCCCACCAGGGCGGAAGTAAGTACCTTACCCCGGTTTAACTTCCCTCTTACAAGAAGCGGTTTCAGTGAGCTTCGTTTTCAATGTTTATTTCCAAGAACGGGCCAACACCTGCTCCGGTCGCCACTCACACTCTGTACATTTAACTCTCTCTCTCTCTCTCTCTCTCTCTCTCTCTCTCTCTCGCCCAAAATGTTTCTCATTGTCTATTCCACAACATTATGTTTCCAAAATTAGTTCAGAATAATACAAAAATGACATCTATGATAATGCTGTGTTTTGATCCCATTTTATTCCTTATAGGACTCAATAATTACAACGTGATAAGAACTAAATATGAACTAAATAAGAGCGCAGTTCAATAAATGCCAGAATAACCGCGTTCACAACTTCCCGTTCATTTGGCAAAAGTGAACGAGTCGTTCACGTTCGTCAAAAATATGATATAGTTCGTGAACGATCGTTCAATGAACGCGTTCAGGTACAACACTGCATACATCTATAATAATATCATAATAACTGACAAAAATTAATGACTTTATATTTGCTTCTCAATTTGATATGAAAAAACCGAAACATTTACAAAGAATCCTGTAATAATAAAATGTGAATAAACTGAATAACTATGAAAAACCAGAAATGTCTAAAGAAAATTAAGCAGAATTTTAACTTTTTTTTGCCTGTTACTTTATGTTTATTGTGTTTGTAGAATCTGATCCATAATGCACATATAGAAATAAGTTAAGGCATAACATTGTTAAAATTTTATTTATTTTTCATAAGAATACTCCAATTTTTTTCAGGTTGTTTTCATCTTTTTTTGTTTGGACAGTTTATAAACATACATATTTTCCAAATTTAATTTAGTTTTTCTTTTTGCACAAAAACAAAGTCAAAAATGTGTAGTTGTGTGTGTGTCCACAGAGACATATCATGCTATAAATCAATGAATATTTGACATATCACCTACATGGGCATATACCTATAGTTAATATGCATCAGATACAATAATCCATTTGAGCAAAGGTCAAAGGTCAAGGTCACAATGAACTAAAAGGTCAAAATCACATTGTTGGTTATAACTCAAGAACATCACAGAACTTTCAAATTGGTACCAAATGAGATAGAATGAAGATTTCTGCAATTCTCACAATTAGTGTTATCACCTCCAACCAATATATTTTTTAGATCTCTGGAGGTCAAACATGCCGCTAACGTAACTTGTGTAACACTGTGTGTGTCAAACATGGACATATCACACTTTAATTTAATCAATTTAATTAAAACTTTATTTAAAAAAAAAATATATATCAATATTGCAAAAGGTCAAAGGTCAAGGTCACAGTTAGCAGAAAGGTCAAATCACATTATTGGAACAGGTTGTCATAGAAACTTGAGATTTGCACAAAATAGGAGCAAGATTAGACATTCTCTGAATACTAGTTTTAGTTGTGGCTCCACATACAGACAAATGTGATCTCCAATAAAATAATAGCATAATAACTGACAAAAATGAAAGACAAGTGTTGTTTGATTTAGTGCAAAAAAAAATCATTAAATTATATATTATATTATATATGGAAACATTTAGCTTAATATCAGTCAATAATGTATTTTGCTGAAATTTTTTTTTTTTTACTTTTTCTTCAGTTTTCTCTGTTTCTTTTATAATAACCTTCAACTCTAATCTGAGATTTTATGAACATCTACATGAACATTGAACTAAATAAAGGAAAATACATCATTTACACTGAAAGAAGATGAAATACGGGAGATAATATAATAATAAATGATGATAAATCACTAAAGAAAGACAAATATAGATGTAAAAATGCAATGTTTAAGTGTCATCAGTGCCAAAAATGTCAACAATTGGCGTAAAATACAGTTTGCCATGTTTTCATGGTCATTTGGATGTACAGAGGCCATGTAGTTACCATGGAAACACTATCATCTTTTTGAAAATTGATTCACCAGTAAAACCCATGGAGTTGAATCAATGACAGTGAATGGAAACATTTAGCTTAATATCAGTTAATAATATATTGTGCTAAAAAAAAACCTTAACTTTTTCTTCAGTTTTCTCTGTTTCTTTTATAATAACCTTCAACTTTAATCTGAGATTTTATTAACATCTACATAATCATTGAACTAAATAAAGGAAAATACATCCAAGATGAAGTACAGAGGATAATATTATATTAAATCACTTAAGAAAAGTCTAATATAGAGGAGAAAAACATTTTGGAAGTTTCATAAAAGTAGCACTCGGTCTTTTATGGGTTAAAACTTGTTGATCCATTAATTCTATCAACTGATGTAAATAATTGGGTGTAAAATTCTGGATGTTTAGAGGCTCTGTAGTTACCATGGAAACACTATCATCTTCTAGAACACTGATTCACCAGTAAAACCCATGGAGTTGTTTTTATGTTCCATTAATGATATTTTTACCTGAATAAGTCACTTTTTACTCAGTTTTCTGAAAAAAAAATCCAAAATACAGATGATAATATAATAATAAATGATGATAAATCACTTAGATAATTTTCAATTCAGACAATAAATTATGTTGGAAGTTGCTATAAAATTAGTTCTAGTTAGTTTTTGTGAATATGTTGAACTAAATGTAATCACTGTGTCATTTAAGGGATATTATACTGCACTATTATCGTATAGATAGGTCAGGGGTTTCTTAGTTACCATGGAAACACCATCATCTCCTACAACACTGATTCACCAGTAAAACCATTGGAATCAATGACAGTGGATGGAAACACTTGTTTTTCTGGGCAATTATTGATATATTTGCTGGAAAAACAAATACAGTTTTCTCAGTTTTTTAAGTTTATTCTCAGCTTTTATGAACTCCTGTAAAATGTTAAGATTGGTGTCATAAATGCATGAACACGACAACACTGATTCTCATTTAGTTCTCATTTCAGGTCCTTCGTGGCACCGTTAAGGGTACCAAAATGTGCCTTGTATTTTGGTTCCATGTTTCAGTACCCGTGTAATCACGTCACAATTAACGTCTCAGTTTTACAATGGTGGTTAAACCCACGAGTAACTAGTGGCAACATTTGTGAATGAAGATGAAGTTGGTTCGTGTGATAATGCCACCTGTGATTGGCTGAAATATAATCAAAACATAGATTCCACATGTTTATGCTCGCAGACATTTAAGCCAATCACAGGTGTCAAAGACTGATCATGCTCCTCCCCTCAAGTTCTCAAAGTTTCCCACGTTATCCGGCACTAGGACTTACAACCATCTAATTTCTTTGTATACAACTTTGTCACTTCATTATAAAAGCCATAAAATGCCTTCAAAAACGTAAAATAATGGATACAAACACGGTGCAGTGTAATATTTGAGATAAGAGAATAAGGGCGTCCGCTGTCAGCACTAACTTTCAATACAAATCACATGTAGTTCAGCATCAAGGGCATTAAAAAAAACACAGAGACAATTTTTTGAGTTAAAGATAATTCAACTTTTGTAACAACGCTGCACTTGTCAATGTCAGAATTCTCTTACTGACCAATCAAAAGCAAGGAGGAGGCGGGACAACCACAGTCAACAACCACTGAAAAGAATGGACCAGCTTGAGCGGTTGATTTTTCAGACAACCCCATTATTTACGACCTGTCACTGAAGGGGAACCATGACTGGGGATTAAAAGCGAAGGCATGGACAGATGGTGCAGCGTCAGTTGGGCTGTCTGGTACCTATATTTACTGATTTTTTTTTATTTTTTTTTAAATAAAAGTAGTTTTGTATGATGATAACAAGAAAGGTGTTAATGTTTACACAGACATCTGACACTGATGTGTGTGACGTTTGTGTAACTTAGCAACAACACATGCAGACTGGGGGAAAGGGCCCGGGACACAAGGTTTTTAGCTCTCGGTGCTAAAAACTCATCCTGTGGACACAAGCCCTGAACTCTTCTGATTGTCTTTAAGTCATTCAATGGCCTAAATATATTGAACTGAACTACAATTATGTATAATAATGTGCTATAAAAATCTTATTGCTATTGCAATCATAAAATAGGAACCGAAAAAGGTACCATTCAGGAATCAGAATGAAGGCATCGAAACCAGAACCAAAAATTTTTGATCGATACCCAGCCTTATTCTCATTAGCATTAGCAGTCAACAATGAAAATGATTCTTTAATTATTATTTTACATTTGTTTGGTAATAGAGTATTATTTTTTAGAATGTGACAAAAGTCATTATTTAGCTAGGTCATAATAGCTAATGCTGCTGTTAGCATTATTCATCACACCACCACAATGCTGCACTTTCTCATTACTGCAACAGTTTCACCTTTACATGGCCAAGATTTCATTGCACGTTGGGAATAAAAACCACTCAAGTTTATGTGTTCAATATGCTGACCTCCATTTCACCTTCCAGAGCATATTTTCACATAAACCCTCCTGTTTCGTTCGAGTGTTTTCCATGTCAGTGTTTCCAGCCATCAGAACAACTGCTGAAAGGCCAGTGTTGGGTGGCTCTTTCTACTCCATGTCCTGCTTGTTTGGGTGTTGTAGCGTTGCTGCGGTCGCACAGCGTCTGTTTAATTCCACAGTGAAACATTAAACATGCGTCTCCTGGGGCGTCGCTGCCAACAGCTCAGCAGCGCACGCCTTTGCTTTGGTCATTTCTGCTCCCTGGCTGTGCTGCAAATGCACTGCATTCTCTCTCATCTGCACTCAAACGCTTCCTCTGTGTTTGTGGCTCAAGCTTTTTGAAGTTCCACCATATCAGCCGCTATATTTATGTCAGGTAACACACAGACGGAGTGGATTCGTCCAAACGCTAGAGGACCACGTGCTGCCGTTGGAAAACACTGGCTTTTCTTTTCTTGCCAAGGCTAGTTTTATTTGGCCGACCCCAGTTGTTCATTCTCTGATCTTTATGACAATAAACAGGGTTTTTTGTGTGTGGAGAAGCTTCAGCGTTCAATTATATTCAAACCATGTGAGGATTCAACATATTAAGTTAGAAAATCATGGCATCTACGTTACTAAACACAAGCAGATTTTTCAGTTACATTGCATTTACTTAGATGTGAGCGCTGGAACAAATACAGACCTTCACAAGTAGGTTTTTTTTTTTTGTTTGTTTCTTTTTTTTACATTTTGTGTCAAGAATCTGACATTTAACCCTAATGAGCTACGTCTACATGATTTTTGAAATTCAGAATTATTCATTTGAAATAAAATTATTCATGATTAAATGTATTTCATTGGTGTTTACATGGATATGTTAATTCTGAATAAAGGTTTCCATGGAAACGGTTGTATTCTGCTGTAGTTAATGGGTCTTTAAGAGGTGGAGGTACAGAGGGTTCTGATTGGACAGAACAGCCACTTAACATCTGGATGTCTACTGGAAGAAAATTATCATTCATTTTACTGAATATTTTGTTAATTTTTACTCATTTTATGGAATAATGTATTCATTTTTGTTGATTTTGTTGAATATTTTGGCCATTTTGGTATTAAGGATGGGTTAAATGCAGAGGACACATTTCATTTTACAGTGTATAATGACAAATAAAGTACTTTACTTTTACCTTTAACACTGTCCAATAACACTAGTTTCATTTATTTTTGTCATCTGAACCTGCTTTATCCTCACTAAGGTCACAGGGGTCACCGGGGTTCCAGCTCCAGCAGATGAAGACAGGGAACCAGTGATGCACAGGATGACCCGAAGTGAGCGGGTGCCCGCGGTCACCCACAGTTACGAGTAATTGAAAAATATTTTTAATGATACTGAGGTTGTGGTCGGTCGGGTTATTTGTCGTTAAACAGTAAAATAATCTGGTAAATACACTTTATTAAGAGAATTTCCACAAGCAAGAGAGAAAGTCAAGTTAGGAGAGTGGAAGCTCCACAAACAAACAAACCCAAAAAGTAAGGTTTTTGACACGCTGAGATATTTAAAGATGATTAGCGGCTCACAGTGTTTTCTTTTCCGTGGTTCAAATGGCTCTTTGGTTGTTACAGGTTGTGGTCCCTGGTTTAGATGCTGCGCGCAAGAAACAGTATCGAATTTTAACACAGAAATAAATGCAGGTATGTGAGTAAGGTCAGTTTATGTTCATGAAGACCATTGGCTACTCTTTAACAATGTGGGTCAAGAAGCAGGTCGGGTCTGTCCTTTTCAAATATAGTTATTGCAGGCGGGCTAGTTAAAAAAGCGGTCGGTTGTGGGTCATTTATACATTGACCCGCGCATCACTGCAGGGTACACAGGGTACAGAGTATATGAGTCTAGAGCCACGGTTCTCAAACTGGGGTCCGTGGACCCCTAGGGGGACGTGGTGCATGTCCAGGGGGTACGTGAAATTATTCACGGTTTTGTTTCATTTTATTTTATTTTTTTGCTGTTTTATTTTGAAATGCGGAAGTTTTATTTTGTAGCGAGCGGAAGTAACAGCGCTGTTTGACGCTAGCTTGACTAAATTGAGACGAAGCGAGTCACGAGCTATTTTTAGCCACCCTGCATCCTGCATGGATCGATTTTTGTTCCTCAAGAAGTGGTAAAGGAAATGAAAATGAAAATGACAATGACAAAAACAAACGCCCTAACCCTAAAAAGAGAAAGTACATTGATAGTTATATTGAGTTTGACAAGCTCATCCCAGACAGACATCTCTGTCTGTCTGTCTGTCTGTCTGTCTGTCTGTCTGTCTGTCTGTCACACACACACACAGTTTTGTGTGTCTTTTATTCCGTTTATTATTTTAAAATTATTTAAAATTGTTGTTTCTGAAGTGTTCATTTATATTATAATACCTGAAAATGTGGCTGGTTTGCACAAAAGCACTATTAAAAAAGGTTATCATTGTTTCATAATAATCATTGTTGAAGTGGTTTTTTATCATTTTCAGTATCGCCAGGATGAGGGGGGACATGGAAAAATGTCACCCCTCCAAGGGGGACCTGGGCCAAAAAAGTTTGACAACCCCTGGTCTAGAGTTCATCTTGGGCTGAACATATAAAGACAAACAATCACTGTCACATTCACACCTATGTATGATTTAGATTAACCAGTTAACCTATCAGTGCATGTGTTTGGATGGTGGGAGGAGCCAGAGAACCTGGAGAAAACCCACACAGACACGAGGAAAACATGCAAACTCCACACAGAAAGGTCTGGTGTGGGAATAGAACCAGGGACCTTCTGTCTGTGAGGCACCAGTGCTATGAAATGTCCCCACATGTGTTAGTGATAAAGAACACTCAAGTCTTAAATGATGGTTGGTAAAAGTTTCCAAGATCAGTCTGGACTCAAAATGTGAAATAGTTCAAATGAACAAAAGGGTTTTAGTTCATAAGAATATTGGTGCCAGATCTACCAGATCTACCAGATCTACCAGATCTACCAGATCTACCAGATCTACCAGATCTACCAGATCTACGTCCAAACACTGTCTGCACATTATGATCCATTCACTTTACAGGTTGTTTCTAGTGGAATATTTACTAATCCATTGTGTACATGTACATAAACCATCATATATATTAAAAACATCAACTAACGAGCACTGAAGTCATTTGTTTTATGATTCATCTGATTAAAATATGGAAGATTGAACAAATTTAATGTGTGAAGAACAGACTTCATATGAAACTGCAGAGCAGTGTAATCAGTAGATTACCTTCTAACATAAGTGTTTTTATGCACCAATAATTTTTATGTGAACATCGTCTTGTGTCTCAGTTTGTTTCATCATTGCCGTTTGTTATCATTTTAATTGAAACTTTGGCAGAAATGATTGCCCCCTGGGGACAAATAAAGGTCTGGTTTCTTTAATCTTAACACTCTTTTTGGATCTGAATTCAGAAAACAAATTATATATACATTATTATTATTTATTATAACATCAGTATCCTGTTATAGTTGATAGATCATTAGTGTTGGACACATTCTGTCTCATTTTTAGTGTGAGATATTTTGACGAAAAGAGAAAAATATACTTCCTGCTTAATTTAACTTAAAGGTGCGGTGGGAGATCTTTTTTGGAACATTTTTTTTACCATATTGCCTGAAAACCTCTTCACGATCCCATATCACTGAAATAGAATGTTTGCAAAAAAAAAAAAGTAAAAAAAGTTTTAGTCCAGTCAAGAGGGCGGAACCAGAGGAAAACTCTGGCCAATCATTGCACTGATCGTCTTTACAATGATTGACTGATGATATGTCCATCTAATATTAGTTACTCCCCCTTCTGTACGTTCACATAAACAGCTACGGTGGAAAAGGGTCGTCATCACTTCGATGTTCCAGCGCTGGCGTCAACTGATAAAGGAAAAGGGGCTCAAACCCATGCTAAGGTAACCGTGTTTCTACTCCATAGGTAAGATGATACCGTTAGGATTCTATAATATTTGGACGTACTAATGTCTTATGGGTATAGTATTCACCCCGTCAGTGAAACAATGACAGATATTGACCAAACAGAATGTTCCAGAAGGTTTAGCTCAGTTACCAACAGTGTGTGTAAACTGCTGGTGTAACAACATAAACTATTGTCCTTATCCTTTAGTTTTCCCATGGTGTTAGCTAAGCTTCATGTGACACAAACTGATAAATGTTTATTGTTTTGTTATTAAGGATGATATTTGTATACTTTCAAAATATAACTGCAGGAACCATTTTCTAAGATCTCCTACCCTGCCTTTAATTGAAGATTAATTTCCCTTTAATTCAAGATTGTTTTTGATTCAAGCAAAATAAATACATATTGATATTCTATCAATGGAGCAAATAAAAATGATGTTGGTCAATCAGATTAGTTCCAGATCGATTGTCTATAAATCAGTTCTTCTATCTGAGTGAAAACAGTTCCTCTTTAGGTGATTCTGTCTGATGAGACATTTTTTTCTAGAAATGAGAAAAATACACTTGTTAAATTTAAATGTTTCCAGTTTATCATGATATTCAGCTAAGTTTCCCAGTGACAGTTTATCAGCTGCTTAATTCCCGGTTTCTTCCATTAGTAGAGATTATTATTATCAATAGTAATAATAATTAATAATAAAGATGATCATTATTATATCAGGTTTTCTAACTCCTGTCAATAACCAGCCTCTAAACGGCAGTGGTTTTTATTTCCAACCTTCAGTCCTTCACTTGGCTCAACGTGTCTAAAAAGCAAATTACCAGTTGAAGGAAGAGCTTTCAGTGCTTGAAGTAAATAAAGGCCACAGGAAGTGGAGTTAGAGCTGCCCAGGCCCTTTGAAGGCACCCTGTTCGATCCGGCCCTGGTCCCTTGCCAATACGTGGCACTTCAGACGGGATAAAAATAGTGGTTTTATATTCTCCCTCATGCATGAAACACCACATTCCTGCTTCATCCAAGTATTGAACTCAATAAAAATAGGATAAGTGTAAAATAATCTTTAGTCTTTAAAATAAACCTGTGATTGTATCAATAAGGTGCCAGTGGGTCGAATGAGAATGGAGGTGCCGATTACCTCAATCCACATGATTTATATATATGTTTTTTACTTATTTTATATTTAACTTTATTTTATCAAACCATAAAGACCATCTGCTGAGCTAAACTGTTTAACACCTGTTCCTCCATTTATCCTATTAAAACATGTAAATAATCAGTGTGAAATGCAGGTTATTATCTTTTCATGGCCATCAGATATTTGTTCAGAGGCTACGTAGTTACCATGGAAATGCCATCATCTTCTCAATTCACGAGTTGAATCAATGACAGTGAATGGAAGTGTGTGTTTTTACATTCAGTTGTACCCTGTCCAACACAATGAAACACACACGTGCCCCCCCCCATACTTCGACTGACCTCCACCAATATTTTAATCATGTGTCAGTTTCAACATTCCCTGAAATTTTCAGCCAAATCTATCCATAGCCTTTATATTTATTTTGCTAACAGTCAAATAAACACCAAAAAAAAAACCTAAACTCTTGGTGAAGAAACAGTGAACACAAAGGTGACCTTGACTTTGACCTTTAAATTGCATTCACCAATATTTAATAGCATCGATTGTGAATGACTTCCCACCTTCACTGAAAATTTCATGGGGGGTGAAAAGTATGACTTACACTGAAAAAACACAAAATAAAGAGGATCATGTTACAATAAATGCTGATAAATGACTTAATAAAGGTTAAATATAGAGGACGTGAACACAGCACTGGGATAAAATGACCTAACGTTTATATTTTTACTGTTCCATCCACTTCAACACATTTCCACATTGACTTCCCTGTGTTTCCACATTTATTTCACTGTTTTTCCACATTGACTTCAATGTGTTTCCTCATTGACTTCAATGTGTTTCCTCATTGACTTCACTGTGTTCCCACATTGACTTCACTGTTTTTCCACATTGACTTCAATGTGTTCCTCATTGACTTCCCTGTGTTTCCATATTGACTTCACTGTTTTTCCACATTGACTTCAATGTGTTTCCTCATTGACTTCCCTGTGTTTCCACATTGATTTCACTGTTTTTCCACATTGACTTCAATGTGTTTCCTCATTGACTTCACTGTGTTTCCACATTGACTTCCCTGTGTTTCCACATTGATTTCACTGTTTTTCCACATTGACTTCAATGTGTTTCCTCATTGACTTCAATGTGTTTCCTCATTGACTTCACTGTGTTCCCACATTGACTTCACTGTTTTTCCACATTGACTTCAATGTGTTTCCTCATTGACTTCCCTGTGTTTCCACATTGATTTCACTGTTTTTCCACATTGACTTCAATGTGTTTCCTCATTGACTTCACTGTGTTTCCACATTGATTTCACTGTTTTTCCACATTGACTTCACTGTGTTTCCACATTGACTTCACTGTGTTTCCACATTGACTTCCCTGTGTTTCCACATTGATTTCACTGTTTTTCCACATTGACTTCAATGTGTTTCCTCATTGACTTCACTGTGTTTCCACATTGACTTCACTGTGTTTCCACATTGACTTCAATGTGTTTCCTCATTGACTTCCCTGTTTCCACATTGACTTCGCTGTTTCCACATTGAGTTCACTATGTTTCCACATTTACTTCCCTGTGTTTCCACATTAACTTCACTGTGTTTCCACATTAACTTCACTGTGTCTCCACATTGACTTCCCTGTGTCTCCACATTGACTTCCTTGTGTTTCCACATTGACTTCCCTGTGTTTCCACATTGACTTCCCTGTGTTTCCACATTGACTTCACTGTTTTTCCACATTGACTTCAATGTGTTTCCTCATTGACTTCCCTGTGTTTCCACATTGATTTCACTGTTTTTCCACATTGACTTCAATGTGTTTCCTCATTGACTTCACTGTGTTTCCACATTGACTTCCCTGTGTTTCCACATTGACTTCACTGTGTCTCCACATTGACTTCACTATGTCTCCACATTGACTTCCCTGTGTCTCCCCATTGACTTCACTATGTTTCCACATTGACTTCACTGTGTTTCCACATTGACTTCACTATGTTTCCACATTGACTTCACTGTGTTTCCACATTGACTTCCTTGTGCTTCCACATTGACTTCACTGTGTCTCCACATTGACTTCACTATGTTTCCACATTGACTTCACTGTGTTTCCACATTGACTTCACTGTGTTTCCACGTTGACTTCACTATGTTTCCACATTGACTTCACTGTGTTTCCACATTAACTTCCCTGTGTTTCCACATTGACTTCCCTGTGCTTCCACATTGACTTCCCTGTGTTTCCACGTTTACTTCCCGGTGTTTCCACATTAACTTCCCTGTGTTTCCACATTGACTTCCCTGTGCTTCCACATTGACTTCCCTGTGTTTCCACGTTTACTTCCCGGTGTTTCCACATTAACTTCCCTGTGTTTCCACATTGACTTCCCTGTGTTTCCACATTGACTTCCCGGTGTTTCCACATTAAATTCCCTGTGTTTCCACATTGACTTCCCTGTGTTTCCACATTAAATTCCCTGTGTTTCCACATTAACTTCCCTGTGTTTCCACATTGACTTCACTGTGTCTCCACATTGACTACCTCCACCACACTCCTCATGTTTCTACCTGAACTATGTTTAGCTCTAGTTATTTATGGTTACTAACACTCATACCTTCTATGACTAAGGAGCAGCTGAATATTTTATTTCATTTAACATTCTTCTCATCTATGTCTGGAGAAGGAAAAAAAGCAGCATAGCCAGAGTCGGGAATCATCCATGATCCAGGAGGAGTGATAAAAAGGAGGCTATATATAGAAGATAAATTACAGTCCCAGGGAAAAACAGCTTTTTGAATATTTCATGGGACAGACTTTCAATTCTGATGAGAAAGAAGAATTTCCTTCTCGGTGTTCCAGTGTAAAACACTTAATTATTTTCATTCCAGTCTGTGTGTCTGTAATAGATCTGTTAATTTACCTCTGCCAAAGGAAATCAAATTAGTTTCAGATCTATTGTCTATAAATCAGTTCCTATATCGGACTGAAAAGTTCTTATTGAAGTGATTCGGTCTGATTTGAACTGTGATAAGATATTTGGACTAGAAATGAAAAAAATACATTTGGTAAGAATTCATATTTTTTTCAAAGCAGGCAGAATCTGCACTCTGTTGTGTTTATATTTGTTTAGGTTTTTGCATCTTTGTGAAAACGACTCATTTTGATTTAGCTAATTCTAAAATCACAAATGCAATTCCCCACAATACAAGCTGAATAAGTTCAACCAAATAAGTGAATCTGTTCTTTCTGTTAATGATATCAATTGTCAGATTAATAATGTCAAATTCAAATTTTATAGATGACAGTAACATGATAGTCTTTGGATTAAGCCTATCCTGTACCTGACCCTAACCTTAAAGTCAGCTGTCAGGGTTTAATTCACCATATGATACTGAGTTTTAAATAAAACCTCACGTCTCATATATAGAGACTTCTAATCACGTCTCTCTCTCTCATATATATATATATATATATATATATATATATATATGTGTGTATTATAATATATCTCGTCTCATCATCTGAACTCACTTTATCCTCACTAGGGTCGCGGGGGTCACTGGGGGCCTAATCCAGCTACTATGGGTGAAGGCGGGGTCAGAGGTCACCCTGTATGAGTCTCCAGTTCATCTCAGGGCTGAACATATATAGACAAACAATCACTCTCACATTCACACCTATGGGTAATTTTAGATTAACCAATTATCAGTGAATGTCGTTGGATGGTGGGAGGAAACTGGAGTACCCGGCAAAAACCCACGTGGACACTGGGAGGACATGCAAACTCCACACAGAAAGGTCTGGTGTGGGATTCGAACCAGGGTCCTTCTCACTGTGAGGTGCAAGTGCTAACCACTGCACCACCTGCCTCTATTATCACATATATTATATATATATATTTTGTTTTATTTAACAGTCGGCATCAATATATGGGAATGTTCAACAGAAATGTTTTATTAAACAAACAATGAATACATAATAGGAACATTAACAACATTTCATGAAAACTGATATTAGAGTGGGTGAAGAGTGTGATGAAAATAAAATATGAACAATAAACTCCCCCCAGCAAGTTAAAAGAAATAAAAAAGGACCACCCTCACTTTTCCTGGTCTGTTTATTATCTTAATGTAAAATAATGAAATACAACCATGACATAAAACCCTCTATCAGGTTTGGAAAACGACCACTTATTTTAAATTGAAAATTAAAACAAAACTCATAACAAACGTCTGAACATTTTTTTATACCGCACCTGATAGTAGGTTATAAGGTTGTTGCAGTAACAGGCATCCTCACTCCTCAGACACCCCCTGGCCACACTTTGAGAGTGTTCACACATCGCTGTGACATCAGCATGAAAAATGATGTTTTTCTGGGGTTTTCTGGCCTTCATGTCCATGTCATAAAAATATTGAACAGACAGATTAGTAATTATCAGGTGTTCTACCTGGATGTGTCCTGTGAACACTTTTGCAGGTTTCTCTTGTACTATTGTGCTCTATGTGAAAATTGCTTTTTGGGCCACATGGGATTTTTCATTGCAGTACCACGAGTGATCGCTGGAAAAAAGTCGGCGTATCTGCTGAGGGGCGGAGCTCTATCCAGTTCTTATAATACATCCATGTATGCACCTTATTTTCAAATACAGAAGTAAAATAGGGAGGGACTTCCCTGTTTTTGTGTAGCTCTTCCGGTCACCCACTTTCACTTAACAGAGTTAATGTCGCAAGCTAATATTTATCCCTAATGTCACGGGTACACTGCAGAGAAACCTTAGAAAGCCAACATGGGAGGCGGGTACCACATCCTCAGATGCTCACTGACTGGGAGGACGACATGAAGAAGTGGCCTTACGAAAATATTTTTCATTATTTAGTGTTGTCACTTGGTGTGGATGGGCCTACTATGCACAACTACAAGAGCACAAAAGCGTACCAGTATGTCCACAGCAGTAAAGTGGAACAAGTACTACTGTACAACTGGGATGACCTAGTATTCCTGAAAGCTAATGTAGTGTCCAGTTAAAGCAGAGCCCACTCCCACTCTGCCTGGGTCCTTACTGCATCAGCCGGCACGATCGAAACGTCTGGTTGTGCACGATTGAAACGGGTCGGCTGTGGCGCAGTTGGTGGAGCACTAAACACTAAACCCTGACTTATGCCATATTCGCATGGGATAAGTATTAGCTATGGACCACTGCTAATTCAGAATAATTATGGAGAATATCAGAGTTCTTAGTCCTGTGCGAATGTGCCATGTCCGTGATTTGCTCAGTAATAATTCCACGGCACATTACCTACTGCATTTGGGCAAAAAAAAGATGTCTAGTGGTAATACAAAGTCCTGTGTGAATACGAATGTCTGTGTTTGTAATTTCAATTGCACGTCAGTCCCATCACCACCTCACTATGTCCAGCTTTTGGTAAAACCTTATTACCCAAGGGCACATTAAATTAATGTTCAACTTAACAATGGAATATAGGAGTAAGCATAGCCTTATTTCAGCTAATTTAAGTTGGCTAAACAGTAAGTGGTATTGCTACTGTAACATTTTTTGTAATACGCTTATATTTCATTTGCTCCCTCCTCAGATGGACATAAGAAAATGATTTTCTAAGTAGTGGAAAGTAACTGAAAATTTCCCAACAAGACAGTTTTTTTTCCTATGCAAAAGTGAATGCAGTTAGCTAGCTACCCTAAAATGACTAACATTACCCTAGCTCCGTCAGCTAGGGTAATGTTAGCTATCATTTCATCCAAATTCAATGCTGACATAAAAATGGATTTGTTTGGGATGAACCAACATTAGGCCAACTTCATTCTGCTATTTAATAATTAATATTTAGTGATTCCCTGTTGTGATTGTAAATGTCATACAGCAGGGGTTCTCAAACTTTTTTGGCCCAGGTCCCCCTTGGAGGGGTGAAATTTTTCCATGTCCCCCCCTCATCCTCGCGATACTGAAAATGATAAAAAACCACTTCAACAATGATTATTATGAAACAATGATAACCTTTTTTAATAGTGCTTTTGTGCAAACCAGCCACATTTTCAGGTATTATAATATAAATGAACACTTCAGAAACAACAATTTTAAATAATTTTAAAATAATAAACTAATATAACTATCAATGTACTTTCTCTTTTTAGGGTTAGGGTGTTTGTTTTTGTCATTTTCATTTTCAGTGTAATTTCCTTTACCACTTCTTGAGTGTTAGGGTTAGGGTCAGGGTTAGGGTTATCGATCCATGTTCGCTGCAGGGTGGCTAAAAATAGCCTGTGACTCGCTCCGTCTCAGTTTAGTCAAGCTGGCGTCAAACAGCGCTGTTACTTCCGCCCGCTCGCTACAAAATAAAACTTCCGCATTTCAAAATAAAACAGAAAAAAAAAAAAAAAAAAAAAAAACAATTTCGCGTACCCCCTGGACATGCGCCACGTCCCCCTAGGGGTCCGCGGACCCCAGTTTTAGAACCGTGGTCATACAGTGAGCAACAGTGCTGTAGGCTAGTTTAGTAAGTTAGCTGTAGTGGCTATAGCATACTGAGTACTGTTAGCATGTTTTACTGGGTATAAGCAAACCTTAGATTTATGCCTATATAGTGTTATAGTACATGTACATTTATTGTGTTATAGTACATGTACATTTATTGTGTTATAGTACATGTACATTTATTGTGTTATAGTACATGTACATTTATTGTGTTATAGTACAACTAAATGTATTGTATAATAGTATATAAAATTATTGTGTTATAGTCAGTGCTGGGTAAGTTACTTTGAAAAAGTAATTCATTACAAGTACTAGATACTTACCCAAAAAAGTAATTGCGTCACTAACTGCTTTACTCCACTAGCAAAGTAATTAGTTACAAGGAATGAAATGAAAAACCAGTTAAACAGGGTTTCCACCCTTGTTCTGTGATGTTACTTTGGATGTGATTTAAGATGCTTCCTCAATTAATCTATGTGGTACACCTCGCACCACACATTTGCGCAAAACGTAACCAAAACACATAGCTCGAACTTCCATAGAAGCTACACTGGGACAGCAATTTTCTCCATGGAACCCAAAAGTGTGGTGGATGAGTTGTGTTATCCATCTGACATGACATGACGGGTGGGCTACGGCAGAAGGAGTTTATGTAGAACTGACGCAGGATGGTGGACATCGGTAAGGGTTTTTTTTTTTTTTGCTTAATTGAAGATGTAAGGTATCCAGCAGGTTTCCAGAACTAGAGGAATGTTTTCAGGGTCAACTCTTCAGATTATCAGACAATCTAAGGACTACAGAGGTTAGGTCCTGTCACCCTGTTAGCCTTGGCCCAGGTTGTTCAGTATAAAGCCGGTCTGACAAAAAGGCTGTTCATCTTCCGCACGGTCTTCCTGGCTACGAGTTTATGGCAGAACATCCAAAGCAAACAGGTGTTTCTAAAGCCTCTGCGCCTGATTTCCGTGAAATGATGCATTAACATTTCCACTGAATATTCAGCCCATCTAAAAGAACCCACTCACAGTTCTGTTCCTCATTCAAATTAAATGATAAACAAGGTAGGACGCCGCCGAGTTCCAGAGACACCGCCGAGTCCTACTCGACAGAAGCATATGGTTTTGGGAATACCGCTCATTCAAGTCTGTGATTGATTGGTGCACCAGTGGCGTCCGCCTGTCAATCACACTTTGCTGAGGCCACCAGTCTCTAAACACCAGTGAATATCCATATTCATGACGGCATGTGTTTGTCTTCAGCCTTTTCTGTCGTGTGCTCTTTGTTCTGCGCCGCTCATACTGCTGGTTTCATGTGAATGCCACGACCGCTCACAGTTTAACTTCTACCACCATCATGTGACACCATATTCTGACTATTTTTGGTGCCAAGAAAAACATGTGTTAAGATGGGTGTGTTTGTCACGTATGACAGAAGGAGACGTTTGTCATGCTTCAGTCGCATGTTGGATAAAATGCTACTCATTAGCGATGCTAGCTTAGTTTCTTTGATTGAAAGTCGAGTAGTTTCTCCATTTGTTTCACCCTTTGTGAATTTTTACAAAATTATTTTAAAACATGTATTTTATAAACGCTGAATGTATTCAATATATGTCATGCTCGGCCATATTGACAGTTTTATTTACACGCTGGGGAGTCATGACCTATGACCTGTGCTGTGTTCCAGTATCCACTGACATGAGTATACTTACACCCAGGACACGTTCAGTACTTGTTATGTACTCTGCCCCCTGGTGGTTCATTTGTGTCTGACATTTTCTTTGTTCTGGTCCAGGTGCTTCCATTCTGAGCCTCACTGAAGGTTTCAAATAAAGGGAGAGGCAACAGCAGCAACAGCAACAACAACAACAGCAGCAGCAAAAGCAACAACAGCAGCAACAGCAACAACAACAACAGCAGCAGCAAAAGCAACAACAGCAGCAACAGCAACAACAACAACAACAGCAGCAGCAAAAGCAACAACAACAG